>JASXTE010000010.1:32958322-33350822 GCA_030280995.1 Hemileia vastatrix | reverse complement strand
CAGGAATGAGCCACAGTTGAATGGCTTTTCTTGTACTAGAATCAAGAGCAGAAGAGTGGCTTGGGTTGATCAAATGAGTGAGCAAGATGATGAGTTGACTTAAGTTGAAATCGAGCTCAACGTGGTCATTCTGACAGGTTTGTGCGACTGATGGATCATCAGGATCTTCCAGAAGATAGTGAAGAGTGACATCATGAAGGATAGACAAAAGCTTTGCAAAAAAAGGTGGAATGATTGGTGGTATTGGATATTTAGAGTCATTGGATAATGAAGAGGGGTAAACAATATCGGTAGAAGAGTATGAATCAATAAATGGGGCAGAAGAAGGATTAAAGTTAAGGAATGACTGGATGTAATATTGAAGCGGAGGAGAGAGGAATGAAGAAGGCGAATGTAGAGGAAGTTTCAAGAAGCGGGAAATCAAGATAGGAAGAAGACTGATGCGGAGCCGGAAGAAAAGAAAGGAGAGGCGAGGGCGAGGGCGAGGGCGAGGGCGAAGAGCCAAAAAACGATGAAACCGAGATCAATAAACAATATAATAAAAATAACTTATAATTCAAAACAATACAGTCTAAAGCAATGGCCATGGGGACGTACTCATCAAATCGGGAGAGTGACTGATTGGCCGCTACACGGGGTGAGCATGCACGGGGATAATTGAGCATAAGATTAAAGATGAGTTTGAGATATTCTTCCATGAGATTATCCTCCCTGAGGTCAGATTGAAGGCAGCCGACGAGCAATTGGATCAACTCGGTCTTGTCCATCAGTTCTTTAACAACTGTGGTGGGGCTAACAGAAAGGAGAAACAAGAGTCGGCCACTTAGAAAGCGGAGATCATGATCATCTGATTCGAAGGAAGTGTGAACGATTTGAGAGAGGAGCGAAGATTGAGTAAACAGATCAGATGATCGACTTTGAGGCTCAAAGTAAAGAGTGTTAGCCAAAGTTCGGAGGGCATCTTTGGTAATGAGATTTGAAGAATCCAGAGATGTGGAGGGCAGATTTGGAGAAAGAAGAGCAGGATGTTGATGGGGGATGAGATTTGCGTAAGAGCAAAGGATATTGAGATGGGCGCTAAGGATTTGAGCAGCTCTAGGATTTCTGGAGAGAAGTTTGAGGGTGTAAAAAGCGGCAGAGAGGGTTGAAGAATTCCAGGAGAGATATTGATGGTTGGAGAGGACGTTGATGATAGCAGAAACATGAGTAGAGATTGCAGCGGGAGATAGATGGATGCCCTTCTGGGCAATGTCGTCAAACAGACGCTTTGCGGTGTCCTCATCCTCGGTGCCAGTGAAAGTGGGGGTCATGATGCTTGGATGGTGGATGGTGGATGGTGGATGATGGATGGAAGATGGAAGATGAAGATTGTTGTAGAGTGTTAAAAATGTTTATCTGGCTCGAAAGAAGAGAGACTAAAAGCCATTTAATGCAACTTGCTTTATGGAATATCTTAGATTAATTGCAATTGAGTAGAGTAATATGGCTTAGAAGGCAGTGAATAATTATGGGAATGCAGTGGGTATTAGTTTGGTGGTTAATTGATGATTGAATGGTGGAAGAGAGGATAAAAATCCATTGGAGTTTCCTATCAGCCCTTTTCATTTTCAGCCTGGAAATCCTTCAAGCCTGCAGAATGATCCAGGAATTGATGTGAAGATATCCAGTGAAAGAAAGTGTCATGCTCCTTCTAGACTGAAATCTAGCTCACTGTTAACAAGTATATATGAAAACCATGGCCAGTGGTGTTTTTCGTGCTTCGAGGTTGGATTATGGGATGATCATCTTGGATGAATAAGAGAGCAAGGAGCACAAGAGAAGAACAAAGACTTACATGAAACGTTGAGGGTGGCAAGCAGTGGCGGTGGATGGAGGGAGGCCAAGAAGGAAACTTCACTAACTTGTAGCTATGAGAGAATTTGATGACAAAAAAGAAAATGGAGACTGATTGGGATTTCTAGATCCACTATTTACTTAATGGTGGACCCTGTTAACTCTGATACTTGCTAGTATTTATGTTGACCTTGAGGGGTTTTTATTCTTATATTGAATTTATTGGATATTCTTTCATCTATGAAAACTATCATCCTGTTAGATGTTATCCTGTTTTTGCTTCAAATTTCTCGTTTTCTCACTAAAACTTACTAGATAGATCTATAGATGAATGCTTAAAGTTCTGCGGAATATTGATCCCATCAGTCTCAAGGAGCGTCTCAATTCTAAAAGTTTTATATATATATATACATTTGGAAGTGATCCAAAGGTCCTGATCCTTATCATTTACTAATTTACATATACTTCCCAATCATTCCCTGCAAAATAGCCTTCTTTATAATTTCTCTCTACTAATTGGTAAATTCATTTTTGGACATATCTTAGATGATACATACTAGTCATTCAATATACATTAATCATTCTTATCAGCTATCTTAAGAGAAATCTCTTAGCTCTAAATAAGAGCTACCATTTGATTAACAAATTCACTACGTTCTACTTCCTATTAAAAATAAATAAATAAACTCTTATTTTTGATTTAGTACTATTACGTTAGCTCAGCAAACTTTAAAACTGAATGCTGGCTGCTTTGGAGAGGTAAGGTAAAAAAATCTTGAAAGGTTTGTTTCACATGGATGAAGTGGATGAAGCCACCAGCGATGGAAGGTAAGTTCCATGGCTTGGTCAAATCTAACAGCAATACGTCCCAAAAAACCTGGAGGGTGAGAGGGGCAGTAAACTAGTTATTTAGTAAATACCCATTTATCGATTGTTCATTCTGCAGTTCATTGAACTGTTCCCTGTGTAGAGAATGATGCCTTGCAGAACCAAGGAAAGGTCTCCGGTGTATTCGGAGGCTACACTAGATAACCACTGCGGGCAAAACTGTGTCACGTTTTTATTTCGCGTGGCAATGTCCCGCAATGAAACGTGACATGTGCGACACCCCATGTCACGCATAAAATACGTGACATGAAATCACGCCACTGTCCCTCAGTGAATACATCATGCACACACTGCCCAACTCAATTATGCCCCCATACAAGCAATGTTCTGACACGATGCGTGGCTCGTGCGTGACATGTGCGAGAACAGTTGTCACGTTTCGCATGCGGGACATTGACACTCGAAGCGCAAACGTGGCAACATTTTGCCCGCGGTGATACTGATGTGAGACTAGCTAAGTACATAGTATGGTAACACCCTAACACCCTGAACTCAGTGTAGCCTCAATACTGACGGTAAAAACATGTCATGCTTGTGTTTCAAGCTGAAATGTTCTGATCAAAAGCATGTCATACATCCAGAACCTCATGTCATGAAACATGTCACGATTTGGATATCTTGTTTGTAACACAGGGCATAGCAACCTGGAACATGAACAGGAAACCTTATTCCATCAATAAATGACGAAACTTCCGGTTTCCCCCTATTTTCCGACCAACTTCCATCTGGGTTTAAAAAAAAAGAATTAATTAAGTTTAACTGGACTCCAATTTCCCCCTACTGCTATGAACCGATAGAAAAACCCATGCGCAATTATGGGGCCCGTCATATTTCTTAATTTTGTTGAAAAAACATAAGGGATTATACCCAATCATGTAAAGTGTTAATATTATATATTACATATAACACATATTTATATATTTATAAGGGAAAAAAAAAAAAAAAAAAAAAACATGTTGAAGGGCCATTTACTTAAGTCCAGCTGTGTCGCGCTTTCACGTTCTAGGACGTCATACCATGGATGGTCAAGTCCAACTTGCGCGTGAGCGCGACGTGGGAGGTTTCAACTCGCCTATTTTCACTTAGTGTGTTGAGGCGTCAGTATTGTTGAGCGGGAGTTTTAAAATTTGTATTGGCTCAAAGAAAGCTTGGATAGTTTGTGTTAAAAAAAAATCATGCTAAAATGTGAAATGTTTAGTTTCTTTAATTTTTCTGTTGTTTCTCCTAAATGATCAATGTGGGTTTGTAGAAAAACCTCCAATTGCTTGTTACCTTGATCCTCTCCACATTTTTTTCAAGCTCAATAATATTTTCTTTTCCAGCAAAAAAAAAAAAAGAAAAAAGAAAAAAGAAAAAAGAAAAAGAAAAAGAAAAAGGAAGAAAAAAAAGAAAGAAAGAAAAGAAAAGAAAAATATGAATTTTTACCAATCCAAAAATTGGATTTTTCCTTTTATTAATATCTTTCTTCTTCTACTTCTTCTCATACTACTACTTGTTCAGAAAACCCTGGGATTGGGTGATATCTTACATTCAACTGGATATCTGATTGACGAATTACAAAAAGGGCAAGAATCGGATGTTTGGGCGATTCAAGGCGCGATTCACAGTCTCTATTGGACACTTCAGCAAGTACCAAAAAATGTCCTTCTTGATGAAAGAAGTTTAAATTCTTTAGAAACTATATTTAAAGAACCTATCATTCGGAAGAATTTAGACGATATTCATATCTCGACCTTGCTAGAATACAGTCAATTTTCAATCATGACAATGGTTGACCTCAGAAAACTCTTGCGGACTCTCCTTGGGCAATCTAAACGAATGTCGTCTGATATAGCTAAATCTGATGCAATTTGGCACAGATTGGAACCCGCATTACTTAGATCTAAATATAATGAAGGTCGAGCATGGTACTACTTTGGTAGAGTGCTCATAGATAGACACAAAGAACCACACAATGAACCTTTATCCAAAAAATTGAAGACAGGTCAAAGTTCCTCATCTACTCAAAATTATATGGCACAAAAAGAACTGGCTCAAAGTAAGATATTCTAGTTATAAACCATTCATGACAAAAATACTCAAAAAAAAATTTTTTTTTTTTAATTTTTCAGCATATTTTGAAACCCCCCTTTTTTCTCAAACTTGGGAAGCCAAACCTGGCTCACCAAATTTTGGACCTCATATTTTTAGCCCACTGTGGAAATTAGATAGTAAGCATCTCCTGCTTATAAGATGAGCCCCACTAACTCACGAATACTGCATTGCATCACCTCTATCAATTTTTCAGATGGTAGGTCTATAAGAATTAAATTTAAAAGCGTATTTCAAAGACTGAAAGAAATGTGAGAAGCTTTGGCAACACAAACCAAAGTTGATCGTTTGATCAAGTTTATAGATGATTGCATGATACTAAAGGAGGAAGCGGTGGAACCAGAGAAACACATTTGGAGTATGATTATGAATGAAGCAGTAACCGAAGGACAACGTCAGTTACGATCCAACGTTCCTTTCGTACCAGAATCACACCTTTGGTCATACTTAAATCAAAAATTAAATAATGATTACAAGGAACAATCTCACCATCCTTACATCATTGCTCGCGAGAAGCTTTACGATCTACACCCTAGACTAAAAGTATTAACAAAAGACATGGAAGAAAGTAAAGATCTGACCATGGAAACATTGGAACAATATCGAAACATACCCAACCCGGACAAAAACATTTTATCTTGGGTTGATGAACTACGAAACATCTTGATATTACCTTGGGCAAGTTTAGAAATGCGTGAAACAGCACTTTACAAGTTTGCTATCCAACTTGCCCACTACAAAGAAGAAGATACTACTTTTTCCTGGAAATATAAATTACTCACTAAATTAAGATTGAAAAATAGACTTGTTAGCCCAACCTGGTCGGTGTGTGTTGAATTAGCAAAGAATGATCCTCAATTTACCAGATGGCTCACAAAAGCAATGGCGACTAGCAAACTCATCGGAAGTTCTGTTCAGATGAAAGGGTTCCCTGCTTACTTGCTCGGTGGGGAAAAATTGCAAAGAACTGGTAAGTTTCGATATCTCAAAACTTATGAATATATGAGTACATTCATGTGACTAAATTCTTTCTGTACATACTTTAAGGAAATGAAGTATTAGATAGGGCTTTACGTACCACTTTTTTGATTCCCTCCAAAAGCGATGGCGAAATTTATTTTTTGCAACATAAAATGGATGCTCTTCCTGCTAATTGGGACAAAAATATGAAACTTATTGGAAATGATCGAGATATCATACAGAATATTGTGACCTTAATGCTAGAGAAGGCTCGGACAGGTGCTGCTATTTCAATCCATTCACAATCAGTACGCTCACCTGTAATCTTCTCACTTTACGCTTTGTCACACCTCTACTCCTACGCGACTTCTCCACAGATTAAAGAGTTAATTATATGGTATTTTAATAAAAACTCCAAAGCCTTTCATGTCATTAAATCTATTAATGCTGCATGGGAAATTTTCATGCATCAAGCAAGCCATGATATTATTTATGAAGGACCCATTTTAAACCCTCATGAAGACTGGGCAATTCACAAGTTTTCTAAATGGATGAAAGCACGAGAAAAACTTTATTCTGAGAATGAAATTGGTTTAAGTTCTCATTAATCATAAAAAATTGTTTTTTTTAAGGGGGGGGGTTACTCTAGCGTCACAGGAAAAGGGCTTCTTTTTTTTTTTTTTTAATAATGGTCTTTTTTTTTCTTTTCTGTTTTTCAATGCTAATGTTGTTATCAAGGCATGGCTAAAATAACTAGCATCCCTCCACCACTTACTATTCTTACCTATAGTCCTACCTATAGACCAGGACCACTTTTCTTTATATTCTTGATTGAATTCCAAAACATAATTAATTTTTCAAATAGCTTATGTATTTTGTACTCACTCATTAATTGATTGGTATGGTCCTAAAAATAATATAAGAATACTGTTTTCCCTCTCCTGAAAACTATCCAAATATTGCTGGCTTCTAACACACTGATTACTACATTATTTATCTGTTCTCAATTTCATTCTTACCTCCAAAAATTAAAAAGAAAAATTTTCAAGTTGACACTTTATCCCTTTTTTCTCCTATTTGTCTTATATATTTATTTGGGGGTATCAAAGATGACTGATCCACAATTAAATTAATTTCAGATAAAAATCCTTATACCCCAATTATCTTCCCCAATTATTTTTGCTAATAATTGGGTTATTAGACATTTTATATGTCAAAGTTGACCTCTTATCCAACATTTTTCTACTCAATTTTTTATAACCACATATCAGACAACTTTCTGTCATAACCACATCTTTGGCTACTCTCTGGATATGCCTTCTACCTTTCTGCACAATACCATAAGGGGGTATCAAAGTTAGAAATATGTAATACTTTAAAAGGTATTTCACAACACTAAAAGAAAGCCACAAACTTGACATTAATTCTCAGTAAAAGGGTGTTTTGGGGGCACAATATGGCATTTATTTAAAAAAATATTCACTGTTGATTTGGTGGAAAAAAGAGGTACATTGGAATGGAAGATTTCTAACTTTGATACCCCCTATTCTCTCCATTCAGAACACCTTGCTATCTCCTCTGCTTGTTTTTGCTCCTTTTCATCTTCAATTATCTTAACATTCCCCGTCATCATAGATATTCTCAAAGGCAGCCTTCCCCCAGTTGTTCTTCAAATTGCACTACTCCCTCTTTACCCTTCTCAGCCAAGAGATCAAAAACCATTCAATTAAAAAAAGATCATCTCATACTGATTAACTGGATGAAAAATAAATATAACTATGATTCTTGTTTTGGTACTGAAAATGCAACTAAAGTAGGATGGCCTTCCACATCAAAAGTTAATGGTTATCTTCTAATGGCCAATGAATTATATAATAAGATCAAGGGAAGGATAGATCTTTTACCTAAACAGATGTTTGAACGCTTTAAGAATTATCAAGCCAAATACAAGAAGGAAAAGACTCTTTCGCCTTCTACTGGTTTTGGTATTACTGACCTTCATATCAGTAAGGGAATAAAATCCATAAAAAATAAACTTGATTCTTTATGTCCTTACTTTAAAGAGATGGATGCTATTTTTTGAGAGCGAGCTGATTTTAATCCTGCAAACATGTTAAATGGTGAAGATTCTATCTACAAACATGATGTCAAATAAAATCTTTTTCCTTCTTCTTCTACTCAAGCCTCCCCTCATTTAAATTCCACAAATAAAGATATCATTTCAATAGATCCATATGGCAGTATAAACCAAACTGATCTAACTCAAGTATGTTTTTTTTCTTTTATCTTAACAATTATTTTTTTATTTACATTATATTATTTCTAAAAAGGCTGAAGAACAAATGCAGGAGCCAAAATCTACTGAGTCAGAAGCCGGAAACAATGATGATGAGGAAAATGTGACCTTTAACAAAAAGAAAAGGGCTTCAAGTAGTCTAAATTTCCACTCTCAAAGAAGACAAAAAAGTGATACTTCATCTCAACCCTCTTTTTCTTCTATCAAAGAATTTTTGGAGAAATATGATGCTGGTAAGTGATAACATACCTCTTAACACTTTACCATGCTTTTCTTATACTTTTTGTTAATATTTATTATCACTCTAGAACAAGTGGAAGTTTCTAGAGATACTCTAAAGTTTTAAAATAAAAAATATGAGCTCTCTTTAAGGAGGGATGAAAGAGTACATGAATTGGAAGAGAGGAAGTACAAGCTCTCTTTATGGAAGGATGATAGGGAAAAAGAATTGGAGGAGTAGAAGTACTAGTTCTCTTTACAGAAGGATAATAAGGTACAAGACTTGTGGGAGAAGAAGTTTGAGCTAACTCATAGTATTGAAAAATCAACGAAAGAGGAAAAAAAACTTGATCATCAAAACTTAATGGAACCAATGAAATTTAAGCATGATCTCAAAGAAAATTCAACAAAGAAATTTTTTTTAATAGAATGTGTTAAAGCCAATAAATCTTATGAGGAAATTGAATGTCTAATGAGATTTTTTAATGACTAGTGTGTTTTATTTTTTTCATACTTCAACTATTTGTAATTATTTGTATATAAAATTTTACAATAATTTTGTGTATTTCATTACTCTATCCATCATTAGTTGAAGTTTCATATTTTAATGTTAAAAACTCTATTTAAAATAAATTTATGAATTCTCATTTGAAAATTTTCTGAACCCCCCCCCCACTGCATTTTTTTGAAGTAAGGGATGGGTATTGCCAAAATTATTTCAAGTCAAGAATCTTAAAAGTCTCATATGAAAATTTGGCATTACTACCCCCTGCATTTTACAGATATCACAAAAGATTCTTTCAAGCCAAGAGTTTTGCAAGTCTTATAAGAAATATTGGCAATACTTCCCCCTGCATTTTATTGATGAAATTTTAACAAGTTAAAAATTTTACATGTCAGATTTGAAAATTTGGCAATAACCCCCCCCCCAGAATTTTATTGAAGTAAGGGGGGTGGGTATCACCAAAATATTTACAAGTCATCAATTTTTCATGTCAGATTTGAAAATTTGGCAATAACCCCCCTGAATTTTATTGTAGTAAGGGGTGAGAATCACCAAAATTTAATATAATTACATAAATTAATATATAAACAACTAATATATATCAATTTCACAAGTTTCAAAGATATGAAAATTACTCTAGCCAAAATGCAGATAAATCTAGAAACAAATGTTTGGGACTTTCCACAAGTTTAGGCTGAGGAACCTCATGAAACAAATAAATTTTGTTATGACCCCCATTTGTACAACACAAGGTGGTTGGCCCATTACTTTACTCTAGAAATTTGAAATATAAAAGTTATTTATAAAAAATTTATGAAAAAATAAAAAATATTTGATGACTCTACTCATCCCCATACTTTTTTGATCTATATAAAGTTTTTTTATATTTGTTAAATTTACCTTCTTTTTTTACCTTGTTTTTTGGGTGGATTAATTTTTTATTGATTTGAAATGAACATCCAAAATGTGTGAACTCTTGAAAAGATTCCAAGCCAGGTGGAGCTTTGGTCATTTGATGATGATCCTGAAAAAATTCTTCAAGTAAAGAATAGATGCCTATGGAAATAAAATGAGTGACATAATTTAAAGAATGAAACATATATTATCAGACATACCAAGGGAATAGCCTTTAACATATCTTGGTCTAAACATGAATTAAATTAAGTGAAATTTAGAAAAAATGCTCAAATTTAAAAGTCAATATCTCAGCAACCACTCAACTAAATTCAAATCCATTTATAGAATATGAAAGATAGGCTTCAGAAGAGTCTTCAGCTAAAATAACATAAGATCCAAGTAAACCTAACCCTTATTTTGACTCTGATTTTCAAACTTGCACAAAAATTTTTAAATTGATAATGAAAATTCCAACAAGATGGAGATATAAACCTTGATAATCATCAGATAAGAGTTTCAGAAGCCTTATTATCTAATTATGAAATATAAAAACATAAAATAAATTAAGTAACATTCGGAAAAAAGACTCAATTTTTAAGGTCAAAATCTCAGCAACCACTGAACCAAATTAAAACCTGTTTGTGGGAAATCAAAGATAGGCTTCAGGAGAATTTTAAGTTAAAGGAAATGTGATTTAGATAAACCTAACCCTTATTTTTTACATAAAAACAAGAAATAAAAAAAATTAAATTGCAAAAAAAAGCTCAAATTTAAATGTCAATATCTCAGCAACCACTGAACCAAATTAAAATCTGTTTGTAGGAAATGAAAGGTAGTCTTTTAAAGAATCATTATTTAGAAGAACATTAGATTCAAATAAACCTAAATATAATTCTGAGTCTGATTTTCAAAATTTTACAAAAACTTGAAAAGTGGTAATGGAGATGAGAACAAGAAGAGTTTAATAAGTCCACTGTTATCCAGATAAGATTCATGCATATATTTAAGTATGAAATTTTCATAGAAGGAAAGAGATATAATTTAGGCATAAAAAAAAGGAGATGAAACTTACCTTGATTGAAAAGTAGGAAAAATAGAGAGAGAAAGAATGATGTTGGAATTTGGGGGAAATTAAATATGGAGTAAGTGAAATGCACAAAGAATGTGCAATGTATGCGTTCTAATAACATGGAACTAAAAAAAAATTGAAATAGGGGAAAGGGGGGATAATGACCATACCAAGGAGGAATAATGAGTAGGGTGATGGAGCTTTTGATCTGAACCAAAGTAAAAATAAGAGTCAATTAATAAAGCTTTAGACTGAAGTCTAAGATATGAGTGAAGCAGCATTGAATGAGGAAAACAACAATACCTGAACCAAAGTAAAAATAAGAGTCAATTAATAAAGCTTTAGACTGAAGTCTAAGATACAAGTGAAGCAGCGCTGAATGAGGAAACTGAAAAAAACAAAAAAGTAAATAAAGATAAGTAAAAGATGAAAAAGGGAAAGAAACAAAAAGTGTGATAAAAGGAGATAAATGCGTTGCAGCAGAAGAGCACACAAACACAACAATATCTCAACCAAAGTAAAAATAAGAGTCAATTAATAAAGCTATAGACTAAAGTCTAAGATGCAAGTGAAGCAGTGCTGAATGAGGAAACTGAAAATAATGAAAAAGTAAATAAAGATAAGTAAAAGATGAAAAAGGGAAAGAAAAAAAAAGTGCGATAAAAGGAGATGCGGAAAAAGTAACAAGAAGCAGCTCCTTTTATTTTACAGGTACAACAAATTAATAGCTCATCTTTCACATACCAAAATGAATGAGGAAATAAATAAATAATGAAGTAGACACACAGATATTAATAATTATGAAGAAGCTAACAATCTATGTGAATATAATAATTAATATCTTATTCTAACACCCTCCCATGCTCAATGCTGCAAATAAGAAAGACCCAAGGAAGTACAGAATTCTTCATGCTTTTGACACAAGAGAGATTTTGTTAATAAATCAGCTAACATTTCAGTAGTAGGAATATAATTTAATTTAAACAACTTAGAATTGATTGCTTCATGTATCCAGTGAAGTCTTAAAATGATGTTGTGGTCTTCCAACATTGGCAGAGCCCTTTTTTGGTTTATTTGGCCTTGTTTTGAAATGCCTTAAATGGAATTGTTTAATAATTAAGTCTTTTTCTGGATTTACTCAGCAAATATTGGGACTACGGGGCTGCGGGTACTACTATTGGATAGCCTGGGGGTTTCTCTATATATTGTATGTCTTGTTGAAATTTTTCAGATTTTATGTATTAAGGGGATAATTTCTCATTTTTCATTTAAAAAGTTATCTGTTTAATTTTTTTTTCATGTTTTACAGGCTAACATAATTTCTTAGGGTTAAGTGCTTAGTACTGTTAGAATGAGCTAAATTTTCTCTACATTTTATATCCCAATGTTGTTATAGCCTAATTACATGTTTTAAAGGTTTTAGTTGTTGTAGTAGATTTTTCTAAGTAGTTTGGGTATTTTTGGTGGTTTTTGGTGGTTTTCTGACTTCAGGGTGGTCCGGCCACCTCAGTGCTAGAAGGCTGGGAAGTGTTTCTAGAGGGGTTTTATGCAATTTGGCGGTCAAGAACACTGAATTTGTTGGTGTGCAGGGGCTCTTATATAGTTGTTTGTGTGTACATAGTGAATAAGACAGTTTGGGGCAACCTTATTTATCATACAACCATCCAGAGGTGATATATTTGTTCCCCATCATGGATGTGATGAGTTTGGGATCAGGAATTAGGAATGGAAATCGGGGTATAAGAGGTGGGATAATGCATTATCTTGGATTCCTTATCCACAATTAATAATGTCTGATCCTGGGAAAAAAATCATGATCCCTAATTGCAGATAGGTCAACTTTGATACCCCCTAATATGTATTATCCATCCATCTTGAGTACACACTGTGCACTCATATTGAATATATGTAACACATCCATATTTAATATGAATAATACAATAATATTTAGTATGCTTTATTCAAATTCATTGATGATTCATTATAAATGAATAATAAAAACTTTTCTTGCATTTTTAAGTGGCTTTACCCTAATTTTATAATGCATATGCAATCTTATTCTCCTCTTGAACAGTGTAAATCTGAAAAGAAATTTTTTTCAATAACTTTCATGTATTTACACACTAAACTAGCCTGTGGGCCTCATTTACATATTTCATTATCAAGTGAAATATCTGTGTTTCCTTGATTAGTGAATTCTAAAAATAGTAATAGATTAGCATTTTGAGAGTTGATTTATCAATCCATTTGTTTCTGTGGCAAAAAGAAAGCTTTAATCAAAAGTATGAAAAAATTTATAATATTAAAAGGGAAAAATGAGCTTGTTTAAACTTTTAAAGCCTAGTTTGGAATTAGTTTGAAGGTGGTTAGAAAATGGTAAGAAAATATGGGCCAATGTGCCTTTCTTCTAAAATAGGGTTAAAATGGTTTTGACTCAAACATCAATGGTTTTTTGAACAAGTAGGATGTGTAGGGGCGTGAAAGAATGTATTGCATATATTTCCTGTATTAAATATATTTAAAAAATTTAAGATGAAAGTACAAAATAAGTGGACTTCCTAGCAATTTTCACCCAATTTTATGTGGTGATAATCTCACTATAAGCATTTGATCCTTCCTCTACAAATATATATTTTTAAGTTAAATACAATCTTTCAGTTTCCATTATTTTAAAGGATAATCTCTACAAAAGACACTACACAATATAGGGGATGGACTTGCTAGCAAGTCCCTAACCTGAACTCAGACTGCACTCATACTGAACTCTACTTGAAGACCCACCTAAAACTGTTCTGCTGAGTGGTGTTCATCCCTGATTGTATGGTTCCTTTGTCAATTGCTCAATGTGTGTTCAATCTGTGGTGAATTTGAGTCCAAGGTTGCACACTTGCTAACAAGTCTGCCCCCCGTATTGCGTAGTGAGAACACCTGTAACCTGCTAGCAGGTTCCAATCCCTTGATCCATTTGTGAAACAAGAATAACTCAGATTTGATACCATGTGAGCTAGCATGCTCAGTATTCAGTTTGAAGTCTTGCCAGAATAATTAAAGCTGAGCTAGATCTGAATAAAATCAAGGATAGAGATTGAAACCTGCAATCAGGTGCTCACATTTTTTTCTGGTTAATGATTTTCATTTAATGATAAATATGTAATGAATATATCCTTAGCATTTGTCAGCCTAAGGATACCCAGGACTGAGTTTAATAAGAATCTTAATTTTTCTAGACACATGAATTCAGAATTTGTATAGTCTATAGGTATAAACAATAAATATATATAAGTAAAATTAATTATATACTACAGTATATACTTAATAAATACCTTTAATACAAGCATAAACCCACCTTTTTGAGGTCTTATATACTTAATATTAAGTGGGAATAGTGTAAGAGATACTTAAGCACTTGGGAATTAAGGTTAAATAATTAATTAAGTGTTCTTAATGTTTTTTTCCCATTTTACATTAAAATAATAAATAAATATGCTTCAACTCCCATTAAAGCTGAATATATGTGCTATACATTTAAATCTTTAACATACGTGCTTTGATAGATCAATTTCCCTTATTTATCATAATTTATTTAACAAATTTATATTATTTTAATAATATTCTTGATAATATATGTTATTATGCCAAAATTAGCTTATTTATAGTGGTCTCATGCTTCCAGAAGTTATCCCATGTGCATATCTGCATTAAAAAAGTTAACAATTACCTGCTTAATTACTTACTAGAGTATATTCACTAAATGTGTAATTGCTCTAAAATATGTGCGAAGTGCTTCTTTAGTGTCTTACTTGCATAATAAATGTATTGACCCAATAATGTGCACAAGTAAATTCATTAGCCTCAAGATTAACACCCTGAATTCAAAATTGTTATAGTGAAAGTTAAGTTAAGTTGGGTTTCACAGAAAGTGTATGTAATTAGTGTGTTGTGACCCACATGGACTTTCCTCATTTCTACCCAAGAGGGGAGCAGGGAAGGATAACAAGTTACTGGGGTTATGGGTAATTGCACAATAGACCAGTAGATATGAAATATATTATAATTCCTACCAGAGAGTGGAGCCAGCCAGGCTAATAAGCTACCAGGGTTATGGGTAACAGAAAAATAAAAATCCTGACTAAAACTTCATGAAAGCACTAAATTGGTCAAGAATTCAGGTTCTCAACTTTCTTCTAAGAATATGCATACACCTACCCCACAGTTTACACCTCTTTTTGGTTTCTGGATTAGTTTGAAGACTATATTGGGTATTTTGGAATGTTAATTTAGTGAGAGATTATTTATATTTAGTGTTTTGATTTTAATTTTTGATACACTTTCATGAGGTATTTTATTTAGTTCCTTTAAGGATTGGTATGAATATATGCTATTTTGGGGTTATTATTTCATTTTTATGGATTATCCTTCTGTATTAGTATATTTTCCTATTTTATTTGGTTCTTTTTTGAGGGGGAATTCCTTTGAAAAATGTCCCTGTGATGCTTCTTGAAGTTGATTCCATGAGATGATGAGTGCCCCCAAGGTGCTGTAATGGCTGGGGAGAGCAACATAGGGGATCTGAGGAACAAGGAGTGGACACCTGGGATTTATGGGTACATAAGGAGTAGGTTTTTGACTATTATTCTACATTCTTTTCTACATATTTTATTTTGTATGACTGTCCAATTACCATCATATTTATTAGTACAATCATAAGTCTTTTAAATATTATTTTAATCATTTTACTATTTTTCTACCAATTGTAAGCTTTGAAAATTACAATAATTGAGATTAAATTGATAATCTTGTTATATTTAATTATTTTAACAGCAGAAAAAAATTATGCACTAGATGTTGTAGATAGAATTTTACAGTCACCTTACTGTAAGCAGAATCCAAGGGAGTTGGATAAAAAAGAAATCCCTGTCTTTTTAAGTAAAATAAAAGTTCTCAATTATCTAAGCTATAATTTCTACTTGATAAATAAATAGCTCTTTGACTGATTTTTAGTGATGGTCTTGAGATTTTGAATCT
Source organism: Hemileia vastatrix (assembly GCA_030280995.1). Classification (NCBI taxonomy): domain Eukaryota; kingdom Fungi; phylum Basidiomycota; class Pucciniomycetes; order Pucciniales; family Zaghouaniaceae; genus Hemileia; species Hemileia vastatrix. The sequence goes on along the minus strand of JASXTE010000010.1, from coordinate 33,335,039 downwards.
GTGTTTGAAAGAAAGTATACTGAAATACAACAAAATTTGCACCAGTGAAAATATATTTAAATTATTGTATAAATATGTTTTTATGAAGTTTTTATTTTATAAAAACAATTTTATTTTTCATTCCCTGAGGTTGATAACTTTATAATGGTACCCTATACATATATATCTATGAAGTGTTGTGTAAAATATTTTTTATAATTACTAAAATGTTGAAATTATAAGGGTACTATTATATGTGTAATATTAAGTTATAATGGTTTAATTATGTGTTATTGGTTGTAACATTTCAATTTCTGATAAATTTTCATGCTATTCTATTTATTTTAAAGCCAAATCTATGCATATAGTAGTCACATGTCCCCATTTCACCTCCTTAATGTGTCCTGGAGGTTGTCTGGATCTCAATGGATCTCCACAGAGCTTATCCAGAATTCAAGAATCAGTTGAGCTCTAAAAATCCACTAAAAGTTTTATGAACATTTAGGAAGATATCCACACCTTTTCTAAACAATATATGGCATATTTAATAGCCTGAATAGCCCTATTAACTGTGCTAAAAATCATCAAAGTAAGTAAATTTTGAACATCCAGAAATTCATAAAATCACTAAATTAAATAATTAAAAATAGATAATAAATCAGAAAAAGTCCAGTAAAACTCCAGAAGGCTCTTTAGAATCTGTTATAACTTTTCCATATTTTTTTAACCCTATAAAAATATTTTTTACTGTAAAAAAGCAATTTTTATCTGAGAATTTTATAACCAGCTTTTATGCTTTAAAATAACCAATTTTCTCCATTGTAAATCCAACATAGAGACCAATTATGCTCAGAGATTTACTAAAGGAGATTCTTAAAAAATTTTAAATATCACTTGAGTTCTATAAGGGATTTTAGAATCCCACATCCTCCCTCCAATGAAGAATTTCCCCATTCTTTAATTTTGCATATTTGATTGATCACCTATTTGTTAATCCTCTTTTCTCTAGCTTCTTTATAGTGCTTTGAGACATGTATTCTGGTTGATCCTATAAAAAACACTCCCTGAATTTATCAAAATCCACCTGAAATAAATCCATTTTTTGTGATGATTCAAACTACTAAGAATGAGGTTTTAATCCCTCCAGATTTCTCTACCAGTCTCTTACTGGCACAGAATGAGAGAGTAGGCTCCACACCTACTGAGCTTAATTATTTGATTCAATTCCTGCTATAGGTTCCTCCAATCTACCTCCAATATAGCATAACATGAGGCAAAATAACATTCCAACTACCTAATTCACCTTCAAGAAGACCCTTTATCACAATTATAAATTAATACATCCAACCTTTTTAAACCATTTTAAATAACTAAAATTTGAGAAAAGTTATCTTTATCCAGACTTTATTTAGAAAAATATTCACATCATATATTTTATTTCATTAAAACCTTCTTCCTCTTTTCTTTCCCTTCAAAAAATTTTAGTCCATTCCCACACTAAAGTTTAGCATACACCATTTTAAAAAATAAATGAAAATTCCAATTGACTGATATCCAGCTTGAGTTCTGATGAGCCAGTGATAAATTAAAAGACTGAATTGAGTTTCCTAGTTTAATTTCTCAAATTGAAATTGAAATTATAGTTTAATGTATTGGTGGACAGTGATAAATTAAATTAATGAATTGAGTTTGCATAGATTATTCCAGTTTTAGGTCATGAGGGACTAGGCTTTCATAAATCTTTTACATTTAAATGTCCAAATTGTGATTGAATTTTGAGTTTAAAGCCATGGAGGAGCAAATAAGGTTAACTTGCCAAAACAAGGTGATGAAAGACCATTCTAACACATTCTTAATCATAAAAAAACCAACAAAGATAACATCCAAAAGATAGATGATCTAGTAAAGGGTTCAGAGGACCCTTTCAAATTTCCATTCCAACATTTCCAACATCATTTTTCCAACCAAAAAATTACAGTTTAACGCCTTAGAGGACGAATTCAAGAATAAATAAAAAGTTTTGGGCCAAAAATTATCCATAAACTCTTGAATATCTACTTCAAAATTCAGTTTTAAGTCTTGATGAAATATCAGTTCCAATAAACAAAAGCCAAAAATATTCATAAATATTCAGCTTAAAGTCTTGAAGGACTAGCAGTTTCAATAAAAACAATCCAGAAATTTTCATGAATATTCAGTTTAAAGTCTTGAAGGACTAAAAAATCCATAATAGCAATTAATTAAAAACCAGCCAGTTTAAAGTCTTGAAGGACTAACAGAATATCTTGATAATTGAATCCAATAAACATCAAACACCAATAAAACCAGCTTTGGTTCTTAAAATAAAATTAAAAATAAACAAGAAAATAAGAAAATAATGTAAAATAAAATAAAATAAAATAAAATAGAGAATAAAAAAGATTTATATTTATATTTTATAATTAATTTTTTTTTGAGTTTTTATGATTATGAAATTAAGAAAATTAAACACAAAATCAAAAAATTAAGATTTAAAATCAATTTAAATTTAAATGAAAGGATGCCCCCCAGATTTATGATGAGCCATACCCCTGACATCATACAAACATCTAAGTAAAAATTGATGTTGGATACACAAGAAAGAAATTTGAAAATTAAAAATAAATAATTTTGTAAAATTTGAATAACACAAAATATAAAAATTGAGAGATTATCACAGGGTGGGTTCCCTCCAATTTATAAAATTAATTGGAGACCACCAGTGATCCTCTATTCAGATAATTATCATTAAAAATAAAAAGAAAGGAAGTAATGAAGAAAAAAGTAAATCTTGAACCCTGGAGTAAAAGAGTGGTTTGAAGCCATCATCCCAGTTCATAGTCTTGGTGGACTACCATAAAATATTTTTTAATCAAATATTAAGACAAACATAGACAGATGAGCATGAAAGATATAGTTTAAAATCATTTCAGACAACCAGAAAATGCAGATTTGAAAGAAAGAAAGTAGTATATGCTCATTTCAGAGTCAACTTTCAGCACTGTTGGTGCCCCTTTATAATAAACACTTCATTTGAAAAGACAATACCATCTAATTCAGGAAACAAGAAAACCTTCCACTTTTACCAAAATACAATAAAAACTTAAGAATCTGAAGCCACACTTGGTAAGTTAAGATTCATCTTTCAGTAAGAATTCTCATAGCTTTCAGTGCAAAAAAAACTTTTCATATCCAAGACCTCTTGAAAATAACAATAAAATAAAATACTCTTAATTTTCTTTTGAGAGAATTTTTTTTTATTTGGATGTCTTTTTGGAAATTTTTCTGCAATTCAAATAAAAAAATATGGTTCCATTCTTTGAGAGTTGCATAATAATCATCATTGCAATCTTCTGGCCTTTCCAGAGATAACAAAAATGTTACCAAAATTGAATTAAGTCCAATATAACCCCAAGTTTCATCCATAAAATCCACCCAATAAACATTAAAAAGAACTTCTCTGTCCCCAAAATCACTAAAAAAGAAATAAAAAAATTTCTAAGCCTTAATCTTCTTTCTGAATCTGAGATAAACAACATCCAAGGTTACATAAACTTTAAAAATCAAAACATCAATTCTCCAGCCACCAAAACATATAATATTAGATGAAATTTTGTCAGTGTATGCTTGTATTTAAGTATGATTTAATAGTAAATATTTATGGTTCCACTAATTATTTATAAATTATTTATGGATTAAACCTCAGGGGAAGACTAATAAAGTATTTATTCTCAATATTAACTCACAATATTTGGATTGGTGGAGACTAGTGGTGGAAAATAGGCTCATCAAATATAGTTATATCTAATATAAAGATAATTTCAATTTATAAAGGCTTTAAAATATATTTTTTATATGATAATAATTGTTTTATAATTTTTATTTGATGTGTAGTAAGTAAGTTATGTCCAATAACACATCAAATCCTCCCTTATAGAAAAATCCACTGGAGTGCACAGACCTTCAAAAAAGATGATGTCACTGCTATCCCTGGAAATTACAGAGCTTTGAGGGCTAATAAACTCCCCATGGCCTCCATATCAAGCAATTTTAACACCCAGACTTCCAGTAAGGACCCTCCATCACAATTAATAATATCATACACCCATACCATAAATAGAGAAAACAGATAAAAGCAGCTACCTTAAAGAAACAGGTAAAATAACTCATTCAAAGAGAATAAAATGAAACTCAAAGCATAAAAAGGAAACAAATCAACTTTCCAAGCCCCCACAAACATCCCAAAGCATCCAAATTAACCCATTAATCATATCCCAACCCATAAATCCATGAAAATCCATTAAAGGAAGCAGATTAAGTTGTCCAAACTGGATATATATGCCTGAAAAAGGTGTATATGCTTGTGTAGGCATGGTGATTCCATTGAATACATCCATATGACCTAAAATAATCAGAAAAATAAAGCTTATAGGCTATTTAGATTGCTAAACCCGCATATAGACCTATATATACATAGTATAACTGCATATTTCACTGAATATGAGGTTTATGCATGCATATAAGCTTATGTATGTCTATAATTACTTAATATCACTTAAGATAAGTATATTATGACTACATTATAATCTTAATAAGTATTATGGGGCTATGTATAAGCTTATTTAAACTTCTATATATCATTAAATAGTGTAATAAATATTTATATATAAGCATAATAACCATATATATAAGTATTATAACTATTATATTAACTTATAAGCTTAATACAATTAAGTTTATATTATTTCTTACATAATAAATACTCAGTCCTGGGGATACCTAGGCAGACAAATTCCTTCTCTCCCAGCACATTGAACTCCTTAATCTTCAAGATTTTCATCAAAATACAAACTAGCCAGTCTACCCTCTTGGGGGAAATCTTCATAATGTTTATTAAAAGACATACATTCATCCTGTTTACCCTATTGGTGGAGAACAGAAAAATAATCTTCAATACCAGAAATATTAAAATAAGCCAGCTTATCCTCATGGGGGAGATAGTTGTCATCATCATAAGAGTTATCCCAACTATTTTCAGTAATTTTTTACCTGTTTAACCTCTATCTAAATGAAATCATCAGAAACAAAACTAAAATAAGAGATAGAGAAATTTAGAAATATAAAAAAAATTGGGAATTTAACCTCTTCATGGAGGAGATATAAAAAATTAGATAGTTTTGAGAATCTTTAAAAATATTTTATCTTGATTTTAAATTATCCAGAGATTTTTACTTGATTTTGATTCTGAAAGTGAATTTTAGCCTCTTTCTGGAGATTAAAAAAATAGGAGAGTGTTTTGAATCTTCAAAAATATTTCATCTTTACTTTTATTTATCTAGATATTTTTAACTTGATTTTGGTTATGATGATGAAGTTTAGCCTCTTTCTAGAGATCAGAAGGAGAATATTTATATAATTTTTGTTGTTCTTAGTTTTTTTATTTGATAAGGCTGAAAATATATATTTTGATATCAATTTTTTTAAATGCAGTTTATCCTCTTTCAGAAGGAAGATAGAAATAAAAAACCTAGAAGGAAAACAGAATCCAAAATAAATCATAGAAGAGACAATAAAAAAATTTCAGCCAGTTTTAGGTAGTTTATCCTCATTTGGGAGAAATCATATTCTTGATATCCCCTTGTAAAAACCCATAAAGTTTCTCCCACTTCTTTCATCAATTTAGAGTTAAAAGTACTTCCCTGTCTGATAATATACTTTCAGTAAATCCATGTAGCTTCCAGACATGCTCTGTATAAAGACTTTTACATTCCCCATGCTGTAAGTAGAATTCAAGGGAGCTTGATAAACAGAAGAATACCCTTTCCCTTTAAGTAAATAAGCAGTTCAAAATTAAATAATCTGAAGCATCTAATTTATAATAAAAGATCAGTTGAACAAATGATATTACTGGTTTTGAGATGTAGAATTGGTGTTTTTTAAGTTGGGTGAAAGAAATACAACAGTAAAGTTATACTAAGAAATGTTTTTTAAATGATCAAAGTTATATATTTTTATAAAGTTTTTATATTTTTGTGAAAAGATTTTAAAATTGAGTCCCTGAAATTGAGACCTTTCAAATTATACCCTATAAGTGTATATATAAGTGTTGTTGAGTAAAATTTATGAAGAGTTATATAAAAGGTTTATTTCATAAGGGTATTACAGTTTATGAAATTTTATGTAAATGATATGATGGTAGTTTTTATTATGCGTTTTTAGATTTCTAAATTCATGAGGTATATTATGATTCTACTAATTTTGAGTCTACAGCCTTTATATGCATAGTTCATCTTTTCCTTCCAGAGCTTGTCCAGACCTTGTCTGGAGCTTTTCTGGACTTCCGGACACAATTAGAACCTTAATAACTTAATAAAAAGTTTAGAAAAATAAAAGATGATAAATCTACTTCTCCTTTACATTTTCAACTAATTTTTGTAGTTTGTGCAGCCCTATTCATCCAGCTAGTAATCATCAACATTAAGTATTTTATCAAACATCATAAATATCTAGTAAACTTTATAAGATTAACAAAATTATAAGAAAACTTCCTAAGGCTCTTGAGATTCTTAAATTTCATTTCCATTTATTTTACAGCCTGTAAATATATTTTTGGTCCATTAAATAAAAGTTTTATCTTGACTCAATTAATTGACCCATTTTTTGCATTAAAACCATCCATTCTTTAATAATAAAAATATCATAAAATTATATAAAATTAGATTGGCCTTTCCAATATTTAAGAAATTCATCCTTCATTCAATTAAAGATATTTTTAGGTGCCATACCAAACATTAGACTTTCACATCCTCCCTCCAATGAAGTATATCCTCACTCTTAAATTTGCATATATGATCAATCATACATTCATCCTCTATTCATCCTCTTCAATCATCTCCTCCAATACACATAATTGGATTCATCTTCATAATCACCATTATAAAATTTCTTCAAATAATTTAGCTGTCCCATCAAAATTATGCATCAGATGCCAGGTTTCTTGCTTAATATCTAACCCTAGCCTCCCTGGAAGAACTGCCTGTGATCTCTGTAGGCTAAAAAAAGTCAAATGTATTCTTCCCATAATTCCTTCCAAAACCAATGTCTACACAGGCCCAGTAGCAATACCTGATCCTACTATACCCAAAAAGAGATTATCCAAAATTCCAACTTTATTTAGAAATATTAGGGCTGAAACAGCTTCTTCCTCCAAAAATCCTAATCCTGATCCTGACCTTCCCCATCCATCTCAAGATCTTAATCCTATTATTCCTGTTTTTCCTTTTAGTATTGCTGAAAATTTATTTCCTGGCTCCAAAAGTTTGACCATTTCTCTAAAATTTTTTAATCCACCTACTAACTATCCATGCCTTTCTTTAAGCTATCAAAATCACCAATACTTATGATGTTGGCCAGGTTCAAATTGACTATGTAAATTTTATCTCAAATTTCATAGATACCTCTTTTTTGATTTTTGTGATGATATGAAGAAAAAATTTCAAACTTATTTTCAAGAAACTCCAGCCAATAATAAGGAAGAAATTACAAAGAGAATGGTACTACTGCAAAGCTTTAATTCTGATCTAGAAAGATTTCAAGGATATTATTTGTTTTGATTGTCCTTCTATTCTTTAAAATATGTTTCTTTAGTGCTGTTTAATATTCTGTCTGGTTGATCCTATTTTATATCTGACTTTTATTGATACAAAATTTAAATATACTGTATTTGATTTGTGATGATCCCACTACTGATTGAAAGGTTAGAATCCCTTCAGAATACCCTCTATCAATCTCTAACTCTCACAGCATGAGAGAGTGGGCTCCTCACCCACTTGGCTGAATACCTTGATTCAATTCTCACCATAAGGTCCTCCAAGCTTCCTCTAATATAGTCTACCAATGAGACCCACTAATAATCCAACTACCTTTCCACTTTCAAAATATTCAGCATAATCAAATTCAATTAAAATCCAATCCTTTAAACCACTTTAAAACTGTCTGAACTTTTCATATTTTTCTAAACTTCATTAGCACCTTTATTTACAGCCTTTGAGTCCATCCCATTGATGCGCACTATTGTCCAACACCTCTGCACACTCAATAGAGCAGTTTAATCAAATACTCCTTAAAAATATCTTCCAATAACCCTATAAAATTTCTACCTTTCTTTAACAATAATAAAGTTAGATCCATATTATGAAATCTTCAATGTCTAAAGTTAGCTGCACCATATCAATCAATGATTGAGTTTTCAGATGAATTAGTTTAAGTGTGAGTACTGATGAGCCAGTGATACATTAAAAATTCTTGAATTGATTTGACCAACTAGATTAACATGCCAAGTTGAAAACCTTGGGGAACCAAACATTTAATTGATTTCGAGTTTATTGTCTTGGTGGAATAAAGATTGATGACTTTCCAGTTCCACCTCATGGGGGAGGACCAAAGAGTTATTATTTGAATTCTCTAGCTTAAGGTCATGGTGGACCAAAAATTTGATTGATTCCAACTGCCTACTGCTGTCTTTTATCCCAAATTTTGCTACCATCCTTTTCTCCCCATTTTTATTCCTTCTATCTAGGCTTCTTCACCATCCTAATTATCAATTTTTTAAGATGACTCCTTCCAAATTCACTGCTTCCAAAAACCAAGCCTATGACTACCATTCATTAACCAAGAGTGTACCTTCACCTTTAACCTGAAAAAAATACCTACAACAGGGAATGTTCTAACTGTTATGAGAAGAAAAAATATTCTCTGGCCTCAAATATGTCTTCTTCCCCTTTCCAGCTACCAGATTTGCTTCCCACTGTCATCCATCTACTACATCCCCTTCACTACATCAGCCTTTTCTGAAAATTCCTTCTGATTCTGAATCCCTGGGTCCTCCTCCATCATCTGCTCCTTTATCTAATTCTTCTCTACAATCTAGGCTCTCTTCTGTCATTACCAGAACTTCTACTGCTCCTAAAGCTATTCTGATTCCACCTAAATCTAATCCTGTTCTGGATGCTTCTCCTTCTCCATCTACTTTCACTCCTCCTCCTATAACCAAACCTACACCTCTTCAGCCTAAATTTATAAGCCCCCATAATTGTTCTCCTTTCACATCTTTTAAAATACTCATATCTTCCAGTCCTTCACCTTTATGTCTTAAGAAAAGGAATAGTCCAACAATCAAATGTACACCCATCTACACACAATCTTCAAACTACCCTAAATTTCTCAAACCTCCTTCCTATTATAACATCCAAAACCCATATACACCTCTTCTAAAAGAAAAATTTCTACCTAGCCTGCCTTTAAATTTTGATCTTGACACTTTTTATTCTATTATGTATTTCAAAATCTTTGTTTCTCTTTAAATTTTAAATCTTTGACATTTTATTGATAAACTAATACAGATTCTTCTGGATCTCATTTTCCCCCTTCTGCTTATTATATCCATGATATAGAACCTAATTCTGCCACTGTAAAATGTAATGAGGCTGCCCCACAATTATATTTGATTGTAAATGTTAATCTGCCCATTATCAAGAGTACACCCCTATAGATCAAGCAGAAGTTTACATTAGAGAGAAAGGATTAAAATTTCTTTTCAAGATGGCCACTTGGTTGGAGCACAAGCAAAATATTCAATTTGAAGAAATTGAAAATCTCTCTAGAACTTCTCCAGATACATTTACCGTAGCTTCTTTGTTAAGAGAAAGACTTCCTTAGCTCTTCTGCCTCCTGCTAGAAGTTTTTAAAGAAACAAATAGAATACTATATATATATTCATACAAAACTACCCTTTTATTATTATTATTTTATTTTATTTTTAAAATTAAGATTTGAAAATTAAAATTAAATATATAAAGATGCCCCCCAGCCATTTGATAAGCTCAACCCCTGACATCATACCCACATCCAAGTGCACCTTGATGTGGGATACACAGGAATTAAATTGAAAATAAAACATTATTAATTTGAAAATTTGAATAACATGATTAACAAAATAGAGAAATGATCACTGGATGGGCTCCCTCTAATTTGTTAAAATGATTGGAGACTATCAGTGAGCATTATCCCTGTACATATTAATTTAATAAAATTTAAAATTGAAACACCATAATATTCAGACATATAAATCCAAACAGAAAAGATGAAAAATTAGAAATAATATATATATATAATAAAATATTGAATCCAGCTTTTGAATGAGAGTGGTTGTTTTAACATTGTAGTCATCCTGTTTATAGTCTTAGAGGACTACCTATATGACAAAAAAAATCCAGGATTCAGCTAAAGACTGTGAAACTTTGGTAAAAAACATTGTGGGGTAAATGTGTAAATAGCAGCCAACCTATTAATTACCCCCAAACCTGCCAGTATATAGTTTAGAAGGCTCCCCTGTGAACACTTCTAAAAATAAATAATAACATCCCAAAAAATATCTTCACCAACAATTTTTAAATTTAAATTTAACAATTGTTTTCTTCATAATGATAGTGGTTAGTTTATCCTCATTCCAGAGGAATTCTTCATAAATGATAGTAGGTAGTTTATCCTCATTTCAGAGTTAAGCTTCAGCATTCCTGGTGCCTCTAGGATAAAACTGTTTCAATTAATCAGCTGCTACCCTCTTCATTAGAACTACTCCATCCAACTCTTCTAAAACATATGAACTACCAGATATTTGTTCTTAGATGCTATATTGTCCATTCCACCTATCTGAATACATCTTCCCCTATTGACTTTTCAAACTTCTATTATACACCAAAAACATATCTCCAGTTTTAAAAGGTTTCCTGAGTCTATGAACCAACCACTTATCCCAATATCTTACTGACTGATTTTGAATTTTTATCATCCTTGTATCTTCAATTAGAAAAATCTTGTATAGACAACTCTATTTAATTAGTTACAAAGATCAACGCTATTATCCTTTTATGTCTTATTCATAATAATATTTCCTGCTCATCTCTATTAAGTGGTAAAACATCCCATAACACAACTAAGAAAACAGCTTAAAAGCTGACAGCAATGCTGGTGAAACTGGTAAAAAGATACTGTATGATGGGTATAACATAAAGAGATAAAGAATAATAATGGTAAAAATAAACAAATAACTAAAAATTGGACATAAATTTCAGTAGGGTGGCTTTGTCAAGCACTACTTTATGCTTCATTTGGCTAGAGAGATCTCTGAGAGAGGTTTAATTTTAAGCATTTTCGTGCCAGAGTAATTCAAGAAAAGTTAAATGAAGGTTCCATAAATATTGAGGTGGTTTTTTAAATGTTTTTTCTTTTCCTCTAATCATTCCATTTAGATCTGTAAGTTCACTTGCTGTTTTTCTTGAAACTGTCATTCATGGACCCAAGCGATAAAAAATCAAACTAATTTTTTTCGGCTTCCAAGTCAGAGACTTTCGTAAGGAATAACAAAGCAGCATAAAAGGTGAAACAAAGAAAAAAAATCATTGGTGTGCATCTTTTTTATCCAGTATATATTTAATGGTGGATTGGACAACTTTGAGACCTCCTAATGGGCATATTCAATAGAGTTAGATGTATCTTTGATATTCTTGAAGCTTTTCAGGCAAAAAAAGGGGTAATAAACTAGCTTACCAATTAGTAATTTGCTTCGTGCAAATGGAACTTAACTATGATACTTTGGATGTCTTTGTCGCTTTGAAAATAATTATCATTTGCTAACATCTCCATGAATATTTTCATAAATGAGGAGTAATTTCGTATCATAATTGAGGGAACTATAAATTTGTTTGATTCGGTTTAAGGGTTTGAATCTATTTGAGAAGATAAAATTTTAAATCCTACAATATTTAATTTAAAGCTAAAGTTTTTCGCTCCTTTTATCACTGGTGAAGCCATTGGAATTCATACTTTGATCTCTTGGCAGTCTGAACTAGCCGGGCTTGAACCATGTTTTAGACGTAACCTAACTCAGTGTGGCAAGAGCAGAGGATTTTGCCCTTTTAAGAAGGAAAACATATACGTACATCTAAATCGAAAAAGGTTGGCACAGCTTTTCAAAATGCTTCCCAACCTACCCAGTACTCTTTGCCGGCAAAAGGCTGGCGGGATGATAACATGAGGGCAAATTCTAGTTAATTTGGGGCGAAATTTTGGGAAGCTAGACCAACCTTTTTCAATTAAGATGAAATGTGAGACGTTGTAAATGCAAAATCCACCAATCTTTTCCCGACCTATTATAACACTAGTGCGACAGAGTTAGATTCCCTTAATTTCCCCATGTTTCAAAGATGAAATCACCATAAATCAACCATGCTGAGAAAAGCCTAAAATATTGATTACCAAAAGGTAAAAAACTTGCTTGAGTTATTTTCTTTATTTTATTTTTTGTCTTTCGATAAGCAGGAGAGCTCGATAAAAGATTTCAGCAGCTCTTCCTAGTCATCTTTTTTAACTCTTTGGTACCCTCAATGAAATTATTTTTAAAGAGATGCAGTGTTATCAATTTAAAATTTGGATTTTTTGCTGTCTCATTTATTTATTTCTTTTGAATGAAACTCTGGGTTTTGATAAAATTTTGCAAGCAACGGGATCTTTGGTGAATGAGGTGCAAAAAGGGTCAAATGCAAATGATATAACGATTCATGGTGCAGTTCAAAATCTTTACTGGACACTTCAACAAACACCAAACGATGTACTTTTTGATCCAACAAGTATACAACCTACAGCAATTTTATTTGAGCAACCTTATTGGCGTAAGGTTATGGACGATATCCATATTAATACTTTGTTGGAATACACTCAGTTCCCAATAAAAGAAATGCTTAAGCTCAAAGTTCTCTTGCAAAACCTTTTTGTGCCTGTTCAATTTACCGAGTCCAATTTTTTGGAAGCTGATGGAATATTGCGTCAACTGAGGATCATTTTACATAATTCTGAAAAAGAGAGTACGCGAACATGGTACTACTATGCTCGAGTGCTTCTAGATAGAAAGAAGGAATCCTTTCCCAGTACAAGGGCCCAAATGCCAGGCTCCTCATCTTCTCCAAATGAAAGCAACCAAAAGCAACTCGCTCGAAGTAAGGTGTTCTATCTAATAATTATTAGGAACAAAACAAAACCGAATATTTTTTAACTTTTCAGCGTACTTTGAAATCCCCCTTCTTTCTCAAACTTGGCATGCCAAACCTGGGCCGCCAGGTTTTGGTCCTCATCTATTTACTCCATTGTGGAAAATAAACCGTAAGCAGTTTTTTGTAATATGAAAGGCCCAGTAACTCACGGATACTGCACGGAATGACAACTACCAATTTTGCAGATGGTTTGTCTATAATAATTAAATTTAACACTGTATTTCAAAGGCTAAAAAAATGTTACCAGCTTTGGCAATACAAACCAAAGTTGATTGTTTGATCCGGTTCATAGATGACTGTATGCTATATCAAAGTCATGCGGTGGAGCCACAGAAACAAATTTGGGATATCATCATGAATGAAGCAGCCGCTGAGGGAGAACGTCTTTTACAATCCCAGGTTCCTTTTGCGCCCGAATCACACATCTTGCAATACCTTTCTGAAAGACTAGGAAATAAATACATGGAGCAATCTCACTACCCATATATCATAGCTCGTCAAAAGCTAGTCGAAGTATATCCTAAGTTAAAAGAATTTTCAGAGGGCATTGACGAAAGTGAGGATCCGACCATGAACATATTGGAGCAATATCGAAACGAACGCGATCCGGACATAAACATTTTATTTTGGGTTGATGAACTACGAAACGTCATGATATCACCATGGTCAAAACTAGAAACGCGTGAAGCTGCACTTCACAATTTTTTCACTCAACTGATCCACTACCAAGAAGGAAATATCTCTTTTTTATGGAAATACGCACTGCTCACGGAGATAAGATTAGAAAAAAGACCCATAAACCCAGGTTGGATGGTGTGTGTGGAAGTAGCGCAGGAAAATATCCGATTTGCTAGGTGGCTTATAAAAGCTATGACGGAAAGTGGAGCTATGGTACACAATATTCCGATGAAAGGCTTCCCCGCTTATTTTTTTGGTGGAAAAAAGATACTTGTAACCGGTAAGATTGAGTATCTAGATATTAGGAACTCAAATTATTCATTTTAACATGATTGAATTCAAACGTTCTCAAATTCAAGGAAATGAAATGTTAGATAGGGCTCTGCGTACCACGTTTTTATTTCAAACGAAAAACAATCGTGAAATTTTGCGTATGCAAGGTAAATTGGACAAGCTTACCTCTCATTGGTATACTTTGCCTACTAGGAAAGATCGAGATATTACCCTGCAAATCGTGCCGCAATTGTTAGAAAAAGCTTGGCTAAGTGCTGGTGTTTCAATTGAATCAAAAGTAGTGCAGCCACAAGTAATATTCTCACTTTACGCTTTGGCACATCTTCGGTTTTACGAAAAGTCTTTACGGATCACAGACTTAATTCAAACATATACCAGTCAAAGAATTAATACTCCTCACATCATCCAATCCATTAGCGCAGCATGGAAGATTTTTATGGATCAAACAAGCAGAGGTGATCATTACGAGGGGATAATTTTAAACCCTCATGAAGACTTGGCAATCCAAAAATTTTTGGAATGGATGAAAGTCCACATGGAATATTTATCCTACCTGCACAAGTAGTAGAGCAAACGTGTAGGTTATTTATCAATGCTCACTTAAGGATTTTAATAAAAGGGATAAACTGGAAACTTAAGACCAACAGTCATCGAACATTGATCTCAATTAACACATCTGTTCCAACACTAATGCGTTTTAAAAACAAAATCTCCTCCCTTATTACATTCAAATTAATCTTTGTGTTAAAAAAATGGTGGGGTTCATGGTCTTTCAGTAACTTACAACCCACTACCCTAAAAAATACTAAATCATGCGAATCTGTATAAATCGCTCTACTTACTAACGAGCTTAACCATCATATTATCATTTAAAAACACGAAATTACGGTTTAATATCTAAATAATCAAAAATTTCATGAATGCTATTTCCCTCGTTGCCAATAAGAAATTTTTGAATGTGATATGCAATACAATGCCTAGAGCATGGTTTTATTATAACGGTAACTTAAAAAACATTAAAATAAACTTATATCACTACAAAAAGTAAAAATTAAAATTAAAATTTAAAATCAAAACACCTGGCACCCTCCAGCAGGTGCAAATTCCTAAGTCTGTTTTCGGTTCAATAAAAACTCAAAGTTGATGCCTGCCCAAACTGGTGAGTTCAGTGTTCAGTTTACTGACTTAGAAAAAGTTCTAAAGAGGAGTTGAATCATAGATAAGGATTTGAGCCTGCTATCAGCTTCCCACACTTATTTTCATGTGTATATTCTATTATAATAAAACTCTTTTTGTTCTATTATTATTAAATTATTGAAATCTCTTCATCTCTGCTTTTTTATTGATGGTTTAAACTAGATAACCTTGCTTTCACTAACAATCTTTTACTAGATCAGTCAAGCTAAATTAAAGTTCAAGGCATTTCAACTGAATAAAACTTGCAGAAAATTTTAAGGGAATTATATCAACACTTTTTCAAACATACACAAACATTAGCATATACTCCATTCAAGCATGCCACAACATTGGTACCAGGTAACACCACAAAAAAGAATCATCATTTATTGAGTGTTGGGCGCTATCGTCCCAAGCTTCATCATCACCAGGTCCATCCCCTAGTTTATTGCATTCACCGGCTCCATCCCTGGTTCATCATTGTCAGCTCCATCCCCCAACTCACTGGAACGCCCTTGGTTTGCTATCACCATTGGCTACATCCCCCGACTCATCATCCCCCCAACTCAGTCATCCCCAATTTCAAATTTTATTTTATTTTATTTTTAATATTATTTATTTTTTATCAATCCAACCCCCCCCCAAGAAATAATAACTCAGATTTGATGCCAGGTGAGCTAGCATTTTCAGTGTTCAGTGCGTGGTCTTTACAGAACAATTACAGCTGAGCTAAAACTGAATCAAATCAAAGATAGGGATTGGCACCTTGTGAGAACGCCAATTATCAGTAGCTGTATTTTCTTTCTTTATTTAATAGTTTATTCTTTTTTCTTCTGACATGCGTCTAGACGGGGACATGCACATTTCCTTTTTGTGGCATTTCTATCTATGTGCTATTCATTCATACTGGTATTGTTGAGTGAGGAACTAACATATATATTGGGGTTCCATATGTCCCATTTGTCCCTTGTCTTTCTTTCTTGCTCAACAACAACAACAATAATAATAATATTTATATTTGTTTTATTTGCTTATTTTCTTTTGATAAATAGGTTAGCAATTATATTTATAACCATCTTATTTATTTATTAATCTTTTTTGTTATTCATGTTTATACTTATTTAGGTAAAGGCGGCACATAGAGCACATACCGGGGCAGATCGGTTTATTGATCTAGCTCTTATTTTACTTTATAAGGTTAGCATATTGTAAATATTGCTGGTCTTTCATTCTCGCTCAACAGCAACAATAATAATAATATTTATATTTGTTTTATTTGCTTATTTTGTTTTGATAAATAGGTAAAGGGGGCACATAGACCAAATACTGGGGCAGATCGTTTTATTGGTCTAGCTCTTATTTTATTTTATAAGAAATCCAAATTCTCACACACCTGCTATCAAGTCACCACATTTTTTTCTGGTTTAAGATATTTTTTATTTGAAGCAAACCTGCCTAAGACAGGTGTACTTCAAAAGCATTTTGTTACTAAATATACCATCTATTGGGTACATCCAAGCCTATCAAATACTCCATCCCCTTAACTTGAATATTTAGCACCAGGTACAGAAATACCCATTCCCTAAACTTTTTTTAACCTAATACTTAGGGGCTCATTTATACATGAACAGTGGACTGTGCATCAAGTTTTAAGGCCCCCCTATCATCATACTCCAAACCTTAATTTTTCCCACCCTTATTTTATTTTTTCCTCCAAACACTAAAATGAATCCTTCACTTCACCAAAAGCTTCAAAAAACCACTATGTCACCGGACAACCTACACACAAGGTGGAGGGTGTTCCTGGAAAGTGAGATACAGGAAAGAATTTAGAGACTTCTTTGAAGTACAGAGGAAATATTCGAGGAAGTGATTCAAAGATGAGTCAAAGGAAAAGCTACTTCTTTGAGATATGTTCAATAAGAATCTTAATATAATTTAAAGGTAATATTAATATTCTTAGGATCTCACAAAGGGTTGGAAACTCAATAATCAAAGATTTAAGTTTTTAGAAATGATTACTGAGAAAATAAGGAAATGTACAATAATAATGATTTAACCTGAAGCTTTTACCACTATTAACTATATATACGTTTTATAATTTAATTCTAAAGAACGTCAAACCAAAATTCCATCCCTTTTATATCCACTACTCATCCTTGCATTGACCTCATGCCCATCCATCATTCCACTCACCTCAGACCTCCGAAAAACACCCGTTACACCTGGACCCTCCTCACTAGCATCCGTTAACCCCTTGACCCACCACTAACCATCTGGTCCATGCTCACTACCCCTGTTAATAACACACAGACACACAATAAACCTTTAGCGGAATATTGCATTGGCCATTGCACTGTGCATTGCCTATCAAAGAAAAGACTGAACACACTATTGAGAGATTAACTAATTTAGATTTAAAGTTTTAGATTAGCGCGGTTGAATAGTGAGTACACAAAGGAAAGTTGCAGTTGCTATGTAGAATTGCTTCTGCGCTTTGAATATGGATTTAGACCTTGTTATTATTGATTTAATGAGCTGCTTTTGCCTTTAGTGTCACGTGGCGCGTTACAGATTCCCGGGTATAAGACTTGAGCTCCATTGAGCATGAGAACACATTCTTCTCACACTATAATTTTCCTTTACTTCTTCTTTAAATTTTTTTATTATGTCTAACTGCCCCACTCCCGTTCCCATGCCTCCACACCCCAAAGCTGATGGTGGTATTGTTACTCGCCAATATACCCACACTTGCACGGCTTGTGCATCAATGGAGTATTTCTGCATTGAAAGCACAGCCACACAAGGACCTTGCTGGAAATGCGAATTTTGTCACTGGAGATGGGTGACCTGTGATGCCCTTACTAAAAACAAGGATATTGAGAGGAGGTTTATGGGGACTAATTACTGGGTGATCCCTAAGACCAAAGAGGTGGTTGAAGATAATTGGGATGTATTGGTCGGTGGAAGAAGAGGAGAACGAGGTCAAAGATACCATGGTGACTTGGGTAGCCCAGGCCACAGGTCAAAAACAAGGGGTGGTAGAAGAGGTGGATGAATTAGTTGAAGAGGATGAGGATTAGGTTACCATCTCAAACCGTCCTCCAAAAAAATGACAGATGATCATCAAGGATGATGATGAGGAGGAGAAGGGAGTGACAATAGAGGTCACTCCAAAGCTGTTTTTAGAACCCAATCCTGTTTTTGAGGTGAGTTTTACCTTTTTCTTGTTTCAAGTTTTTTAGTTTACACTGATGAATATATGTTATAATTTTAGAATTCAGATGTCATTGAAGAAGATCCAATTATGGAATCTATTCCATTGCTTCCAGTTGAGGACAGTCAACCGGCAGTTGATTCAAAGGAGGAGGATGAGGAAACGCTTGACCAGGTGTGGTCAAAGAAGCCTTGGTAGGGTCGACAAGTTTGATTTGTCGAAAACTTAAGTGACAAGATTGTCGATGCGGCCTCCTTTGATGTGGCAGAAGAGTTACTTGAAATTGGAGAGGTGGTACTGGTAGGAGAGGAGGAGGTATCTGAAAAATGCAGAAAGGAAATAAGGGTGGTGTTGGAGAAAATGCAGGAGAAGATTTGAAATGGGTAGAGAAAAAAGAAAAGAGGGAAGGAAAAAAATTAGAAAGCAAATGTAAATTGTGTATTTATTTATTCTATTGGTTTTGTTGTTTTAATTGAAATTTTATAATATGTTTTATAAGATTTTGAAAGGGAAAGAAAAAAGAAAGAAAAAATATTTGAATAAAATTTTGTTTTAAATTTTGAAAGAAGAAAAGAAAGAATATTTAACTGAGGAAAATTTTTTAAGTAAAAAAATAGTTGCTTGAAAATTTTGGTTTTATGTTTTTTAAATGAAAATTTAATGAGAAAAAATAAAAAAGGAAAAAAAAATTTGTGAAAATTTATTTGAGGTTATTTTTGAAGTTTTAAGGAATTTTGGTTATTTGGAGAGAAAGGAAAAAAAAATAGTTTTGAAAAAAAGAATTTGAAAGAAAAGAGTAATTTGTTCAAAGAATTTTAAAAGAGAGATTTAAAGGTGGAAGTGAAGTTTGAGAAAGGTTATCATATTGAGTTTGTTAAAAATTTTGATAGTTCGAAGAAAAAGAAATAAGGAAATAAAAATTGTATTTTGAAAAGAAGAAAAAGTTTGATAGAAGAAAAGAAAGAAAATTTAAAGGAATTATTGATTTTTAAGATTTTTATTTTAATGAATTGTTTAAGTCTTTGTTTTTTGTTATTTTATTCTCTTAATTTTAATTTTCTTAAATTTGATTTGATTTTATTTTGTTTTATTTATTTTTAAAGAAGGTTGAAAAAAACTTTTTTGAAAGAGAAGAAGAAAAAAAAAGAAACAGAGTAAGGATTTTTAGAAGAGAAAAAGTTTTAGAATTTTAAGAAAAGAAAAGAAAAGAAAAGAGAAGAAAAAGAAAAAATAAAAGAGAGTTTTAAGGTTTTGGTTTTAAAAGATATTTAAGATGAAAAGATTTTAGGGAGTTCAGTGGTGTTAGAAACATTGATGGCTGGTTCCCTGGATGTTTTGTCTAAGTCATCAAGGAAGCCTTCCCATTCCACAAGGTATTGAAGTTTCCCCTTGCCCATTCTTGAATCAAGGATACAGCTTACTTCCCACTCTAGATGGTCTTCTACTTCGACTGGTTCCAGAGGAGGTTGGTTCCTGCCTGGGTATGTTTCTCAAGCCAGTTCCAGGAGAGATACGTGGAAAACAGGGTGAATAGCCTGTCATTTAGGAGGTAACTTGAGTCGAAATGCAGTTTTAGAGTCTTCGGAGTTGATTTCGAATGGTCCCAAGCGCTTTTTGGCCAGTTTCTTAGATGGTCAAGTCGTTCAAATGTTTCGTGCCTTGAGCCATACTTTGTTGCCTGGTTTAAAGGAAGGAGAAGATTGTTGATGTTTGTTGGCCTGTTCCTTGTACCTTCAAATTTCTAATTACAAGTTTGATTTAAGTTCTTCTTGGAGTCGTGATATGGTTTGAAGATAATGTTCCACAGGATGACTAGTTCCTACATAGATTGAGTTGAATCAAGGATGTCTCCCATAAACAGTTTCAAAAGGAGATTGTCCTGTCAAAGAATGAGTTGAGTTATTATAAGCAAATTCGGCCAATGGTAACCATGTGGTCCAATTGTCTTGTTTATAAATGACATACATTCGAAGATATTGTTTGAGGACTTGGTTAACTCTTTCTGTTTGACCGTCGGTTTCAGGGTGATAGGCCTTGGAGAGGTTCCTCGTGATATTGAGTTGTCGACACAGTTGGGTCCAGAATGTGGATACAAACAATGAGCCTCTATCTGAAATAATATCATTTGGTAAGCCATGTTTAGAAAATACATATTCTAGAAAAATTTTTTACAAATCTTCTGCTGTAGCAGTAGTAGTGGTTTTAATGAAAATAGACATTTTTGAGAATCTATCTACTATTACTAATATAGCATCAAAATTATTAGAAAGAGGAAGTTGAGAAATAAAATCCATTGATAAAGATTCCCAAGTTTTAGAGGGGATAGAAAGTGGTTGAAGCAACCCATGCTTCTGGTGACGGGGAGCCTTATTCCTATTACATTTGTAACAAGATCTTATATAGGCCTTGATCTCTCTTGTCATTCCTGGCCAGAAAAAATCCCTTGCTATTAGCTGGTAGTTTTTATCAACACCAAAATGACCAGCTAATGGAGAATAAAGTCGACTATTGAAAATCCATAATTCTATTTCATTGTTGTCGGGTATGACTACTCTACCTTCAAAGACTAATAGACCTGATTAAATACTAAATCTTTTGGCCCCTTGCTTAGAGATTATTTTGTCTTTTAACCCTAAAAAATAATTGTACTTCAACTGAGTTTTGAGGATGTTGGATAGTGGATTTTGAAAAGATTGAATTGTCATCAAATTAAGTTGATGAGCTATTAACATTGATTTGTTGAAGATAGATTTCATATTTGCTGGGTTCTTGTAAGCGAATGTGTCCCCCCTCTGTGGTTAAACATTGTCCTGACATGACAGGATATCTAGGACAATACAGTTCTTACCTGGGCAATAGGAAATAGAAATAGGAAATTCAGCCCACCTGGCCTGATACCTGGTTAACAATTTGGAGGACATAAAGTAATTCAAAGCATTATGATCAGTCAGGATCTGAAAAGGACTTTCTAGAATGAGAAGAAAAGAGCTCCATTTTTTAAGACAATGAACAATAGCTAAAAGCTCTTTGTCATGAATTTCATAATTTAATTCTGCCGCAATGAGTTTGCGTGACTCAAAAGCAACAGGATGAAACAAATTTGTTTCAGGATTGAATTGAGAGATGACCCCTGCGATAGCATAATTGCTAGCGTCTGTCTCAACTATTGTCAAAGAAGAAGGATCAAAATGACAAAGAATTAGAGCTGTGGTGAATGCATTCTTCAATGCTTTGAATTCCTTTTGTGCTGTAGAAGTAAAAAAAAGGAATATCTTTTCTAAGAAGAGAAGTAAGATTGGAAATAGTTTTGGAGTAATCTTTGATAAATATTCTATAGAAACTGCCAAAACCCAAAAATCCTTGGAGGGATTTAACGGTTTTGGGCTCAGGCCATTCCAGGACTTTTGGGACCATTTTGTCATTAATGACTAAACCATTAGTGGACAACGTAAACGTCAAAAAATCAATAGATTTAAGATGGATTTTCGCATTTATTGTGCTTGGTGTAGAGACCATGATCCTGAAGGCAATTTAGAGCCTGTCAAACATGATGAATATGTTCATCAAGTGTCTTTGAGAAAATTAAAATATCGTCTAAATAGACAACAAAAAATTGTTTGACAACATCTTGAATTATGTCATTAACAAAAGTTTGAAAAGTAGATGGTGCATTACACAATCCAAAAGGCATGACTAAATATTCAAAACTACCAAATCTAGTGCGAATTGAAGTCAGTGGTTCATGACCTTCTGCAATGCGAATAAGATTATAAGCGCCTCTAAGATGAATTTTGGAAAAGAAATTAGCACCATTGAAAAGGGTAAGAAGTAATGACATATGAGAAACAGGATATGCATTCTTCTTAGTGACTGTGTTGAGCTTCTATAGTCAACAAACAACCTAAGACTAACGTCTTTTTTCTTTACAAAAAGAACAGGGGAGCTGGTTGGAGATTTACTGGCTCTGATGAAACCTTTGGCTACATTCTCTGCAATGTAGTCTCGAATAACTTGAGATTCGTCCTTTGACAAAGAATAGACAGGACCTGCCGGAGGTACTGGACCTATTAACTCTATTTGATGGTCGTAGGGTCAATGAGGTGGTATCTTATTGGCCTTGCAAATTGAGAAAACATCAAGAAAATTGTGATATATTTCCGGTAGAGTTGGTTTAATGGCTTTAATTTTGATTTGGTTTTCCTCATCTTCTTCAAGAGAATCTGTCAAGGGAAGACCAGAATTGAGAGAGCATAATTCAACTGCTTCGAGGCAATTTAAATCCTCTTTGAGTAAAGTGATTGAGCTAGAAGGGTTAGCCGATTTCTCATTTAGAGAAAGATCAGATGCTTTCAAGTCATCTGGAAGAGATTTGTCCTCTAGAAAGACATTGTCAGGCAGGTTGTTTAACTCCCTATTGACCTGCATTGAAGAATCAGAAATATATTTAATGCGTGGGATGATCAATCCCCATTACCAATCAATTTCAGGATTCCAATGCGTTAAAAAGTCATGGCCAAGAATGGTATCATCCATTCTTAGGGCATCCAAGACTGATAGTTCCCACTTGAAGGGGGAAAAATTTGGAAAGCTGAAAACCCATAAAACTTTCTTACTTACCCAGTATTTGGGTTCCTCTGATTCAACCAAAGAAATTGGAGTTCGGTCAATATCTGTGAATGTCAGATTTAACTTCTCTTAAAAATATAAGCTGACAAAAGAAATTGAAGCTCCAGAGTCTATAAGACAACTGAAGGGGGTATCCTCCTTAAAAATAATGAATCTCAAGCAGTTTAAGGCGACTCCAGTCCTTAAGACATGGAGGTTCTGTGCACTGGGAGAGATAAGATAGTTTGCTTTTCACACAAGTAAACTATCTACTAGTTTTTTGACCTTGAACTAGTACCTTCTCTTTCCTTCAACTTCACACAATCTTCTAGCTTGCGCTTACCCCCACAATACATACATAGCCCATTATCTTCTTGTCTCTTCCTCTCAGCTTATTAAGCTCCCCTTTTGGGTCCAATACCTTACTGATATTGCCTGGGGTTGAGGCTTTTGGTCGAGGTTTGTCCTTTCCCTTATTGGGTTTGGATTGAGTTGGCCGTGGGTGTGAAGAAGATCACGATTTAAAATTTAGGCCCTGAGATTTGTTTGCGTATCAACAATGTTGTAGTTGTCCTTGGTAAATGCCATCAAGTTCGAGGGTTGGATCCATTAAATCCATTAAGGTAGTCATCTTCCGACCATGAAGATTTAATTGATCCAGAATCCTTGAAGGAAGTCCCTTTTTGAAATGATACTTGAGGGCAGCATCATTCCAACCTACTTGAGTTTGAAGTGCTCTGAAGTTTGAGATATATTCTGAGGCTTTACCATTATCACTCATGAAGAGGAAATCAAGTTCAATTTCCACGTTGTCAGTTTCATAAGGGTAACTGAACAGCGTAAAAAGTTGGTCTTTGAACTTATCCCAGTTATTGATAAGTAAGTGGGTTTCTGTCAAAGAGAGCATGAGAAGATAAGTTTCAAACCATCTGGCTGCTTTTCCGGCTAAGAATGAAGAAGCGTAAACAACCTTTGATTGGTCTTTATTGAAAAGGAGCTTTCAGGTTTTCAAGAAGGGGCACAATCTTTCATGGTGTTCTCCATCTAATTTTTCAGGAGACTTCATGGAAGGAGTTTTGAATTTTGATCCTTCCAAAGATGTTGGATTTGAAAGAGTTTTCATGAAAATTCTCATGAAGTCTTCTAAAGAGTTAGATGGTCCAGGTTCAGAAGGTTGACCAGAAGGGTGAGTAGCAGGGGCAGACAGTGCCTCATGCATTGTATCCTCTCCTTCTGCTTCATGGCTAGAATCATCAAAATCCTGGGGGATGTCTTCCACAGATTGGACTGAGTGTTCCCGTTCCCTAATGTCAAGAGGTTACAGAGAGTGAGTGCGGGAAACAGGCCGTGTGGCTGTTGGCCTGCCTCTGGTGTGAGCCCTAGTAGTAGCGCCCATAGGAGGAGTGCATTGAACAGGTGCCATTTTTAAAGAATTTGAAAACACCTGAAAAAGGACGTAGTAGTGCAAAAGAATGAGAACTATGGAGAATTAAATTATACTTTCACCGGACAACCTACACACAAGGTTGAGGGTGTTCCTGGAAAGTGAGATGGAGGAAAATTTTTAGAGACTTCTTCGAAGTACAGAGGAAATATTTGAGGAAGTGATTCAAAGATGAGTCTAAGGAAAAGCTACTTCTTTGAGATATGTTCGATAAGAATCTAAATATAATTTAAAGGTAATATTAATATTCTTAGGATCTCACAAAGGATTGGAAACTCAATAATCAAAGATTTAATTTTTTAGAAATGATTACTGAGAAAATAAGGAAATGTACAATAATAATGATTTAACCTGAAGCTTTTACCACTATTAACTAAATATACGTTTTATAATTTAATTCTAAAAAATGTTGAACCAAAATCCCATCCCTTATATATCCACTACTCCTCCTTGCATTGACCTCATGCCCATCCATCATTCCGCTCACCTCAAACCTCCAAAAAAAACCCGTTGTGGTATGCGCCTTGCAGGTAGTTTTATTTTGTACCAATCAGCTTGCATAGTCCAGGAAGAACAAAGGGGATTCATAGCACAGTAGAAAGTGCTAAACTATAATGCGTGTTTGTGTGTTTCAAGGAAAAAGTGAAATAGAAGTGCGGAAGAGGATTCAGGGTCTGTGTGCTCGGATTTTGCAGCAGGATGCGCTGCATAATGGGGAATTGTGTGTTATTGATTTAGGACTGCAAGCGCTGAACAATATGGACTTTTATTTTCCAATAATTGTGTATTACGCACTAAGGAAGGCATTATGGCTTAAGGAAAGGCTCAAGTGCAAAGTATACTGCACCACGGCTAGTGTGGTAACTTACTGAAACAGGTGATATAGGAGGTTAACTAGTTGAAACTCAAAGCAACTAGGATAAGCATTAGAAGAAGTCAAACTGGGAAGTAGCGCTGAAACAAACAAAGGTACATTCAAGGGCGGGCATTTCAAGGTGTCAAGCATGAATGAGACAAGTTAATACTAGTGTTAGTAAGGATAGGGTATGTTTTAGGCGTTGTAGTTGTTACAAGTGGTGTTCATGGTCTACTAATAGATTAGCTACTGTTTTACTAATGTAGCGCTAGAGTCAGCGCTGGAGATCCACTAGAGAACTGTGTTTAGAGCACTGGAAAAATATAAAGAGGGTATTGTATCTGGTAATAGAGAGAGGACGATTGGACAAATAGTTAGTTAACATAAAATTAGTTAATAATTGTGAAGTCAAAGATATTAGAATTTTCTGCAATCAATTGTTTGAGAGTATATAGATTCAAAGGATTAACTATTATGAGAGTTATTTTATTGTTATAATAAGGCATATTCAAAGAGAGCGCTTTAAGAGGGAGTAGCTGTGGATATTAGCGCTTGTTAAGAATATAAATATCTGGATAGTAATACTTGTTTTTTTTGTATCTTTTAAAAACTCAGTTCTCAACTTATAAACTTTCTAATCACATATTGGTGTTACACATTAATGCACAGTCTTTAAAAATAAGAGTGTCAGGTGCTTCTTTTTAGAAATCAAAAGGAAGAACCAACACATCTCGCATTGTGTCTACTACTTAGTAATTTAGAACTCTCTACAATTGGTGTCCCAACAGTGGCCTAATTGTAACTAGTATTTTGATTAGATCATTTTGCTTTCAGGGTTTTGTCAAGAGGACGAGATCAAGCCGGCGCTTCAGCAGAAGAGTCATAGGGTCAACAATGAGTGTATCAATAGCCCTTATCAGAGGATAGCGTAGGGCTGTATCGTGAATATAGTCAGGTTTAATTACCAAGTGTGTGTTTATTCTTTTTTGATCTTTGTTTTGATTTCATATTTCGGAAATGGATCCTACTGTGACTACATCTAAGGGATGTCAGGAGAAGGTTAAAAAACCTAATTTGACAACATCATTTCCACAAACAGAAACTACAATAATTAGATTTAAAGATGAAAGTTTGCGTTTTACGGGTATTAATACCAAGAAGTTCTTACGAAGGTTTGAACAAGCGGCGGAAGTGCATGGAGAAACCGAGTATGATATGGTGCGTCAAGTGTTCTTCTTTGTCTCTAATGAGTGAAAAGACAATTTAGAGAATTTAAAGGGGCATGAAGAGCGCAATTGGTCAGCGCTAAAAGAATAAATGCTCACAAGATGGCCAAAAGTTACCAAGGAAACTAAGTATACGATAAAGGATCTGGATGTCTTGGTAAAAAGGGTTAAAGCTAAAGGGGGTGTTTGAGACCCTAGGGAATTTAAAAGTTTTAGAGAGGATTTTGATCAAAAAGTGGAATATTTAGTCAGTAATGAAGATTTTAGTGATGCTAATGCGTCTTTACCTTGGTTTTGTGAAGCGCTAGTGCCAGAAGTGGAAGACTGGGAAAAGAGGCGCTTGGATAATGAACTAATGCTAGTCAAGAAGAGGGACGGTAATTATTAGTACCCTGGATTAGAAGAAGTAAAAATGGCAGTGGAAGCGGAAATGAAGCTGCGCCGAGTTGAGCATCGCGCAGCTAGACTTGCTTTGGATAACGAGGAAATGGATGAAGATGCGTCTGGAATGCAATCGTCTCCTCAGATTTTGTCTCCTAAAGTAAAAGTTTTCACTAAGGAGCCGGATTCAGTTATGGCGAGGATTGACAAGCTGGAGAAGAAAATAAATGAAGGGGCAAAAGCGAAAGAATTATTTAGGCCCAAGAGTTCTCCTCAACCATTGCACTTTGCTACTATGGTATCTTACTATTGTAATAAAGAGGGACATACTAGGATGAGGTGTAATGTGCTTCAAAAAGATAAAGAAAAGAGGGTAGTTTACAAGGATGAAACTACGCTAATGTTGGAAGATGGGACTAAGCTTGTCAAAGACAAGGATTGAGGGATGGGAGCTATGTTCATTGATCATATTAATAAAAAGTCTATGGAGGGCAGGTCCAGTAAGGGCAAGGAGCCTGAAGCAAAAAAGAAAGGCAAGGATGCAAATTCAGTCAATTTTGCAGTTACTTGCGCAGTATTGGATTTTAAAGTAAAAAAAGGAGCTGTTGCAGCGCCACTTACTGCAGCACGTTTGAAGATGTTTTCAGCAAAGCACAATAAAATGGCCCCACCTACAATTATTAGGCTGAGAAGAGCTGGCGCTAGGTATGCGAATCCAGAGGATATGGAGGAAGTAGGGTATACTAGTAGGGAGAATACACCTGCACCTATGGAGGATATTGAAATGAATGGTATGGAACCAGTTGGTTATGGTGTTGATCATCAGGTAGAAGATCAAACAATGATGATTGAGGAGTCAGAGGTAGTGCAGCAAAGAGCGGTACCTGTTGAAGGAATGCAAGAGACAAGGCGCAATACTCCAAAGAATACACCTGGAAGAGCAAAGGCTGATGTGAAGACGACTCAACCTAAATGGAGGATGCAGCCCCCAGTTCACTCTGATTTTCCCAAGGCAGCTGAGGATTTAGTCGTGCAAATTTTGAAGACTACAGTTTCTGTTCCATTGGGGGTGCTGACAGCAGTAGCACCAGATGTAGCAAACGGAATTGTGGATAATTGCAGGAAGCAAAGGGTTGCTAATTGCACTGAGTTTGATGTTGGAGAGCAGTCATTTCAGCCAGTCGTTGGATTACCTAGGGCGCCACATTATGCAGGACCCTTAGGGTATTTAACGATCACTGTAAATGGTAAGCAAATTAGAGCGTTAGTGGATACAGGTTCACAAATCAATGTGGTGTCAGTAGATGATGCGGTGGAGTTAGGTCTTCCTGTTAAAGATGGTGAGGGTACTGTTGCAGGAATTGGTGGAGGTAGGTTACCTGTTATAGGTGTAGTGGAGTACGTATGCACTAGGGTTGTGGGAGCGACAAGGGATATACATTTTTATGTTCCAATGGGTGTAGTTAAACCAGTTTTAGGCATGCCATTTTTCATGGATTATTCTGCAACTAATTATTACTGTTTGAATAAGACTATTGGAATAAGGATTATGGGTGATGATGGTATTCCAGTAACAGCAGTCTTAGTGGTGCCTAAGGATGGTGGCTGGGAAACTAAGTACTATGGAGCTGCGCTATTAGAGAAAGAAAGAGAGTTTTATGAGGAAGTCTCAGATGATGAGATAGGGCAACCACCAGGAAGGTGCCAACATTTTAATTAGGGACTTGCATTTTAGGTGTTACTATCTCCCAGGATGAGAGGAACCCGGAGAGTGACCAGTCAGTCCAACAAGAAGGGATACGTAAAGCGGTCCTTCATAGGTGTCTTGGGAATACTACAGTAGAATGTATTATACCTAAGCTTTTTAATTTCTTTGGTTATGGATTTTGTTATACTTATATTAAAAAGAAAAGACAAAAACAGGAATTAGGTGTAACCCGTAGTTATATTAGAAAGGGGTTGATTTTAAGTAATGAAGGTGCAGCAAGCACTCTTTAGCGTCCAAGTATAAACCAGTGGCTGTCAAGGTTAAACCA
This sequence comes from Hemileia vastatrix, assembly GCA_030280995.1. NCBI lineage: Eukaryota > Fungi > Basidiomycota > Pucciniomycetes > Pucciniales > Zaghouaniaceae > Hemileia > Hemileia vastatrix. The sequence goes on along the minus strand of JASXTE010000010.1, from coordinate 33,306,023 downwards.
GTAAATGTACCAATGCCAGATTTGAATCCTCCTTTTCAGAGGCTGGAACTGTCTAGGAATCCTTATGATACTCCTTTAACAAAGTTTCCACCTGAATTTGCGCCTACTAGTAAAATCACAATGGAGAGGCTTCAGATGGTTAATTTTGGACCAGAGGATTGGTTGTCGCAGGAAGAAAAGAACTTATTGTTACAAGTTATGGTTCTAAGAGAAAAGGCTATTGCGTTTTCTGAAGAGGAAAGAGGTTTGTTGAAACACTCTTATGGTAAACCTTATATTGTTCCAGTTACACCTCATGCGCTGTGGCAAAAGAAGGCTTTTCCAATACCAGCGGCTATAAGAGAAGAATATACAGAATTAATTAGGGGAAGGTTAAGGTCTGGCTTGTATGAACAGTCTATGTCTAGTTATTCAAGTCCAGTGTTTTGTGTTGTTAAACATAATGGTAAATTAAGGGTTTTTCATGATCTTAGGGAGATGAACATAGTTACGGTAAAGGACACAGGAATTCCTCCAACACCGGAGGAGTTTGTGGATTCTTTTGTGGGACATGCATGTTACAGATTAGGTGATATTATGGGAGTATACAATGAGTGCGAATTGGACAAATCATCTAGACCCATGACAATGTTTGAAACCCCACTGGGGCGCTTCAGGTTGACAAGGTTACCGCAGGGCGCAAAAAATTCTGTGGCGGTATACCAAGCACAGATGATGTGGATATTTCAGGATGAAATTCCAGATCATGTGGGAACTTTCATTGATGATGGCGGTATAAAAGGACCAGCCAGCAATTACAATGGGGAAGTGTTAGAGGAGAATCCATATATTAGAAGGTTTGTTTGGGAATATGCAATTACTCTGAAAGGAGTGCTAGTCAGGATAGAAGAGGCAGGATTAACAATCTCTGGATATAAATTTGCTTGTTGTGTTCCAGCGCTAGATACAGTGGGAAATGTGGTATGCAAGGAAGGGAGGATCATTACAGAAAAACCGAAGAATAAGGTGCTTACATGGCCAAGGCCAAGAAATACTACGGAAGTTAGAGAATTTTTAGGCATTTGTACATATGTAAGAATGTTTATTCAAGATTTTGCTATGTTATCTTCACCTTTAAGGCGCTTAACAAGAAAAGATGTTGTATGTGATTTGACGGAGGAATGTGATGAGTCATTCGAGTTGTTGAAAAGTGTTGTAGGAAAAGATATTCTTTTGAAGATATTGGAGTATGGACAAGGCGCTGGGAAAATTACTCTAGCAGTGGATTCTAGTGGGTCCGCAGTGGGCGCAGTTTTGATGCAGGAGGATGAGTAAGGTAATGATAGTCCTGTCCTTTATGAATCTAAGACTTTTACTAGAGTAGAGTATAAGTACTCCCAGTCTAAGCTGGAGTTATGCAGATTAGCAAAGATTCTTAAGAAGCTACAATGGATGCTTTGGGGGTAACATTTTGAGTTGTAGGTTGATGCGCTATCATTGGTGCAAATGATTAGTAGCCCAAGTTTACCAGATGCGCCCATGACAAGGTGGGTAGCGCAGATTAATTTATTTTCTTTTGATTTGGTCCAAAAGCCGGGAAAAACTTTCACTATGCCAGATTCATTATCTAGAAGACCACCATGTGAAGGAGACTTGGATGCCGAAGAATTTGAAGAAGATAAGAGATGGGTAAATGGCATAGATTATTGTCATGAAAAATTTGGCAAGGTTGTCCGCAATGAAAATAAACTAGCAGGCAAGGTTGTCCGTGATGACAATAAACTAGTTGTGCGGAATGTCCGTAAAGACATAAGGCTAGATGTTGATTATGCACTGGATATTTGCAAAGGTAGTCTGCAACTGGATTTAGGGAACGTTGAAGCTAACGCAGCAACAAGGAGTGCGCTAGGCAAGGCAACAAAAGAGTCAGATGACGAAGATGATTCAAGGGGAAGTCAAGATAGTAGCACTCATCCCAAAGGAGGGGAGTATTCTGAAGATGGCGCATCTACTGATAAGGGAGTAGAGTTGTTAAGACTATATCTGGAAGGAAGTAGTAGACCAGATTTTTGTGATAAAAAGGTTTAGCGCAATATTGAAAAGCACGCTGAAGGCTATTTTATAAACAATGGGAATTTATGGAAGGATCAAGCCTTGTTTCCCCAGTTATTTTTTCAAACTACGAAAATGAAGGAAACAATACTCAGAACCAGGTCAAAAGTTAGACGACTTGCAGTCAAGTGGTTGTTTAGTACCTGTGGTCTAACCTGAGTCAAACCTGTGTTAGAACTTTGGTGGAACAATTTTTCATCATGACACATAGCTCATAGTTGAATCATTAGGACCAATTTGAATTCTTCATATAGTTCTGTTTGCATAATTTCCAACAGGCAATAGATCATACTTTGGTGTCTAAAAGGCATATATTGAATTCATAATGGATATTACAAAGGTGATTAATAGGCACCAGCTATACTACTTAATGACATTATACAGACAGTATCAGATAAAACACTACCAAAGCCACTAGGATTGAGAGTTCTTGAAGCATGTCCAATAATATCTTTATGAGTAATAATAACATTTTTAGACCATCTATTGTAGCACCAAAATGTTTTAAATCCTGCTTTGGAGAAAAAATTTTCTATTTTTTTTTTCAACAGCATCATACAATCCAACTAGAATAAAGATTTGATCTGGGAGCTTCTTTGACTCCCACATTCTTAACACCACTCCAACCTTGTTGCCTTTTGATAATTAAATCTCAATATTCACATTCCCTTGATGTTTTGAGTATAGTGAGAAGTATTTACCACCAAGGTTAAAGTATTGGAGATCAGTAATTTTAGATGGAAGAAATTCTAAAGCACCAGTCAATTTATCTTTTTCAAAAATATTTGAAAAACACTTTTTACCATCAATCTTGTTTAAATAATCCAGCCATAAAACATATTATTCATGGAGTAATTTAACAGTTGATTTTGAAGTCTTTTTTTTTTCTATATCAAAAACATCTTTCATTTTGTTTTCAAATCTATTGTCATTCCTCTCAAAAAGAGATTGAAGCTACCCAGTCAAGATAAACATTTTCATAAATGTATTGTCCATTTCATCTAAAATAAAAAATATTAAAGTAAATAATTATGAGGAACAAAAAGATTATAGGAGCACATACTTTTTTTATTATTGTGTGAGATAGATCCCAACATTCCATTTATAAATTCCTGAGCCCAAGCTGCTGATGATGGTGCTGGCCCAAATCGTCGCAGAACTTCAGGAAAATGTTGGGCAAAGTGGACATTAGGCTTGATGTCAATATGTGGCCAAAATTCTTTAAGACATTTCATATACTCTTTTAGATGATCCTGAAGAGATACAGTTTGTTCTTCATTTAATTCAAAGGAAGTTAAAAGGTTTATAATAGATACCAACAGGGAAAGACACTTTATCAACTTCTTCTCTTGAGATTCAGAATTTTCTATATTCCAAACTGGGAACAAAGCAACCACGTAATAAATTTTGTTTAATAAAAGCCATTCAGCTGCCTTGAGATTTGTTCCAGTCTCCCCTACATGGTGTGGAACACGGGTTAACCATGAGGGAATGAGTGTATGCCAAATACAATTTTGAACAATCATCAATTTGCTAGGCCTTAGATTTAAATCAGAAGTTAAATCATTTGGTGCTGCAGCTGATCCCAAATTGATTTTAAGTCTAAAACAGGCAGAAAATTCCTGAAATGTGGACTCTAACAAAAATATTTATTAGGAAAATGTTTAATTAAAAGTAATTCAGTATAACTTACTTGAACTATCTACATCAGAGCTTGATTTTTCTTTCTCTGAGCTGGCTTCAACACCCTGTGGATTAGTACTTCTTGATGGCCCAACCATTTTTAGAGCTTTTCCTGCCTTCTCCTGACCAATTTCATCATAAGATAGTTTTTGTTTGAGGTTTTTTCTCAATGGCGGTATCACTTCACAAACTGTACTTTTTGTCTTTCTACTTTTACTTGAATCATGAGAAGTAGAATTTGATGGGAATGATTGTAGTTTTGAAATCTTTTTTTGTTAATATCTTAAATAAAGATGGATTAGAGGAGGAGCTGGAAAATGAATGGTGACTGGATTTTGAAGAGAATGAATTGTCATCCTGAAAGCCTTTTTTTGAAGATTTTTTCTTTTCTTTTTGAATTTAATCACCAGCTGCTGTAATAAGAAGGTAATTTTTACTGAAGTCTTTGGCAATACCAAGAAGTAAGCAGTGCATAAGTTCTATTCCAACAAAAGAGACTGGTTGCCAATATGGAAGTTCAAGAAGAGACAAATATCAAAAACCTTTGTTATCAAATATCTTCTTTCTTGCTTGGGCACTGGAAGCATTTTTCAATTTAATAGCTTGAATTCGGTGGTTTGAATCAGTGCATGATAGGAACTCAGCAGGAAGTTTACCAGATTTCAAATCTTCTTTAGAAATAAAGCAAAATGAGCATGGATTATTTGAGCTATAGCTGGAAAAACCAGAGGGCTTCTGGATAGCTGGTAGTTCACCAATTAAAGGAAATATTGCAGCATGTATTGGTATTCCTTCAGGATAACAAAATGTCTTTGAAAAAAATCATCCTTTCCACAGCTTTTGAAGTTCTTCTAAAAGAGGTGAAATAACATGATTACACTGGTCCAAACTAGGTTCATGTGGCCCAGGTGTGACTCCTGCCAAGAAAACGTGTTGCTTTTTATATTGTAAATGAGGTGGAAGATTTAGACAAATCAAAATTATAGATCCAAATGACACCTGACTATGACCACCAATTTTATTCCCAAAAGGATTAAACCAATCAACATACAGGCTGAAAACAAGATTACCACTTTTATTTGTAAAATAATCTCCTTTTATATCTTTAAATTCCTTCCAGACTGAACCATCCCAAACATTGCACATTTTTCCTCATGTATTATGTGGCCTCCTTAATGAGTAATCCAGACCTTCCTCAAACCCTGGAAGAAGAAGAAGGCGGGCTAGCCAAGATATAAGAGATTGAGTTGTAAACGTTTGGACTGGAACTAAATCCAATGTTCGATTATCTTTTTGCTGAAACAATGGATGATTGCATTTCAACACAACATTCTTTTTACAAGGTATGGCATTGAGCAAAATTTGACTACAATGGCCATGTTCAAAGTTGTATTTGTTAGCTGTTTTGAAAGGTTGATGAAAGCAATTTGGACAAAATAGAAGAGTTGTAAGCAGCGCATGTAGGTTGAGTCGGTTGAGAACAGTGTAAATGCTATGAGGAAGCTGTTTAGACTCATGCAGGAGTTTTTTGGCATCTTTATAAGTTTTAGATATTAAATTGATCTTGAAAAATTCAGCTTGAATCTGTATTTTAATTTGCCTATGTGATAAGTTTTGAGCCAGAAGGCCATGTGCCAGATCAATAAGTATAAAGAAAATCAATGGTGATAGATGTGCAAGAGCAGGAGGAGCAAAGGCGGAGGTTTCAATTCGTAATAAATTTAAAAAGGAAGAAGAAGAACTTTTGAAACTTTTCGATTTTTTGACAATTGAGGTGATTGACTCAGCATCATCAGCATCAAGACTTAATGAGTGTTTTTGGCCAAACTAATGAGATAAATATGTTAAAAAAAAGCAAGAAATTAAAATAATTATAGATTTAAGTAAACTTTAGGTGCTTACCTCCTCAGTAGTGGGTAAGAATACTTCATTTGAAGAGCTTGCCACAGGAAAAAAAAAGGAGAAGAAGATTCTTGGTGAGAGGTACTTTCGGCCAGAGGTTGGTGCTCAGGAGCTGTGGATTGGTTGATCAACTGACTTCGTTTCCTAAAAAGCTGAATTTTATCTTGATGCTTGTAATATGCAGTTGTAGACATTGAAAGCCCCTGAACTATCTCACGTTCACTATTGGTGAAAGATTTTTTATTGCAACCAAGCTCAGAGCAAGTGCAAACAACATATCTAGTAGGCATGTTCAGCAGAGAGTATGTTAAAATAATAAGAAAACAATTTTTAAGTGGTGGTATTTGGACAAGATGGCATAAAAAGGAGAAAATAATGTATTCAAATTCTAAAATAATTTTACTATTCAAAATGGCTATTCAATACAACTTCACCAGGAGGAAAATTCTAAACAAAATTTACAGGTGAAACACTAAAGCAGATGGGAGAGAAAAGGGATTGTAAAAGAAGGATTATGGCATATAAGTAAAAACTGAGAAAAACTGAGATTATCAATGTTGTAAAAATTGGTGGGAAGATTACTAGGACACACAAGTGTATGTGAAGAAATACTTGAGTCTTTTCTAAGAGATAAAATATTTTTAGAAATATGTCCATGATTTTTAGATCCTCTTATCAAGTTACAAGTAATTTGATCAACATGTGAGTAAAAATTTGACAATTCCTCAGAGCACCAAGATGGCTTCCTTTTCCAAAGATTTCCTTCTTGATCTTCTTCAGTGTCAGAGTGGAAGCAAGGATTATCAAACAAAAAGAGAAGTTTGGCACCAAGACAAGCTACAGCTGTTTTCCTATGAGAAGCATGCAACTGAGAAGACAATTATTAATAGAAATTTACAAAAAAAAATTCTCACTCACTTTCCGCCTAGTATCCATCATTCTTCTTCTATTTAGCTTAGAAAAATCTAAAGATTTACTGGTTGAAATTTTTCCTCAAAGCCATCATTCCAGAATTAGAGGCACAAACTTTATTATTTCTTCAGAATGATTTATGTGATACTGATCAAATGCCTGGTACTTATGGACATAGCAAGAGTGCTTTGTCAAGTGTTGAATGATTCTTTGATTCTAATCTCTGTGCTCCATGTTGAATGAGAGGCATAAGCGGGGAATCCCAACATTAATGGCATCTTGATGGCAAGTATGTTAAAAAACCAGGGGAATAGTTTTTGGCGTCTAGATGGTGATAAAGAAATTTCTTCAAGGGTGTACGTATTTTCAGGTGGTGCAGATAAATTAGTAGTAACTAGTTCATTTGAAAGAGATGATAATTCAGCAGTGGTTGATGGAGGTGGGAAATCGTCCAGCTTTTGAAATTTTCCCAAGACAAGTCTCATGAAGTCAATAACTGAAATGGTGGAAGCAGCCTTAGAACTTGGAACACCGATTTGGGAAAGAATTTTGTTAAAAGCACGTGTGCTCTTGAAGCCTGTGGTAGGAATCAAAGTAGAAGCTAATACAAGAGGTGAAAAAATTACTTTTAAAAAAGAATGTAAGTCTTACATGTTGGAAGCATTTTTGAAGGTATTTTTTCTATAATATATAAATGTGAAATGTTTCTAGATTATTAAAATGTAAGGGTATAATCACCTCCATATATATTATTTTAAAAATATGCCCCTTTGTGTAAAATTAACAAAGGAATTTAACATAAAAAAATTTCCTTTGTATTTGTGACACAGTAAAAAATTTATAAAAAAAATACATGGCTAAGCTACTTAATTGATAGTGGTCAAGTACACTGAAGACTTCAAAATTTTCTTAAGGAAAATAATAATAAAAATAAAATTTAAAATTTAATGTTTCATTCAGGAAGGGCAAGACTAATAAAAAAATAAATTTTAGTTTGATGGTGATGAGATGGTAGAGTTAATGAAACATACTTAGCAACATCTAACTTAATGGTTTTTACCTAGATCAACAATAATTAATAAGAGAGAATTTTTATATGAATGTGAAAGAAATGGTGCTGACAGTGTAGACAATCCTATAGTACTAGCTATAGGCCTTGACCAAGGGAGTTGGAGAAAAACCAGAGAGAAAATCCCCTGTCCCTTTAGAAAAATAGAGTGAGATTTACTTGCTAAAGTAAGTTGGTTCCTGTTTTGCTAAAGCCCCTTTTAAACACACTTGACTGCTTGATGAGCCAAGAAAGTAGTCCCCAGGTAGACTACCAGACCAAAGAACTGAAATGTAGACCAATGTCCACACCAGAGACAGCAAAGATACTTGATGTAGGCTGCAAATCCACACCAGAGACAGCAATAATACTTGCTATAGCTTGCAAGACTATAACAGAGATAACAGTTGCCAAGGTTAAGTTAAATGAAGAACTTACTTGCAACAAACACAGCCAATTGTGGCCAGAAAACAGTGAAAACTGAGTGAGGAACAATGAGATCACCTCCGGATGGTTGTATGATGATTAAGGTTGCCCCAAACTGTCTTATTCACTATGTACACACAGACCACTAACTAAGAGCCCATGCGCACCCACCAATCTGGCGCCTGTAACTGCCAGATTGCATAAAAAACCCTCCTGGAGTGCTCCCCAACCTCCTAAAACAGAGGCGGGCGGGCCGCCCGATGTCGGAGATGCCACCTGAAGCGGTCCGGCCTCCCTGAAGCCAGAAAACCAATAAAAACCACTAATCTACTTAGAAAAATTAGCTACAACTACTAAAACCTTTAAAACACGGAATTTCACTATAACAACATTGGGACATGAAATATAGAGAAAAATTAGCTCTATCAAATGTTACTAAGCACTTAACCCTAAGACTTAAGGTTAGCCCGTAAAACACAAAAAACCAAATTAAACAGCAATCTTTTATAAATGAAAAATGAGGAAATGACCCCTTAAAACTCAGAATATGAAAAATGTCTACAAGACATAAAATATAGAGAAAAACCAGGGCTATCCAATGATAGTACCCACATACCCGCAGACCCAATATGCACGGAATAAAACCTAAAAAATACCAAATTCCTTAACAGATGTCAATTAAGACATGCACAAACAGCGCCAAATCACACAACAAAGGCCCCTGCCAATGTTGGAAGACCACATCCTCCCTCCAATCGAGAATGTCCACATTCTTTCTTCATCCAACCACCATGTTTAACCTCCTTCCCAAATCTGCCTCTGAAATGGGCCCCTGCCAATACTGCATCAACAATAATTTAATCTGCGCCATAACACCACCTGTTCATCCATACAGAACATCCTGCGATGTCTGCCACTCCAGAAAGAAGACCTGCCACAGACCTGGTCCACTTTCTTCCACAACAGATTCACCTCCGCCTCAACCTGGTCCTTCTTCTGCCAGCACCAAAAAATCTAGGCCATCCATCCTGATACCCAGATTAATCAAAAAGCTCCACCCTTCCCAGAAGAGTGCCACAACCCATAAAACAACTAGTTCCCCATCCCTGGTCCATCTGATGGTAAAGAACATTCATTCCTTCCTTCAACTTTAAAACTGATAACTTCTCAGTTCCTTCCTCTTCTGATAGTGATGATAACAATGTAGGATCCATTGCACCACCAACACCAACGCACTTGCCCACTATCAAGGCCAAGTTCCAACAACACACATCTCAACGGAAACAACTTCTGCTTCACTATTTCCAATCCACTCCTGCTAGAGATCCACAGGACATTGAGAACAGAAGACACCTCATTCACCAGTTCAAGGCTAATTCTGAACATTTCATTTCATCTCTTGATTCACTCTGTAATTCCACTAGTACTTGAGTTTGATTCAGAAAAGAAAAATTGACCACACCCTCTATAGGATGTAACCACAAACAACCCTCAGTTTTAAGTCTTGGGGGACCATCCTCATTTTATAGTCTTGGGGGACTCAAAAACCCTCAGTTTAAAGTCTTGGGGGACTCAAAAACCTAAATCATAAACCCAGAACCAGAGATCAACCACATTAAGACACAGAGAAAAAACTAACATTCTGGGGTAATTGTGAATAGAGCTGCCGCCCATCAATTACCCCCAAACTTGCCTTTGCTAAATTCGGAGGCTCCCCCTGTGGATACCCTCCACCAATCTTTCAAACCAACTCCAACAACAAAACTTTTCCCTCAGTTTATAGTCTTGGGGGACTTACAACCCTCAGTTTAAAGTCTTGGGGGACTAACACAGTGTTCAGTTTAAAGTCTTGACGGACTACTTCTTGACAAAATCTTGAAACCAGCCAGTTTAAAGTCTTGGAGGACTAACAGAAACCAGATTTCAGTTTAAAGTCTTGCTGGACTGACTTGATACCATAGCTTTTCAGTTTAGAGTCTTGATGGACTGATAAAATTTCCAGTTTAGAGTCATAGAGGACTGTCAGAATCTTGCATGAATCTGACCCAGCCAATTTCATGCAATACACACACAGCTAGACCCACAGAGCGTCCACCTTCACTTCATCTTCTACTCATCACTGACAAAATCTTCTCTTATCCTTTTCCTCACCTTTCAAACCACAAATCATGTCTGGATCCCCTGCTGTTGACTCCTCTACTCTTCCTTGCTTCACTGCTCCAAGGGACTATGCCTGCAAACAGTGCATCCACATGTGCAGACCTTGCACATTCACTCTTCCAAATCCAGAAGCCAAATTCTACAACAGGGCTTGTGACTCTTGCTATTCCAAAAAAAAGAAATGTGACAGAGATGCCCACTATCCTATTCCTCAGCCTTCTCCTTCTCACAAGTTCATCTCCAGATCCCCTACCAGGTCTCCAGAACTTGGTCCATCCTCTTCCTCTCTATCTTCAGCTCCTTCCAGAAGATCCAGAAGCTCAGCTTCCCGCACTCTTCCCAAAAGACCAGCCTTAGCTTCTCAAGAAACTGCTTTTATCACTGCTAAATTAGCTCCAAAAGCTTCAAAATCAACCCCTAGGCTTCTAGACCGCGTCCAGGCGGCCCGCCCGCCTCACCAAACAGTGAAAATCAGGGCCAAAACTTCCAAAAACGGCCAGAAAATAGCCAAATTCATCCAGACAACAATAACAACTCAGCCCAACTATCTCCTACTGCTCCTAGAGCAATGCAATCCACCCTTCCAAAATCCAAAAACACCAAAATTTCCCAGATTTCTAAGAGAACTGCCAGAGAACCCCAAGAAGAAGCCAGAACACCACACACTGCTCCACAACAACAACTTCGTCCCCAAGTAAGACAAAGAAACTACACCTCTCCTCTGTCAGCCAACTACTCTTCTGACAGTTCCATCTCTTCAAATTCTCCCTCCAGAAGAGAGCAGTCTGCTTCCAAATCACCCTCTCCTGCTCCATCCTTTAACAACCCTGGTACTCCATCACCAGCACCTCCTCCAGCTGAATCCAACAGAAATAACAACCACAACAACAACAACAATCTCACTGCTCCAACTAGGCCCCAGGAACATCAGCATCCCAGTTCACCTTCTCAGGATCCTTCAGAGGAAGACCATGAGAATCCATATCTTTCTCTAGTTGATCCACCCACTATGACCGTTAAAAAATTGTCAGAGATCCAAATCCCAGCTGCTTACAGATTTGATGAGCTTCCAATCTGTAAGTACCAAATTAGTTATTCCCTTTCTTCAACAAAAATAATTACTGATCCAATTCTTCTTGTCTAGTTGGCACCCCCCCTCCTGAATCTATTATTGGAGTTGGCCAACCTCTTGAAACTTCTTTGACCCTGGATTATGGAGAAATGAAGAAACACCTAACCACCATGTGTTCCAATATGCTAAAAGCCTTTGCCCTCCATGGACCCTTGAATGACTTTGAAAAATCCCTGAGAAAGCGCCTACTGGACGACCACTGGAAAATGTCTAGGATCATTAAACACACCCTCCAGCACTCCATTCCTGCCTCTTCTTCTTCCTCCTCTGAACTTCCCTCTAATCCAATCCCTGATCATTACAATCCCTATAATCTCTCCAGCAGGATGCACTTCAAAGAACACAGTGCTTCCCACAATCCCAACAAAAAACAAAAACGTCATCACAATCCAGACCAGCCTCCAGAAGCTTCATCATCCAGACAATGAGCTCCTGCAAAAAGATTAGAAACATAATAATAATATAAAACAATTAATAAAAATAATTTCAGAATTTTTTTTTTTTTTTTGCTGTTTTATCTACTAATATACTAAAATTAAAAATCAATAACTAAAATGAATTGAAATAAAATAAATGAAATAAAATAAAATATAAAAAAAATAATACAAATGGTATCCCCCAGCCAATTGATGAGCTGATCCCCTGATACCTTACCCACATCCAAGTGCACCTTGATGTGGATACACAATTAATTCTTTTAAATGATTAACAGAAAACAAAATTCAAAAAATTTAGAAATTCAGAAGTTAATAAAATAATGAAACACAGAAACACATGAAATAAATAATAAATAAAAATAAAATAGCATTGCCCGGCCAATTGATGAGCCTTTCCCCACCAATGCTTGCCCACATCCAGGTGACCCTGATGTGGTAACACCCTATATTTTTTATTTTATAATTTTAAACAACCCCCATAAAAAAATTAAAAGAAAAAAAGAGAAAGAAGAAAATAATCTAAAACTGCTATCTAGCAAAAACATAACTGCAAAATCAAAGACAGTCTAGCTCCATAGATTGTCCAATAAGGGAAAGTCTGGTCCATAGAAATGATCACTGGGTGGGCTCCCTCCAATAAGTAAAAATGATGGGAGACCACCAGTGATCCACCACCAATCTGAAAGAACCAAAGATAAAGAAGCCAGTCCCAAACCAGTTTAAAGTCATAGCGGACTTAAAACCTGAATAATAAACAACAGAACTAGAATTCAACTAGGAAAAACAAAAGACTTGAGACAGACATTCTGGGGTAACTGTTCTACAGAGCAGCCAGCTCATCAGTTACCCCCACACTTGCCAAAATAAAATCTAGAAGCCCCTCCTGGGTACCTTCTAACAAAAACACAAAGTCCAACACAAAAAAACCAAAACCAATAAGAGTGAAGAGTCCGGCACTTGAAAACCAAAGGAAATTTCAGTTTAAAGTCATAGAGGACTAAAACCTGTGAAAATAAACCAATACTAGGGTTAAACCAAATTAAGAGAAAGGGTTGGAAACAGACAATCTGGGGTAACTGTTGATAGAGCAGCCAGCCCATCAGTCACCCCCACACTTGCCAAGATCAAATCTAGAAGCCCCACCCATGGGTACCTTCTAACAAAAGTTTCCAACAAACAGATGCATAGCATCACCACAAAAAAACCAAAATTAAAGAATGGTCCGTAGTTTATCCTCATTGAGGAGTCAATTTTCTTCATGCCTAGTGCCTCTGGGATAAAACCTCTTCACTTGGTCTGCAGCCACCCTCTTTTTAAAGACTGCACCATCCAACTCTTCCAAAACATAAGAACCTCCAGACGCCTGAGATCTGACTCTGTAAGGTCCATTCCATCTGTCAGCAAACATTTTCCCCCACTGACTCTCCAAACTTATATTATACACCAAAACCAAACAACCAGGTTTTAAGGGATTCCTGAGTCTATGAGCCAACTTCTTGTCCCAGTACCCCACTGATTGATTCCTAATCTTCATCATTCTAGAGTACGCCTTCTCTTGACATTCCTCTCTACATTCCAACTGTTGCATCCTGGCACAGAGCAAATCTTCTGTTGAGTGCACGTCATCCCAATCAATTCCAAGATAAGAGACAGCTTCCAAGTTCACTGGTAGAACGGCTTTTTGACCAAACATTAGCTCATAAGGAGAATAGCCAGTTTTCCTCTTCACAGTGACCCTATCCGCAAATAAAACCAAGGGTAAATAATGCCTCCACTTTTCGGCACTATCTCCACACATCTTCACCAAAGCATTCTTGATAACTTGATGGCCTCTTTCAACCATGCCTTCAGCTTCAGGATAATACGGTGTAGCCACTCTAACCCTAGAACCAACACTAGCCACAGCTTCTTTAAATTTGGCACCAAACTCTGGCCCGCCATCAACAGTGACCAACTTCTTTAACCCATACCTATAAATCCACTCCTTCGTCAAAAACTCTGCCACATTCTTGGCAGTCAAATTAACCAGAGGCACTGCCTCAACCCAACCAGACAAATCATCCCTAGCAAAAATCAAGTGTTTATACCTGCCCTCTCTAATATGGACAGCATCCAGACTGACTCTTCCAAAGACAGTTGATTCACCAGTAGCACGGCCCACCTCTTTAGGTTTCAAGTGACTTCTTCTTTGACATTCTTCACAAGATTGAACCCAACCCTGCACAGCAAACTTCTTACCCAGCCACCAAAATCTGTCTGCTACTCTTCTATAAGTCTCCCCAAAGCCTCTATGACCAAGGTCTTCATGCAGGACTTCAAAACCAATTCTTGACCCTTCTTCTGAGTCACCACCACTTGAGGATTAGGATGTCTCCTTCTCATCAAGCGCCTTCCTGACACATAAAATCCAGGACTCTTCTTCTTGATTGCCAACCAAGTATCATCATCACAAATATCTGGCCTCTCCAAGGTTGACAGATATTCCACCAAAATAAAATAAAACCCAGATTGACCCCAGGTCTCATCTTCAAAATCCAACAAAACAACATCCAAGGGTACAACTCTGTCATCAAAATCACCAGTGTGAACATGAGCCAATTTAGCAGCCCAACCAGGACCCCAATCCTTAAATTTTGGCACGTCCTTCTCTTTCAACTGAACCTTGTGAGAATCCAGTTCACTAACAAAAACACCCTTTTCCAATTTTGAGCTGTCCCAAACAACAACTCCATCTTCATCAACAAAAACATCCTGGTCACCAGAATCAAGATCAGATCCAGCCAGTTCAGCCTCTTGGGGAAGGTCAGAACAATCATCCAGTTTAGCCTCATGGGGGAGGAAAGAAAAATCCTCAGCACCCTTTGTGCTGGCCCTAATCACTGGAACATCTTCGTCAAACTCTTCAGAATCAGAATCCTCATCTGTAGGTGGCCTCCTTGATAACCCATCAGGCATAGTAAAAGTTTTACCTGGTTTGTGTACCAGGTCAAAAGAAAAATGTTGAATAAATGCCACCCACCTAGTCATTGGAGCATTTGGAAGACTAGGTGTATTGATCATCTGAACCAAAGATTTTGCATCTACCTGCAGCTCAAAATGCTGCCCCCAAAAACCGTCTGTAGCTTCTTTAAAATTTTAGCTACGCCACACAATTCCAACTTAGGTTGAGAATACCTGGATTCCACCTCATTAAACACCACAGACTCATACCTTATTCGCCTGACCCTCCCAGTCTTATCCTCCTGAGACAAAACAGCACCAGCAGCAATATAACTTGAGTCCACTGCCAGATAAATCTTTCCAGCACCAACACCATAATCCAACTTGTGAAGAATTATATCTTCACCAACAACCTTTTTCAGCTTCTGAAAAGCCTCTTCACACTCGTCAGTCCATTCCCAATCTGCATCTTTTCTGGTCAACCTTCATAAAGGTGAAGCCAACAAAGAAAAATCCTTAATGAAAATCCTGACATATACACATACACCCAAAAATCCCCTGACTTCAGTAGTATTTTTAGGCCTTGGCCATGCCTGAATTTTATGAATCTTCTTCTTCGCCATAATCCTTCCCTCTTTACATACCACATGACCCAGAATTTACAAAGCAGGAACACAACAGCAGAATGTTGACCCTGAAATGGTCAAACCAGCCTCTTCAATCCTGAACAACACTCTCTCTAGAGTTATTGAATATTCCCACACAAACCTCCTTATTCCAGGGTTCTCCGATAACACCTCATTACCATAATCAGTGGATGGTCCTTTAATTCCACCATCATCAATAAAAATACCAGCATGAGTAGGAACCTCATCCTGCAAAATCCAAGCCATCTGTGCTTGATAAACTTCCACTGAATTAGTTGCTCCTTGAGGCAACCTAGTGAGCTGAAATCTTCCCAAAGGAGTCTCAAACGTTGTGAGAGGCCTTGAATCCGTATGGAGTTCCCTCTCATCATAACCACCCACAATATCACCCAAACCATAACACACCCTTCCAGCAAAAGCTTCAACAAAATCCTCTGCACTTGGCGGCATACCAGCATCCTTGATAGTGACTCTATTCAAGGCTCTAATATCATGAACCACCCTCAACTTTCCATTCTGCTTCTTTACACAGAGCACTGGACTTGAGTAACTGGATGTTGATTGTTCGTATAACCCAATCCTGACTCTTTCCCTAACAATCTCTACAAAATCCTCTCGAATAGCAGCTGGAATCGGAATAGGTTTGATTTTCCAAGGTTCATGAAAAACCACAGGAATCAAGTAAGGTTCCCAATAAGAGTGCTTCAATACACCCCTTTCCTCCTCAACAAATGCCACCGCTTTTTCCCTTAGCACAATAATGTGCAACAACAACTTCTTTTCTTCCTCAGACAACCACCCATCAGGACCAAAATTTAACAACTTTTAATCTTTCCACGGTCACTCTCTCCGTCTCTACAAATTCTGGAGGATTCTTCACCAAAGGAGTACAGTACGGATCTCTTGACAAAGGAGGTCTCTTCAAAGGCGGATTCAAGCCCACAGGCATAGGCTCATTGACAGGCCTAATCTTCTGCGCAACCTTCTTATACTTTGCCGCTCCACCTTCAACTTGAGGGGTCTTCAGGAAATCTTCACCACCAGACCTGGAACAAAAACCAAGGGTTTCCCCATTGCTCACATGTGTGGCCAAGGTAATGTTTTTGAAAGGTGTAGAAGAAACCCTAGCGTTGCACAATTGGGAGGACTTACTTTTAGACCCCAATCTCACCGCCCCAAAACTTTTCCGCATATCTTTCAATAAAGATATATAACCAATCTTCTTCTTTAAACTTGAATTAAAAATAATTAAGAATCTTGAGAGAGAACAGAGACTTGATAAAAAACTAAATGAATACTTGCAGAGAAGAGAAACATTAAAAAGAGAAAGTTGAAAATCCACTTGGTATATCTCCAAGGGAGCTGACCTACAACAACCAGGGATTTCCTCATCTCGGGGAGAGGTTGTAGCACTAGGGTGATCAGCCCTCATTACTCTAAAAAAGACAGACTCTCAATAGAGCCTGAGCCGCACTCCAAAAAACCAGAGGCAGCACCCACTTCCTTCCTTCTCCTGCAGCAGTCCATGCACTGGCACATTGAAGATAAACCAGGCCTAGTCTACCAACCATCCTCTCCAGGGGATGACAACCTCATGTGAAGCCTCCTTTCGTCTTCACCAGTCAACTCCAAACTGATTCCCAAATCAAATTGATAACCAATTCTTGCCTGAAAATCCATCAAGAATGGCCCGCCCAAAACTGCTTTTACATTACCTTTAGCAATGAAAAAATGAACCTTCCCTGATGCTCCTCCAACATCTAACTTCACAAACTCTGAAGTTCCAACCAATTCAGTGACATGGCCACCAATCCCTCTGAAATTCCCACCAATACCAGTTTTGATGGGGAGGCCCATATGAGTTGCCTCAAACAAAGAAATCAGGTTTATCTGAGAACCTGAATCCACCAATGCCCTTGCCTCCCTGCCATTCAGAGTGACATTGACATATCCCAGAGGAGCAGAAAAATGAGTTTCCAACCCCTCACCAAACATTTCAGCAGAATCACAAATGTATTCTACCTCACCAGAAGAAACCCTTCTCCTGGTAAACAACTTCTTCTGCCTATCAGCCAACCCTGGACTGATAGCATACAATTCCCCATAAGATAGGGAAACCTGACCCTGGTTCATCCTTTCCAGGACAGAGTCCATAACATTAACTTGGCCAGACACTACTGGCCTCTCAAAGTGAGCTCTTTGCTTTGCCACCTTGGTCCTAGAAGATTCTTGAGGACCAGCACCACCAACAGATTTACCATTAACAGGAACCAAACCAGATCCCTCACCAGAACCTCTGACTCCAACAGGCTTTGGCAATGAAGCCAAAGGGACATCCTCCTCAGAGTCAGAATCCACCTCCATTGGCATTGGCTCACCATTCAGGTCCAATGCACCAAAACTAGGGGGGCCCATGTCAGCCATACCTTTCTGCATCTTGTACAGCTCCTCTTTGCTGTACCTTTTCCTAGCTGCACTAAGCTTAGGATCACCCTTTGAAGCATTTGGCTTTGGTTGGGCCTGAGAACTGCTCTTAGGCCTACCCACCTTTCCTGCTTCCACATCATAAACACCAGCCAAGCATTCACCACTTGACTGTCCACCACAAGAATACAACTCCAAACCACCAAAGGAAGTAGAAAAAGAGACCTTATTGACCTCCTTCCCCTTTCCCTTGACGTCCTCATCTACCTTAACAGAAGACTTCCCCTGATCAGTAATCTCCTCAAACCTTGGCCTCCTTTGATTGAGACCACCCCTTCTCCTGACCAAATCAACAGGAGCCTGCCCCTCACTGAGCTTCACAAAGGAACCGTCAGGGAACTTAAAAACCCTGCCATCAAACTCCACTTTTCCTTCAGACACATCTCTGTTCAGTGCCCAACAATCATTGGACCTGTGCCCCCTCCTACTGCAATAAGAGCCAACCCAAGGATCACTCCTACCAGCCCTCCTTTCAAAATCTCTTGGCTGAGAAGGTGTCTTATTAACCTTCTTGGCCTCCTGGACAAAAATGTGCAGCTGTTTTGTCAGATCAGCCAGCTGCTCCACCATTGGGTCTCTCTCCTGTTTGGGAACCTGCAGCAAATTTTTTTCCTCCTTCTTCTCCCTAACTTCCTCTTCAGCCAAAGCCTCACTTACTTTGCTGACATACTTGGCACACCCCTCCTGATAGGTGTCCACAGGCAATAACTTTAAATGGGCCTCAACAGCCTCCTTCACCTTATCCAAGGCAGGAAACTTCTGATCCCCATTAGAAAGAGTCTTCATCAATTCCATTCTTGACAACTCCTTCAACACATCCATCCTGACATCTCTAGCCAGGGCAGACCAAAAAAAATCTTTGGCAGCATTTTCATGTGCCAGCTCCTCCACTTCCACCAAATATTCCACCACAGGATCAAACTGTAGCAGAAACTTCCTGTAACTATGTAAGTTACCAACACCACCATAAGATTTCCATTCACTGACAACCTTTTTCAGATCCACTATAGTGAACCTGACACCCCATCTATCCACCATTTCCCTACACAACAATTTCCAATCCCTCTTCTTGTAGCCAGACATGGCCACAATCTCCTTCTCCACTGACCTATCACCAATGAAGAAGATAATCTGCTTCACCATGTCCAGGTAGGAAGCACCATCCACTCCAACAGCAGTTTCATACTTCTCTAGAAACCACTTGACATCCTCCCCATTAAACTTGGTACCATCCCAAGTTTTAATCCTCACACACTCCCTAACCATCACAGAAGGAGGACCATCCCCCCCACTGACAGTCACCACAGGAATAGCAGAACCAGAAGCCATTCCTCCAGTCCAAAACACCAAAAAGAGCCAACCAAAGCAAACAGAGATTCCAAAGAACTAGCAAGTTCTACCCCACGTTGGGCGCCAGAAATGTAGACAATCCTATAGTACTAGCTATAGGCCTTGACCAAGGGAGTTGGAGAAAAACCAGAGAGAAAATCCCCTGTCCCTTTAGAAAAATAGAGTGAGATTTACTTGCTAAAGTAAGTTGGTTCCTGTTTTGCTAAAGCCCCTTTTAAACACACTTGACTGCTTGATGAGCCAAGAAAGTAGTCCCCAGATAGACTACCAGACCAAAGAACTGAAATGTAGACCAATGTCCACACCAGAGACAGCAAAGATACTTGATGTAGGCTGCAAATTCACACCAGAGACAGCAATAATACTTGCTATAGCTTGCAAGACTATAACAGAGATAACAGTTGCCAAGGTTAAGTTAAATGAAGAACTTACTTGCAACAAACACAGCCAATTGTGGCCAGAAAACAGTGAAAACTGAGTGAGGAACAATGAGATCACCTCCGGATGGTTGTATGATGATTAAGGTTGCCCCAAACTGTCTTATTCACTATGTACATACAGACCACTAACTAAGAGCCCATGCGCACCCACCAATCTGGTGCCTGTACCTGCCAGATTGCATAAAAAACCCTCCTGGAGCGCTCCCCAACCTCCTAAAACAGAGGCAGGCGGGCCGCCCGACGTCGGAGATGCTGCCTGAAGCGGCCCGGCCTCCCTGAAGCCAGAAAACCAATAAAAACCACTAATCTACTTAGAAAAATTAGCTACAACTACTAAAACCTTTAAAACACGGAATTTCACTATAACAACATTGGGACATGAAATATAGAGAAAAATTAGCTCTATCAAATGGTACTAAGCACTTAACCCTAAGACTTAAGGTTAGCCTGTAAAACACGAAAAACAAAATTAAACAGCAATCTTTTATAAATGAAAAATGAGAAAATGACCCCTTAAAACTCAGAATATGAAAAATGTCTACAAGACATAAAATATAGAGAAAAACCAGGGCTATCCAATGATAGTACCTACATACCCGCAGACCCAATATCCACGGAATAAAACCAGAAAAATACCAAATTCCTTAACAGATGTCAATTAAGACATGCACAAACAGTGCCAAATCACACAACAAAGGCCCCTGCCAATGTTGGAAGACCACAACACGTGAACTATTTTCCTCAATAGTAGATTCAACAATATACTTGTATACATAAACTTCTTTTTCTTGGCCAATGCGATTAACACAACCAATTGCCTGCTTCTCAGAAGCTGGGTTCCAAGTTGGCTCCTAAAGAAAAAAATCTTATAAATAAAGGTTCTTGCTAAAATTATAAATACTTACCATTAAGAACACATGAGATGCCATAGTGAGATTCAATCCTTCTCCACCTGCCTTGAGATTCATCAGGAGTACACCAGTCTTGAAAAGTGAAAATGACTTAAGAACATTCTTGCATGTACTTTCATTGGTTGTGCCATCAAATAGAATGTGACGTATTTCAAAATCATTAAGTGCAAATGAAATCCTATTTTTTATAAAGACATATCAGTTTTAACAGCAATGAAATGGATTTAGGGATCCAGTATTAATTTCCAAAAAACCTACAACTTCAGCATAGTAGTCCACTCTGAGAAAATAATGCACTTCACATTTGAATCCTGTGAAATTAAGTTGTGAAGTATTTTAATAAGGTGAACCAATTTTGGACTATCCCTCCAATTCATATGCTCAACAGATTTGATCTCTGAGTCATATGGCATTTTGGGATGAGTACATAATCTGGGCAAACCAGTCAATTTTGCTAAAGTTGATTGATCTTTTGAATGGAGATTGTCACTACTGCCAATTCCAAGAGATTGAAAAGTTTTTGAATGCCTTTCAGAGTAAAGACAACCAAGTTCCTCAGTAAGCTTGATGAATATTGTATTTTCATGTATAGAGGGAGTGAGCTGATCATTAATTGTGTCTAGGTCAACTGATTGTCGGGATCGTCTGATCATTACATCACCCAAGATATCCTGGATAACATTTTTGACCTTTGTGTAATTTTCTTCTTTTGCATGCTGTGCCACATGCTGATTCCACTCAGCAGGAGTAGTGAATGGTTCAAGTCAAAGGAACCTGAAGATGGCATACAAATCTTGACAGCTATTTTGAATTGGTGTTCCAGTAATGCACAGCCGTTGAGAGGTCTTCAAGCCAAGGACTGCTGTTGAGGCCTTGATTCTTGATTCACAAATGTGGCTTCAAAATAAATTGGACTTAGAAGTGAAAAACTAAGAGTAGGAAAATTTTCAATTTACTCAGCTTCATCTAGAATAACACAAAACCAGTTAACATGATATAACCCCTTGCTTGTGTTGATATCCTCCAAGTCATTTATCACCAGATTGTAGCTAGTCAGAACTACATGTGAATAAAGCCAGCTGTTGAAAGTTTCGTGTCGTTCTCTGCCATGGTAGATAGTTATTTTGAGATTGATATCAGCTGATACATGCCAGATGATTTCATCTTTCCATTACTGAAGAAAGCTTCTAGGGACAATTATTAAGGTTGCCTTTAGTCTTGGAGTGCTTGACTGTGCATCAACAAGGTGGGAAAATTGAGAAGCTTTGTCTAAGGTGTTGAAAATTAATGCAATAGTGGTAACTGTCTTTCCTAGACCCATTACATCTGCTAGCAGAATTGATTTGGAAGGAGGATTCTGGAGGAGTTCTTGGCTCAAATAATTTTCCCAGCTATTCTCCCCTGTCTGTCGCCAAAGGTAAGTTTGGGTGTGGGATTCTTGAGATAGCATAAAAGAAAGTGCATTCTTTTGATGTCGTAGTAGTGTTGTATTTAAATTTTGAACATTGATTTTGTGTATAGGATGATAAGGTGCAGAGGGAAGTAAGGAATCGGTGGAGATAGATGGTAGTTGATTGCTTTGATTGAATAAATCTTGTATGGGACAGTACAAGTGAATTGATGGGTTATAGCCAGGTGGAAGAATAATTATGTTGGAGATCTATGCAAGTGCATGGGGGATGGTGACTAAGAAATTAGATATACAGAAAATCAAAATATTAATTTTTAAGGGAAAGTCAGCACCCTTTTGGGGTAGCAATGTAGCTTCAACCCATAAAGGGGGTGAATCCTGTCCAGGAAGACAACCCCCAACAGGAGCAACTAAAGTTTGATAGCCTGGTTGGCCAAGTAGGTCATATAGGATTTGAGAATGAGTAGGGCACAGTTTACCAATGTTTATATGAGGTGATTGTGCCCTGACCCTTATAGTATGTTTTTTATGAGAGAGATAAAGTGATACAGGTTGCTCCACCAAACCTGGGAAGCTACAATAGTCAGATATGTGAGATTGAAGCAAGCCAATGCAGACAGGAGAGGTAGAAGAAGATGATTCCATCTTAAATAGAAATAAAATTTGAGAGAAAAGAAGATAATTCAGGAAGAAATGGGTATTTATGCAAGATACAAAAATTTCATTGCCAAGCAGTCACATGATCTAAATAAAAACTAAATTTATCCATGTTGATTAAAGTTGTGCCAAACTCTGTAGGTCCAGATAAAATATGAAAAAAAAGATCGGCAAGTGATATTAACTGTGTTAAACTTTCTACATAGATTTAAATCTCAGGGGGTACACATAAGTCATAAGAGATTTTTAAAATTAAATATTTTTTTATTCATCAATAATCTAAACAGCACTTGTAGGATTTATGAATTTAGTTTATCTCCCAAATAAAAGCATATATTTGGAAACCTTAAAAAACAAGAATATATTGAATGTTCCACCTTTTCAAGTGGAGAAAACAATTTTTGGACTGAATAAAAGTTTCTATGGACACAGAACTACATCCATTAATTTTTATGTTTCCATTACACATAATGGCAATGAGAAGGCAGGATCATGAGTATTAGAAATATGACTTCATTTACAAAACTTCTGTTCTTACACTGTTCACTTCAATTGGTTAAATTATCTGTAGATCACAGCCAATGAGTATGGAAAATCTGATATTGTACAGAGCTTATAATTTAACTTGTGGGATCTTGTAAATACAAACCACAGATTACACTTAATAGAGTCAAACAGGTGCTGTAAAGTTCACAAGATCATTTATTTTCATTAATATAATGAATTATTTATATAAAATATAAAATATATACTCCTCCCCTTTATTTTTCACAAAAACATTCCAAAAATTGAAACTACATTTTAATTCAATATATTTATCATCCAGTACATATATATGAGTAAAAATTAAAATTATAATTATAATATTAACACAACACTTGCACAACTGGATGGGGGGTACACTAGTGTCCAGGGGTGCACCACCCAGCCCCTTTCAGGCAGGTGCTTAGCCCTAATCAAGAATTTCAAAATGCCACTCACTTCTTTTAAGTTAAATATTATGACTAATTTCTTTATTAAAATGGACTATCATGTTTTACTTAAGAATTCTCTTATTAATAAATCTTTTGAGCTTTTTCAAACAGCAACTTCTGTTGATATAACAAATCACATATTCAAGAAATAATAACTATATATATATACAGTAAAAACACGCAGATGGAAAGGACAATGCATTATGTAATCACAATAATTGAAACTAAATATTAACCAAGCAAAAGGCTAGTGGAGATGAAATAAGAAGCATACATACAGGGCAACAAATTTTCCCTCATGCATTTCTCTTTTCAATCAGAATTCTAGAAACATACTTGCATACATGAGGCAACATGTTGCCTCATGTATGCAAACTTATTTTTTTTTCCCTTACACCATCATCAAAATGAGAATCAAAAATTTAAAAAATGTTTTTTATACATTTCATACATAGAAATAATGTGTATGCATGCTGTTGTGTGTTTTCTTTTTTTGGGGCACCAATATTGCATACATGAGGCGACATGTTGCCTCATTTATGCAATATTACATTTAACATACCTTTTAAGTGATAGAGAAGTCCGGCAATATTTGACTTACATGTATACATGAGGCAACATGTCGCCTCATTTATGCATGTGTAATATAAAAAACAATAATTTTTATTTCTTAAGTAAAGCACCTACGCACAACAATCACACACATGCATACATGAGGCGACATGACGCCTCATGTATGCATGTGACAGAATCAAAAAAAAACTACATGTTTAGTGATTACAAGCATGCATATGTGAGGCGACATGTTGCCTCATATATGCATGCATGCCCTCTGCATGAATAAACAAATGCACACATTATTAATATACATATATTCAAACATGCATATATACAAATATACACATGCTGCAGGAACAAAAAATTTCAAATTTCAAATAGAGATATTGCATACATGAGGCGACATGTTGCCTTATGTATGCATGTAAGTCAAATATTGCTGGGCTACTTTAAAACTTGAGAAGCAAGTTAAGTTTGAAATTGCATACATGAGGCAACATGTCGCCTCATGTATGCATTATGGATGCTCCTATATAAAATAAACATAACAGCACTTATACATTTGTCTGTTGAAACATGCATACATGAGGCAACATGTTGCCTCATGTATGCATGCATGTGTAATAGTATTAATAGTTCAATTTTACCTATAGTTTTTGGCCCTAGCAGAGGGCCTGCATGCATATATGAGGCAACATGTTGCCTCATATATGCATGCTTGTAATTGATCAATATTATATATTTATTACCTTGTATTCCACATGCATACATGAGGCGACATGTCACCTCATGTATGCATGTGTGTTAGCCCATGTAAATATACAAAATGACTATGTAATATATACAATAAAACACCATCCTTGCCTTTGAACTGTATTAGTGGCTTGGCAATGACTTTACTTACATGCATACATGTATAATATAAAATTTTACTTACAAGTTGCATACATGAGGCGACATGTCGCCTCATGTATGCAAAGTACAAGTTTTTGTAGCGGCTATTAATAACCCTGCTTACTATTTTGCATAAATGAGGCGACATGTCGCCTCATGTATGCATATTGTTCAGAATGTTATTTAATATCCCTATTAATTCAATAATATCAATGTTGCCACCCAGAAATGATGAAGTGGAGTGGCACGCATATATATGGCAATTTAGAATGTCCTGGTTAAATCAGGATATTTTTTTCACTTCATCTATACATGGTGCCAAAAGTTATGTATATAGTCTCATAACATTACAAAAAGATGTAATATTTTTAATTTATTTGTATTTGGCACATTATAGTATGAGTTATGCTTTACTTTTTTACATTAGTTGCACAAATGTAATGTTGTCTTCCTTAGTCATGTCTGCAACCTATGAAACCATATTTTGCATAGAATTTCTTAATATAAGCTGAGAAGTCTACCTGATTCATCCACAAACTTCTCTACTCTTAACCACCTCTTTTTAAAAACCATCAACACAGAACACAGATGTCTCAACAAGCTCAATACACAGCCTCAACCCCCAGTCAGGCACCTCCCAGCTCACCCTCCTGTCCAGATGTAGAGCTGCCTCAACAAAAATCCAGTTCTAATGATTCATACCATTCCCTGTTGTCAGCTCAAGATGTGGATCCTCAAGTGAATGTGACATCTGGTTAGTAATTGTTTTTATATAGAAGTTGAAACCTTTATTAAAATTTCATTTTATACATTGTTTTTATTGATGTAGAAGCTTTGACTGTTGCTCCTCAACAACCCTCCAACACTGTGGAGTCAGGTGATGCAGTGAACAGTGAATCTGACACATCAGCTCAGAAACAATAACTTTGTTCTTTCTACAGAAGCTGATTGTTTTTTCATAGATGACATACCTCTTGCTCAAGAAGCGAAAGAAAGAAAACCATCTTCTTCAAGCCATGTATTTAAAAATGAGGTGTATAAAATTTCTACTGAGGAGTTTATCTCACAGTACACCAATTTTCAAACTGGTGTTGAATCACTCTAAAATGGAACTTTACTTCGGATTCAGCTATGAAGAAGGTGCAGGATCTTTTCGATCTTGTCCAAGAGCAGAAGAATGGTCAGTTTTTTTCACTTTTTCATTATAAGTATTTAGTAGTAATTTTTTCTTTCAGCTGTTTCTTCTGGGTCTCAGCTTCCTCCAGAGGAAAAAATGGTTATCATTGACCTCACCACTGATGATCAACCCTCTAGGCATCCAAAGAGAAAATCAGCTTCAGCAGCCCCTAACTATAATATACCTACTGATTCTGAGGATGACACCTTTAACCCTGCTTCAAAGAAGAAGAAACTTACAAAAAAATCACTCACCACAACAACCACCAACCCTGCCACCCAATCTTCAGCTCCTTCAACATCCAAAATTGTGTCTGATAAAGCCATCCCTACTACTGCTTCTCCAACTGCTCCTCTCATCCCTATCTCTTCTGCTCCTGCTCTTTCTCAACCTTTTGTTTCCACCCTTACAACTGCTTCCCCTCATCCCACTTTACCAGCCCCAACTTAATCAACCTCAGCTCCTTTAAATGTTGCTTCCAGACCTCCACCACCAATATCAACCTGGCCTCCAAGTTCCAAAGATACCACTGTTCTACTCTCTAAATCCAATACCCCAGCTGTTACCACTAGACCTCTTCCCTCTGTCACTACTTCTGTCACTACTTCTGTCCCAGCTGCTTCTCAACCTTTAGCCACTGGTCCTACTTCTATCCCACCTTCTCAGCCTGCCCCCGCCCTCACACCCACCTCAGCTTCACAGACTCAGTTAGGACCCTCTCCAGCTCCCCCTCTCCCTGAATCAACCTCAACTTCTACCAAAGAAAGTGAAAACTACATTCCCCCCTTTGAGAGATCCTACCAGTTTATCGTTCCAGAATTCAGAGACAAAATCACTGAAATTTGTAAAAGATATGAACCAAGATTACCCAACAAGTCCTGGAGAAACTTGGCATTCCGCTCCTATGAAATCCTCAATCAACATTCTGCTCTTAAAGCTCAGTTGCCGATGGATATAAGAAAAATTAACCTTAAATTCAATTCATCATCTTCTACTGTTGGAGAGTGGCTCAGTGAGGTCACTACACTTGGTAAATATTTTTTCTTATTTTTCACTTTTATTTTATTTATATGGCTTACAAGTTCCATAGCCCCTTTGTTCCTCCAACCATCTGCCTTTGAACTTTGGAACAGAAAGGATGTTTTTGACATGAAGATTTTGAAGCAGAGGTCTGCTAATGTTACTAGTTTATTCATCAACCTTTCTTCTCTTGCACTTCCATCCGAATCAAGTAAGTGTAATTGGGCCAGCTTAATCATGGAATCAATCCAGCTATCAGGAAATACACTTGACTCATCCAGAAGAGATGTTTCCAACAAAAATGCAAATCAGGAAAGTGTTCTTAATATTATCAAGGACATTGACAAGATGATGTACAAGCAAAAAGTTGACGTTGCAAAAATCGGCTCAGCTTCTGATAAATCATCTCTCACTATTTCCGTCAAGCATCTGGCTAATCTATACAACAAGATTCTTTACATGGTTCAATGTCTGGCACTCTTAAAAGGATATTCATATTGTGATGGTTTCCTGCAAGATAGAGTAGCATCAGGCTTATTAGTGCAAGAGAGCTCAGCTAGGGCAGGAGCAGGACCTATCCTTGCTAATTCAAGGTCAAAGTTAATTTTTTCCCACCTTGCTTACTTTTTTGCTGCTGGTGTTAGGGGACTCTTCCTGAGCTCAAGTGATGCTAGAAGGGTAACTCAATCCACTTGTGGGGAGTTGATTGAGGTACCTAACCTGTTGATGGGAAGTAGTTCACATCAGCATGATGTTTCATGGCCCAGGACCCATGCTCTCATTGTTGATACCATAGTTAACTCACTATGTCAAAAATAATTTCACATTCCTGTTTCTCTTTCTCTGGAGCAGGTATCCAAATCTATTTTACATGACTTTATAGAGCAATGGACTATTGATACAAGTGAAGGGGAAATACCATGGATAAGAACATCTGCTAAAAGATCTAGACAACGACAACTTACTTTGTAATTAGATTTATTGATTTTTTCTTGAAATTCATTTATGTTAATTGTGTTGTTGAAACCATAGTTCAAAAATATGAGATTCAGTTGGCTGCATAAAATACATTTTTTTTAAATTTTTTTAAACATTTATCACTTTGTTATTCACTTGTCAATATTTAATGAATTTTCTTTTGATTATTTTTACATATGATGGTTTTGCAATGAAATTTTCCAAAATCTAATAATATGAAATGTTATTATGAAGTGTATGAATTTATATGAAACTTATTTTTTTGTATGTTGATTATTGGATTTGATAGCTCACAAATTATAACAGTAATTGTGTCTTTCTCTTTTCTCACATTTCTGTTCATAAATTTTTTGGATCATTTTGGTGAAGCCAAACTTATAATGCATAATGCATGAAAAATATTTTTGCTCCAAATAAAATGTTGGAATTTTTACACCTTCCTTAAATCTTATTTAAAACAACCACCATTTACAGTCTTTGGTCCAAATTTAATTTAATTTTATAACAAGCCAATACATTTAAGATGGAACCTATTAGGGAAAGTATGTGAATTTAATTTTTATATTTCTAATTTTCAAATATTGACAAGAAAAAAAGTTGTTATGACTGATCCTCAGGAAGACCCTGAGTCACCACACTCTCAATCATCTGAATCTGTAATTAGAGAATGCCTGCGGCACCAACACAGTCATCAAAGAAGCCTTTCTCAACACCCAAATCCTTCTGAACATGATTCTCAATTACGCTACTATTTTGATCCGTATATTGGTTCACCTAGTACTAGATCTGATTCTATCCCTTTTACCCAAGACTCCCCTGGTCCATCACATACTGCTTCCCCATATCCACCACCACCAATACAACTCCCACAATTCTCATTCACCCCTCAACCTCCTCCTCCTCCTCCATCCCCATATCATCAATCACCTTTACCACCACCTAGTCCACCAGGTCCACAAGGCCCACCACCACCAACACCAGGTCCACCAGGTCCACCACCTCCACCACCACCACCTCCACCAAATCCTCCCGATGTACCATCCACTCCACCTGGACCCAGTGGTGGGGAAACTGGTGAAACTCCTAATGGTAAATAAAATTAATATTTGATTTTTTTTATTGCAAATAATATAAACTTATAACTTATTAAATCTTTTTTTTTGGTAACAGTTTAGTATTTTTAAATTATTGGTTTTTTCATATGGAAAAAGGACAGATAATCACATTTTATCTTTTTCAGAAACAGCACAACCTCCTGATGATAGAGAATTTTCAGAATTTTTTGCTAGTGATGATGATTCTGCAGAGTGTGGTATGTTTGAAAAATTCATTATTTTTGTATATAATTTCTAATCTCTATGTGGCCCGTTTCAGGTACAGCTGGCTTGGATCCTAAGTCATATATCAAATTTCACAAACATCAAGAACACACCTCCAAGAAGAGAAAAACTGAAAATGATACAAAAAAGAAAACTGCCAATTTGGCTTCTAAATCACCTATTCCTTCTGCCTCCACACCATTGGGTTGCTCCATTATTTCTTTTGCTATACTCCTCCTAGGAATTGACCCAGCTGCTCATAAAATTCCTGATCCTCCTTCCAATGAGATAGTCAATCAAAGGCGCACTTCTCAAACTGAGAGGGAGAGAATGATTAAAGCAATTCAGGATAAGCCACGTAAAAAATTAACCCCAGCTCAGCGACAGTTAGTCATTAAAGCTGAAACCCAAAAAGATTTTTCAACCTTCAAAAATCCAAAATTTGTCCCAGCTACCAACTATGCTTTACCTCCCGGCCAGATGATTAATACAAAGTGGAAACGTCAAGCTGAAGCACTATTGGCCCCAACTGGTATAAGCTGTTTTTGCTATCTTTGGGGATCTAGTATGGATGGAGAGTGGAACTCTACCATAATCACTCACATTGTTCTTGGATGGAAGGCCTGCTTTCATGGGAAGGGTTTGATAAACTTTTCAATTTCAGATGAAGCAGTTTTTAGCATCCTAGAGAGGTGGATCTCTGGGAAGTCTAAAAAATTTGCTGATATGTCAAAAGATAAATCATCTGAAACTCAAAAGCTTGAAAAGGTGAAGTTGAAAAAAGTGAAGGTTCAAATGTCTAAAAGAGGAAGAGAGGTAAGCATGTTCATTTTATAGCTTTTCAAAAGTTTTTGAGACTAAATATAATATTTTTATAGTTGCGTGATGGACGAATAAACATGGCTTCATCTTTTTTGGTCCCTGAAATGGCTGGATTATTCAAAGATATCTGTATTCACTCTGATACTGAGGAAGGCCAAGATGGGAGTAGATTAAAACTTCCAATTCCTTTGAGAAGTGCAGGTTTGGTTTGATGTTTAAATGGACTTGACAGGGGGTCAATGTCCAAATCACTTTCAAATTCTAAATCTCAAACAGCCAAGGCAGCTATCAAAAAAAAGTTTGATCAAAAATTGAAGGTCCCTCAACCCCCAGGAATGGAAGGTTGTCAACCTGTTGCAGGTCCCAGCAGCTTCCCTATGGATGATATTGGTGAAGAAGCTTTTCCTGGGGATCTTCCAAAAGCCTTTTTAGATGAAACATACTACAATAATTTGTCTGTGGTAGAGCAGTCACTTGTTGATACTGAGACAAAAGTCAATTTTGAAGATTTAGCAACTGTTATAGAATTTTACTGTTGCAAAAGTGAAGCTACTTTGAATGCAGAACAACTTAAATTGTTAAAGAAAAATTGAATTCATTACTTGTTCAAACTTATTGAAGCTATACTATATTTGGTAAAAAAACTTTCAAAATATTAACCTTATTTTTCATCATAGCTTGGAGGATACATGTAATTCCTTTTACATACTCTTAATTTCCTTTCCCTAAGTTTATAAAATTTCCTATAAGCTAAAAAAATATTTAAAAACAGAACTAAAATTAGAATGAGTATTAGAAGGGGTTTGATTGACTATTGATGATTAGTGAAAATATTTTATTTTTTCACCTTTTTATAACTCTAACTGCAGTGTAATATTTTTTTACAACTCCTTTTGTTTATTTCTATAGGTGAAACCTCACTTGAACAAATCATATAAGTTTTTTTTTGAACATGGTGAACTATATCCCTGAAACTATGATGCAATTTTATAAATTACAGGTTTGAGTATAATCTGAGTATGTGCTTTTTATTGTATATATTTGTTTTTAAAAAATTTATAAGTATAAGTCAATTTATATTATTATTGAAAAGAATTTGAAATTAAAGAAGATGATAATGATTTTAAACAAGATGAGAGAGAAGTAAGGGGTGAATCTGAAGAAATAAACATTTTTTTCATCAAAAAAACTGTATATTTTTCAAAATCCAAAAAAAAATTCAAAATAAAAAACCCTTTAAATTTGAAATAAAATGGCCTTAAAAAAGCTTACAAAAAAAACTAATATGAATAACTATTACTTCAATTGAAACTGAGGAATATTGCTTTAAATTTCTGTAAAAAAAAATAAACAAAACAAAAAATAAAAAATAAATGTTCTAATACATATGTGTCATGTTTTTTTATGTCTGCCTCATTCCCACCCTTTCCCCCCTTATTGGTCTCCTCAATAACCCACCTTAAATCCCCTCAAATCCCCTCCTGAATCCCCTTCTTTTTATTCTTTATCTCACCCCTAGCCCCCCTTCTACCTCCCTTAAATCACCATGTTTCACTAAATAATTTTACATCCTCTGGTTGAGATATTCACCACCATTATCAGAACAAAAGAAGTCAATTTAAAAACTCTCAAGTGTTCTATCATTACTTGAAAACATGTGAAAGCATCAAAAACCTTATTTTTTGATTGAATGATCTCAATTTTTGCATAACTGGTCTTCACATCTCAAAAAAAAATTATATGGTGAATAATTGAATGTTGAAATTTTTAAGTGACCCCAAAAATCAGAGATAAAAATTTGTAAATGTTCAAGATTATGATCAGTAGGGAGAAGAGTGTGTTTCTGGACATTTTTAAAAAGGCAACATTCCTCGAAATCTATCATTCCAGGGGGAAGGGATGATGGAAGGGCAAGAGCTACACCCAAATAAAACAGGCATTTCATTATTCACAAACTAATATGACCCAGTGTCCCATACCATTTCATTAGTTCAATTTGAGGATTCTAAGGCAAACTAGCTGACCTTACAGATGGATCAAGTGATAAGAATGGGACAGAAGGTTTGGAAGCCAATGATGGAGAAATAGACATAGCAAGGCACTGAGGAAAAAGACTATAGCACAGTCTGAAAAACCACCTATTTCCACCAATCCATTTAGCTTCAGCCACATTCACACCACCATATTTTAAGACAACATTATTTGCAGCATTGAAATATAAGGAAGATGCAGAGGTTTTCAAGGAAGGTGCTGAGATCATGGTTCTATTGGAAGTAGGGTAATAAAAAACTCTTCTGATAATGAAGTTTGAACTATCATAACCATTCAAGACAATGGAGCCAATTCCAGTTGCATAATTTTTTTGAATTAGGTTCATCATTTACAATGAGAGGAATCTTCATGTGAAAAGGTTGAAAATCCAAAAATACAGAAAAGTCACCACTCATATTTTCTGTGGAATTTTGATCAAAAATGGCTATGGGTCCTGGAGAGCAGAAAGAATCAGTTGGATACCTAAATGGTTGAGGAGGATATACCATGTGACTAAAGTTGGGAGAATAAGACAATGTATGGCCATAAGAGTGTTAAGGGCACCTCCAATTAGAGCCCAAAAGGTGGGGCAGCTTTTCAAAGGATGTTGTTGAGAGCAAAAAGAAAAAAATTTAATTATATTATATTTTTATTTTATTTCAATTCTTTAATCTTTCTATTTTATTGATTTATTCTACTACTTGTGTCCTTGAATGACTTCTTTGTTATATGATTATTGATTTTACTTTGAAACTGGTAATGCACAAACACCCATAACCTGTAGTACTCTGAAAACCTGAATCCCAAGATCCCCACAAGTTAAGCTCACTCTCTTTACTCCATAATGGTATGTAGAGTGTGGATTGGCACACACTATATACATACAATAAAGGCCATCTTTGTGGCTCCAACAAAAATTTTTAACAAATAAAGAGAGGGAGGGTGGCCAGGTTTAAGGGAGGTATAAGAGAGTTAGAGTTGATATAAAGGACACCAAGTAGGGTTTATATGGGGGTTTTGGGGGGATTGGAAGAGATAACACCAATGAGGGAGGAAACGGAGGTTAGGGGCAGCCAATGAGGGGGAAAGAGGGATATTTTCATTGTGTCTCTTGGTCTAAAAGATTTATCTGGAGGTTCTATGAGGGTTCTAAGTGTATTATTGGACTTTCAAAGGCAATGGTATGTATTTATTTATCTTTTATTTATTTTACTCAAATATAAGAGGTAAGAAATTTTAATTATTATTATAAATTAATGAGGTAGTACTACAAAGATGTAATTACTATAACAATAATAGATAGCAATAAGTATTTAAATTAAATAAATGTTTTGTTAAATGTATGTGAGTAAGGAATGATACAAAAACAACCAGAAAGGAAAGCCTTATGTAGGCAAAGGAGAGACAAAGCACCGTGTTAAATTCCTAAATACAGTAGTCTGAGAGAAGAAAAGAATATTCCAGAAAAATATTTCCAATCAATAAAGTTGTTCCAAAAATAAGGTGTCAGAAAAGTGTTTTTATTGTATATGACAGAAATAAATTATTGTATTTAAAATTTACTGTAAATGTCAATTTTAAATAAGTAACTTGAATTTTTTGTAGGTAGTTAATTTTATTTGAATATTAAATTTTTATTTTAATTTATTTTAATATTAATTTCTATTTCTTTTAACCTGTCATTGAGCATGGTGTTAGACAATAGAACTATAAGGGACAATTAATATTAATTTAAATTATTCACTAACTTTACCATTTTGTAATTAGTCAATTTGTTATAGGTAAATTTAATTTAAATAAATTATAATTAATAAAATTAAAATAATAAGGTGTGGCTTCATCTCAGTAAATAATTAATTATTTTACCGGGTAAGTCTAGCAGCCTGGCTGACAGATATGTTCATGCTAAGGCAAGGGGAAAGGTGGAAAAATTCCCAGTCCAAGGAGGGATAAAGAATAGGACAATGGAGAGAAAAAAGAAAGAAAAGAGGGAGAGAGAAAAAAAAAGATTAATTTTACCTAGAAAATAAAAAATAAAAAAATCTACTTACAAAAAATAAATAAATAGAAAAGAAAAATTATAAGTAGCAAATATATAAGTAAAAATGAAAAAAATGACTTACCTGGAGAGATGAGTTCATTGACTTCAAATTGTTTGAGGGATAAAAGAGGAGAGGAGGAAGTGGATATGAGTGATAAAAGAAAAAAAAAAAGAATGACTGAAAAATTATGTGATTGCAGAAACTATACGATTTCATGTTGAGTTGAAGAAGGCAAACAAAGAGACTTGAAAAAAAAAAAAACTTTAAAAGTAAATTCAAAATCAAAGTCAATATGCAAAAATGAAATAACCATTACAAGTGAATAAAACAAGAATCTTGATTATTTCAAGAGTATATGAGAAAATTAAAAGGGTTGCATTGAAAAATTTAGGAGTCTTGTTGGTATAATGATGGAGCATATCCCAGTAGAAAGTAAGTTTTGTGAATTAAAAGGAAGCAGTAATGGTAAATAAAAATTTATAATGATTTAAGAAAAGATTATAACTGAATCTCTCAGTGTTCTAGTGTGATTGGAAGAATTTTCACCCTTATTCTAGTAGTTTAATAAATAAAAATGTTGAATGTAGTGGGAGGTGTTTCTACTTCTTCAACTTCATACAACTCTAACGATTGATCTTTGAGGTCAGCAAGTAGGTTATGAAGTATAGCTCAACACAGAATCCAGTTGATCACTGCCTCCATTTCAGATTTATTTCTAAGAGGACTTCTTAATTCCCTTAAACAAGAAAAATGACATTTTAAGATTCCAATAGAATGTTCAATACAGACTCTTGACTTTCCCAAATGATTTTTGAACTTGGCATTTGGGCTGTCTTATGTAGCTGCTCCCCAAAAAAGCAGGAAGTGCATGCTCTCCATTCACATAAGCTAAATCTTTCAGAAGATATGGATTGTCATCAAAGAATTTGTCAGGTTCCTTTGAAATTTGCATTCTTTGGAAGATGTAGGAATCATGACACGATCCAGGATAACCAGAGAAGAAAGATATAAATTTTTTATTGACATCACATATAATCTGAATGGAAATTGAATATCTATAGAGAACATATAGTTGTTTGTGTTAGTATGAAAAAGAATGAAAGGAATTAAAAAATAAGCTACCTCTTTTTTTAGTCAAAGTAATTGTTTTCACCTTGAGCAGGTTTCTGATTCAAAGAAATAGTGGTACCATCAATCAAACCAATACATCCTGGGAAGCCCTCAGCTTGCATAACCTGAGATGATTCAAATCACTCTTCTTTTTCTGGCCAGGTGAGAAGTTGAGATTCCAATGAGTTGATAGCAGTGATGCAATGTTTTGTATAAGTTTTAACAGAACCATACCCTAAATCAAAGACATTTTCCAAATGTTTCAAGGCTGTTCTGTTACCATTGGAACCTAAACAACATAGTGCAATGGCTAATTGAATTGAAGGATCACATTGTTGTTTTTGAGAATTATTGTGAATGATGGGGTGGTCCTGAATAAGCCCAAGCAATTTAAGGAAAGATTCCTGAGAAGTCCTGAACAGCTTTCTAAAACTGGGCACAGATAGGTTAAAAAGTTTCTGGATGGTGTACTTGAGGGTATGAAGTATCTTAGGCTTTCTTGGAAGAAGGTAATGTTTTATGGCCACTTTTGATATATAAAAAAAAAAAGAAAATCTTCTTCAAGATCAGAATCAGAATCACAAACACAATCGCAATCAGAGTCCAAGAGCAGATCAAGAGCTATGAAAGTCATTGCTTGATGTAATTTATCACAAATTTGAGAGTGAGGAGAGCATGACTCTTATATGGTATAAAAATGTAAATGATGTACAATGTTTTGAGTTAAGAAGTGTTATGCTGCAGAGTGCTGCATTTGAATGGGATGATGTTGACAAATCGGTGAAATGGGATATTATGGTGAAATTAGCACTTTTGGTTGAGGAAGTGTGAATTTGAGTGAAATAAATCACTTATTTCACTTTTTGAAATTCACCAATGCTGGGACTAGTGTGGTTTGTGAAATCCGCACTTAGATAAGTATGGATTTGCCCGAACTGATACCCCCCTCCCCCTCCCCTATTGAATTCACTCATAGAGCCCACCCACTTTTGAGTTTGAATATTTACAAAGACATGCATACAACAAAGGTAATAACAAGCTTCCAACCATCTATTTTTTTTATTTTATAAACCAAAAAAAAAAAAAAAAAAAAAAAAAGAAAAAAAGAATGCTCTCTTATCATTTTAATGAAAAAACCTCCCTCTTTTTTTTTTTTATGAGAAAAAAAAGAAAAGAAAGAAAGAAAGAAAGAAAGTCAAGGATTGGGGTCCAATATTCATGCAAAAGACACACCATAGAAGTACCTTTTAATGAGTGAATGAGAATGGAAATGAAAGATGTTGATTAAGATTGATATAATAATAACTCTTTATGAATATAATGTGTCATCATCATAGGGTTTCCCAAGTTAGTGTTGAACTTGGAGCTGATGGTGAAAGTCGAGTTTTACATTTCATTTTACATTATATATATATATATATTCATATATATATATGTATGCCAATGACAAAAGTAGGAAGAGGGATGAGGGGGAATGGAGACATTGTATTTTTAGTTTGTTCAACAAGATAGTAAAAATTCAACTTTCCAAGCTAACAACAACGAACTAAACAAGACGACGACTAGCACAACCATTTTCTACTGCTCTATGACTAGACTATAAGTTCAAGTCGTATCTTCATGTTTAACAACAGTGACTTCATTAAACTGCCTCATAAATTTGCCTAATCTAGGTACAATTTCTCTTAACTTGGCCCATTCTTCTTTCACTCTTACTAATCCAAGAGCAACTTCAAGTTCAGCTACACAAGAATCGGATTTTAATAATTTTTTTAAAGCATCGGTTAAGTGACCTGGTTCCCATTGTTCATCAGAAGTAGTAGCTAGAGCGGAAGGAGTAGGTTTTGGTCGTTTAATTGATTCTTCTTCTACTTCTCCTTCTTCTTCTTCACTAGAACGACATCGTTTTTGTCTAGCGATTGTATTTGAAGCATCGGTCACATTACTTGCAAGTTGAAGAGTTGAATCCATCATAGGAGATTTTAAACAAGCAAATAAAGGTTCTAATTTTTTTCCCATATGTTCAAGAACTTGGACAATATTCTGTCTCATTTTTTCGACGTCATTTTCTATAGAGATGACACGATCAGCAAGAGATGTGAGACCAGAAGGTAAACAAGCAATATAGTCTTCCAGTTTTAAAATTCTTGATTCGAGTGATTGGAGATGAGTTGATAAGATTATATCGTCCTCTTTTTTAACGGACAATAGTGCGTTGGTAAGGGTTGTTGATTTTGATTGACTGGTGGAAGAACCAGGTTGAGAAGTAGATGCTGATGATGGTTGTTGTTGAGAAGCTTGAGAAATTTCAAACCGAATAAGTTGATGAATCGAATCCGATATGGAACCAACATAACCATCCACCTCTTTTTGCCATACATTTCGTTTAGATAATTTATCATCATAATCGGATTTTAATTCGATTTGACGATCGGGGGGAGGTTTAGGAGAATGATCCAAATCATTTTTAAGCTGATCGATGAGACGGTTACAAGATCTTAATTCAGCGATAGCCTTTGAACCGTCGAGTAAGAACGACCTAAGGAAAGCCCGAAAGAGTGAGTGAGTGAGTGGAAGAAGGGAAGAAGGGAAAAAGGGAAAAAGGAGAGATGGAGACTACCTCAAAGCATGATGGAGATTAGATTTAGAGAGAGGGATAGTTGAGGAGGAAGGAGGTGGCGAAGGCGGAGGAGGAGGCGGAGTGGAAGGCATAGGGAAGGAGAGAGCAGTGGCGATGGACGCGTGAGAAATCTGAGTGCCAAGTGTTTGGGTGTGCTTGGAGTGATTTCTTTCCTTCATCAACACATTCGAATCGTCTTATCATCGCTACTGCTAGACCATGACTGGAAGAGCTCATCTCCAGATCCTATCTAGATGTTGCGTGGCTTAGTTGGCCATCTGACTTATTTATATTATAAGGCAGCTGGATGGATTAAAAAGAAAGCAGCCAAATGTCGGTTTTCTTTTCATCCAACGTTGGATGGCTCTCATCATTGACACTAAATTAAACATCATCATGGCTACACATTTCCTTATCTAAATAAAAATTAGTATTTATCTCTTTGGTCATAAAACTCTCATTAAAACAACTCCTCTACATTCACTACAAAGTTCAACAACATCGCCAATGTTCCCTCTTAATATTTACTCATTTGTTTCTCCTCCATCGCTCGTGAAGCCTCCACCCTTTCTTGAAGAAATTTGGCCAGTTGATGATATTGATCTTCACCGTGAGGTGTTTTGGATGGTTTTTTCCTCAGAACATTAATAAAAAGATAGGATAAACCTTTAAACACTTTCTTAATCCCTTTCCAAATCGGTTTAAAAATATATGGACCAATTCCCCAACTTTGACTTTGCTCCTCTTTAGCGTGCCAATTTCGGTAAACTTCCAAATCATGCATTTCATCCACTGTCATAGGTGTCGATGATTCAGTTTCCACTCCTTCATGCATCTTTCTCTCTTCAACAATTCTCTTTATTTCGGCCGATTCCGGGCTTTCTGGGGCTTTCATATTCAACACACTCGTCATCTTTAATACTTCTTCTGCATTTCCCGTTATTTGACTTCCTTGTATTAAATGTTCCGCTAGTTTTTCATTAAGAGGTGGTAGATGTTCCATTCCTGATACGAAGATGACGTTAAGTATCCCGAAAACCAGCCAGCAAATGTTCATTTTTCGAAACATTTCTTCCTCTTCTATTTTTTTATTTTTTGTCAAAATAAGTTCTCTAAAAATTAGTTCTGATTGAGCTATGTGTCTGAAGCCACAAAAAATAAATAAATCAAATAAGAAAAAAAAAAAAAAAAAAAAAAAAAAGAAGACAAACAAGACAAACAAGAGGAAAGATTCAAAAAATCGGTTAATCTAATTAATTATTTTTGAGAGCCTTTAGAAATCAGTTTTGTTGGATGAAACCAAGATAGACCACTTACTATATATATATATATAAACTATAATCCGAGTAAAATTGGGTTTTTATAGGAATAAGACTAATAGTATTTTATCGGTCAAATCGTCAATAAAGGTCGCTTTTTTTTTTTTTTTGGAGAGACACAAAGTTGTATTCGTAGTGACTTTTTAAAGATATGGAAGATGAGATATTTTCAGAGCCTTTGAATTCTATAAAATCGTCGGAAACACCGGTTTTTGAGATTGTCTCTTAAAAGGTAATTATTTCACAGATTGAAAAAATAAAAATAAAAAATTCATACAAAAAATAAAAAATAAAAAAAGAAATAAAAAAAGAAAAATATATTGAGATTATCTTCTTTTTCTTTGGAAATTATAAAAAAAAAAAAAAAAAACAAAGAGGTAAAAGAAGGGTTCTGTTATTTTTTTTTTGGTTTTTTGGTTTTTTGGTTTTTGACAGGTGGAGTGGGAGGGTAAAAGAGGGAGGGAGGTGAGGAGGTGAGGAAATTTGAAATGCGAGAATGTATCAAGATCAGAGAAGGAGTGTGAATGGAGGGATGGATGGATGGATAGGTGGGTGGGTGAGGGGAATACAAGCTGTTCTCTATATTGAAGTTTGTAGCCCAAGAACGAGTGAAAAAGAAACCGCTTGTTTGGGCCTATTTTCACTAAAAACTCATTTAATACATAGCTTGAGACCTTTGGAATATTAGTTCGAAGGGTAACAAAACAAAACAAATATATAAATAAAAAAAAAAAAAAAATTCTTTTGAAGAGTTTCAAGTTCTTTTGTTTGACACTAAATAGATATATATCAAGTTGTTATGTTTAAACTAAAACGAATGATTCAAGAATCACTCTAGCGACTTCAATTAGTTTCTTTTCAATATTAGTTGACGCATTTATTTTATTTTTTATTTTTTATTTATTTTTTGGAGACAGGACTTAGTCTCCACTTCTTTTATTATAAGATCAAAACGAGTTGTTGTAATACAAATGAAAAATAATTTACAAAAGAAAAATCTTTTTAACCTTTTTTTGTTCATCACTTGATTAACACCTCCACTGTTTCATCTCCCCTTCTTTTCTCTCTAGTGCGTTGTCGCGTATTAACTGGTTTGTATAACCTGAATGTATGCACAGATATATATATATATATATATATATATATATATTTATGTGATGATTGACATTATTTTCACTTCCTACAATTTTTGATTATTATTTTTTTCTTCTTTGCTGCCTCAAGTTTAATTTCGTTAAAAACTCTATGAAATCTTTAGCATGTCTCATGCAGAACTTTTTTTAATAGGGAGTATCAAAGGTTGAAATGTCTAATTATTTAAAAGGTATTTCACAACACAAAAAGAAAATCACCAACTTAACATTCATTATCAGCAAAAAAGTGTTTTTTGGGGTCACAATATGGCATATTTTGAAATAATAATAATAATAATAATAATAATGATAATAATAATAGGCGGTATCAAAGTTAGAAACCTTCCATTTCAAAATACCTAGTCTTTCCACCAAATCAACCATGATTATTTTTTAAAATATTCCATATTGTGCCCCCCAAAAAAAAACATCATTTTACTGAGAATGAATGTCAAGTGTGTGGCTTTCTTCTTGTGTTGTGAAATACCTTTTAAAATAATTACAAATTTCTAACTTTGATACCTCCCCTACCCCCCCCCCCCCCCCCCCCTATTTGACACATGAGTTACACTACTACTGAAATCGTGTATTCATCTTTCATGCACAAAAATATTCACTAAATGTAAGTTACACACAATTTTCATCCCTGGTGCCAAACCCATTTCCTCACCAATATTCTACTTTCTTCTCGTCACTCCATTGCATTTCCACCACACTCAACACAAAACTTACTAATGCTAACACACAACATTCTTGATGAATTTGTTCCTCTTCAAGTGGGGGCCAGTTTGGGGGTCTCTTTTTCTTAGTTCCATTGATCTTAAAGCTGGATAAAGGTGTTGTCATTGTTGTATACTATTAGTAATCTCACATATTTTGATTTGGGTGGTTTAATGGGTGTGTAGAGTGAGAAAAGTGAAAATCAGTAAGACTATAGTGTTACTGAAATGTGAGAAGGGAGAGGATGAAAAATGGATGAGCAACATGAATGGGTGAAAAACTTGCGCATGTGTAAATGACTTAATTTAAGGTTGGTGCATTTTGTCATAACTATGCACACATTTTGCAGAAAAATAATTTATTGATGTCATGGGTTACCAAAGGGTCACATTGCCATTAGGAATGAATATTTTTGAGAATTTTTTGTTCATTTATGCATACACAGACTTGCACAACTCTCATCACAGTGGATGCTCTTAACACTACCAAATTTATTTGTTATGACCAATGGCATAACAGTTGCGTAAGGGTTGTGTAACTAATATGTTGTAGACAATCCTATAGTACTAGCTATAGGCCTTGACCAAGGGAGTTGGAGAAAAACTTGAGGGAACAACCCCTGCCCCTTTGAGAAATACCAAGTGAGATTAATTTGCTACAGCAGCTTGAAGACTTTTACAATACCCTGTCCAATAACCTTCTTGACTTCTTAACAGGTCAAGAAAGTAGCCAATAGTAGACTACAAACCAAAAAAAAAAAAAAAACCTGAAATGTAGAAATAATCCACACCAGAGACCAAAAAGCCAGCGCACTTGTTGCACAGAAGACAGCAATAATACTTGAGGCAGGCTGCAGAGCTACACCATAGAGAAAACAGTTAAAAGAGTTGTGTTAAATGAAGAGCACACCTTGCAACAAATACAACCAATTTTTGGCCAAAAAACAGTGAAAACAGAGTAAGAAACAGTGATCTAATTACCAGATAGTCGTATGATAAATAGAGTTGCCCCAAACTGTCTTATTCAATATTTACACATAGACATATATTAAAAACTAAGCTAAACCTGAAAAATTGACTATTATTCCACCGAAATTGCATAAAAATGCTCTAAATGCACTCCCCAGCCTGTGACAGTTGAGGTGGGCAACCATCCCCTGTCAAAATACACCCAAAAAACCACTGAAAAATCACAGCACACCAAGAAACCCTTAAAAAACAAAGTCAAGTTAAAAAGTCATCAAGACATAAGATATAGAGCCAAATAAGGTCTATCAAATGGTATTAATAACTTAAACATAACACTTAAGGTTATCCCAAAAAATGCAAAAAACAAAATTAAACAGTCATAGTGAAAAATGAAAAATGCCCAAAAGAGCCTTTAAAACTTAGAATATGAAATGTATCATCTGGAGATAAAATATAGAAAAAGGCCAGGGCTATTCAATGGTACCAGCCAAATTATCAGGGTCTAAGTATCCAGCCTAACAATTTATAAAACCCTAAAAAATAAGTGAAAATGCCAACTTTGAAGACACCAAATGCCCACAGAATACCAGAAAAATACCAGAGAGCCATGAAAGAATAAAGGAATATCCAATGATAGGATTCCCTCCCCAACCAGGAAAAAGCACACAACTCCTTTAAACAGCCTAGAACATGGTAACTGTCAGGCTAAGGTCAAGTACAAGGACGTGAACTAACTTGAATAGTCAGTTGTCTAGAAGATTTTTATGGTCCTATATGAATACTGTAGTCTTAATCCACTAAATTGTATAATAAAATCAAATATAAAGGTCTCAGTAATATAATTCTCACT
Organism: Hemileia vastatrix; assembly: GCA_030280995.1. Classification (NCBI taxonomy): domain Eukaryota; kingdom Fungi; phylum Basidiomycota; class Pucciniomycetes; order Pucciniales; family Zaghouaniaceae; genus Hemileia; species Hemileia vastatrix. Next base: position 33,262,857 of record JASXTE010000010.1, on the reverse strand, counting down.
ATTCTTATATATGGCTTACAATCTTTGTAGTTGGTAGAAAAATAGATTATATAATTCAGATACTATTCAAAAGTCTTATAAAAGTGCTAATTGATATGTATTGTAATTTATTTGGTTATATTGGTTAAATTGTAATGATAAAGAATATAGAAACAAGACCCAAAAACCTCCTCCTTTTATACACACTGAGTTCCCCAATAAATCCCTTGATATACCATCCAATACACAGTTAATGACGCCTCAAAACAACCAATAGACCTTCCCATCAACATACCTAGTGACCCATGACATAATTAGACAAGTAACAACCGCCAAAATACTGTAATAATAAGGGAAATCCATCAAAATTAAAGAAAAAGACAAAAAGAGAGTATATGCGTATAAAACAATAATATAAAAGACTAAAAAAAACTTTTTAAGGTTAATAATAGCTTAATAATAAGGGGGATTTACTGTAGAAATAATGGGGCTAATCCTGACATTATACTACGTGAAATTCCCATTCAAAAATAACCAAAATTGACTGAGAAACCACCCAAAAACTTAAAAAAGAGTGTGAGATGTGGGGTAACTACATGCAGTTCTTGGCAGGTGCTTGCACGGGTAAATCCTTGACTAAAATTAGGCGAATTTAAGCGTGGTGATGAAATAAAGTGCCAAGAGTGAGGTTATTAATGAAATTAGTGCATATAAACAAGGTCAATGCATTATTAATTAAGCTAGGACACTAAATAAGCACCTGTCGCCTATTTTAGTGTGTTTCCCCACAGTGGGCGTAGAATGTGGGGTAATTATAGTGTGAAAAAGCTAACTTTGCTAAAAATGAAGCTATTCACACAGGAAAAAAGCAGGCAGTATGTGGCCAGTACACAGAAGCCATTTCTGGCATAAAAAACACCAAATTTGAAAAGTGTTATTTTTATGCATTTAAATAGCCAAATCAATAGTTCTAAATGAGCCCAATTGATCTGTCAAAGCGCAATTTTGATATTCTCAATTTTATAGCGCATATAGTCAACTTTTAAGTGAAATAAAGCGCATTTCTTGTTTTTTGCATAAAACAATGAAAATAACAGCTTTAAGTATACTTAAAAATTATGTAGCCTTATACTTAAGGTTCTTAAGATTACCCTAACATATTCCAACTTAATATTAAGTACATAAGACCTATAAAAGGTGGATATATGCGTGTATATAAGGTGTTATAAAGGCATTTTTCGTGTATTATCATAATTTTACTTATGTGTACTATTTGTGTACTCTTATTTATTATTCCCATGTATAGTTCATGTGTTTAACATAACTTATAATCACTTTTTACTCAGTCCTGGAGATATACAGGCTGACAACAACAATAGAGAGGAAAGTTGTCAGCCAGGCTGTCACAGGAGCCCAGTAAATAAACATACAATTTATTGGAATTAAATAAAGACATAATAATTTCAGAGTATGCATTTAACATTAAGATTATATTACATAATAAATTTAAATTAATATTTTATTTATATAAATAAAGTAAATATTATTTTAATTTTATTATAAGATAATTTAAAAGCATTTAATTATATTCCATAACAAAGGGCACATTGTTTATTTAATAATTATAAATTAATTAATTAAAAACTTATAAGATAATTATATTCAAGTGTTTATCTTATATTGTAATTACTTAAATTACTTAAATTTAATTATTAAAATATACTTTTTCATATACTATTATCCATGGTTATTGCCGCTGTTTTTTGGACCCTTAATTGTGTCAATAAAAAATTAAATAAATTATAATACTTATTTTAAAAAATAGTATTAAAATTCTCAACTTAATTTAGTAATAAATTAATTACTTGTTTCATTTAAATTAATTATTTAATTAAATAGTTGGAACAATTAATTAATTTCTTTATACTAAATTAAAATTGATTACATATTTTGTTGCGTCAAAATATTTTTACTTGTTTCACTTAAAAAACCCTTAAAGCATACTGTACCATCTGTTTTGAATTATTTTTTCTCATAGTTCCTATGTCTCAGGCTTTTTTAGTTACTCACTATTTCTACTTACTGATTTGGGAATTAGTTGTGGGGAAATTTGGTCCTTATTTGGGCTTTTAATTATTTGTTTCATATTTTTCTCTAGATTGTTATGTTTCACTTATTCTTTTATTTTCTTGTTTCATCTTATTATGACTCTTGTATTTAAAAATGTAGTGGCGCTTCAGAGGACCCATTGCCTATAAAAAGGCCTTGGATAATCCCCTGTAGCCTCATCACTTACTATACAAACAAAATCTGAACCAATTGTCAATATAATACGTTTTATTATTATTTTTATTAGTATTAAAATTCTAATTAAAATTCTATATAACTATTTAAAGGTTGCTTTAATTCTGATAGTAATTATAGTGTTATCCGCGCAGAACCCTTACATTAAATAATATTGTTATTTAATAAAACCTTATTGTTGTGTCATCCCTCAAGTAACTCATCGTTGTCTCACTTTAAATAAATTATTACTTTATTTATTTTACTTTCTATAAACCTTTATTTCCTATTTTCCTTTCCTCCTCCTTTTCTTCCCCTTTTCATACCTTCTTCTAGACAACTGGCCGACAAGTGGGGGCCTTTCCAAACAACGATGACAATCAATACTTGCAACGAACGACATAGTGCATGGACCACCCAGCAAAAAAGAAACTTTTTCCGCGACCATGTTTCGAACTTGGGTTCGATCTATTAGTTTCATATTAAATTAATTCATCTATTGTTTTGAAGTGATTTTCTGATCACTATAGTAAGTTAACCTTTGCACCTCTCACTCATATTACTATATTTTTACTGCAATAACAGTGATTGTGGCTTAATTGCTGATTCACTGAGTGTAAGTGTTCATTTATTAAATTTTTTTTTCCTAGTTGACCATTATAGAGTGTTTAATTCCTCTTAGTCCTAGAAGAAATTAACATTATTATTAATAGAAATTGAATTATTAAATTAATTTTTTATTATTATTAATTTTTGTTTAATTTTGGTTGACTTAAATAGTACTTTGTACTTAGTCCCATATATTGCCATATTTAATTTTGGTAATTTAATTAATTGGTTGAAAATAACTAAATTGTTTATTCCCAATTTTCCTTTGCAGTCCATTTTATTAATTATTTTTTATAAATATTACTTTATATTAAAATTTTTTTTTTTATAATTTAATTAATAAATTTTTTTTTATTTGGCGCAAATTATTAACTGAATTTTATTAATTTTTTTTTAGAACTTAATTAATCTTCCCACTATTATGTCCAACAATTTGGCTGAGAAAATGGATAACATGCAAGTGGATGAAATTGAAATTGATTATGATGCTGATACTGTGAGTTCTTCTAAAGTTGAACATAAAAAATCTTATGCTAACAAGAAAAATTCACATATTTCAGGATGTGGAAATGACAGGAGAAGTAAACAAATCAAACCCCCTTCCCCCAGCACAACAGAAGGAAGTAAAACCTCCAGTACCTCAAGAAGGTTTTCCAAAAGGATTCAAAATAAAAAAGCTTCCTCTGCCCCAACAAATCAGCAATCTGTCCAGTCACATCAAAGAAATGAAGACAGAAAACATGAAATACAAGGCAAAAGTAGAAACCTTGTGGGATCAAGTTCAGGAACTCAGGAACCAAAATAAGGCCCAGGCCCCTCCTCAGTTGCCTCCCAATCAGCCTCAGTTTCAGGCTCAACCTTCACAGCCCCCAGCTCCTCCATCCAAAATCAAAGTACTATGGAATTAGAGAAATGGAAATGGGATTATCTAATGAGTCACTACCAGCAGAAAGTGCAACATCCTCCTCATCATCAGCCTGGCCCATCCAGAACACCCAATTTCCATCCTCCTCCTCATCCCTACCAACAAGGCAGGAGAAAGAAGTCCCAAGCACAATCCCAAACTCAGTCTCAGGGGAAGTTTCCTCCTCTGCCATGGTAAGTAATTTGGTTGATAGTCACTTGGGAATTTTTTTTAATAAGACTTCTTCTGCAGGTAATATTATTGAGAATGGTGAAAGAACAGTTAAACCTGCTAAAAGACAGCTTCCTGTAACTAGTAGCCCTATTAATGTAATTAGCAAATTGTCATTTGATGAACCTTTACATTTAACTTCTACTTCTTTAATTAATCCTTCTCTTGCAATTAAGAATGATTCTGTTTCCCCTGAAGTCTATAACTTAATTGAGAAAACTTCTGAAGAAATATTGAAAGATACCCTTGATTTTAATGTTGTGAAAGACAAACATTTGAGAGATGTGTTGATCCATGAGAATGATAGATTAAATAATTTGCACTTGCAATGTAAAGTAAGTTCTTCTGTACAGGATACAGCTTATTTTAAAAGCAAAGAAACCTTGAATATTGCTCTTAGCCAACAAAAACAAATAAGGAGTGACCATAGAGCTATCTCAGATAAAAATATCAATCTAAATAAGACCTTGAGTGAATTGAAACCCCTTATTGAGGAAAATTATTCATTCAAAAATGAAATAAAATCTCTACAAAATGAGTTTAAGAAGATAAAAAATGATTTCCATGCACTAAGTACCAAACACACAGTTTCTGAGGACAGAAATGTTCTATCTCTTGCAAAAGTAAAGGACCAAATGTATGAAATTCCAAGGATAAGAAACGATGTGTCTGACCTGCTGGAAAAATTCTCCACCTTAACCATCAATAATGGTATGAATGAGAATGCTGTCCATAAGCTGCATAAAAAAGAAAAAGAACCTGAGAAAAGTTCCTCCTTTCTTCCTCATATTTCAACCATTAAACAAACTGACAATGAGTCTTTAAAATCTTTTGCTACTAGCAAAAAATCTTGTGATGGTCATGCACCAGCTGTTCTTGTAAATAATGAAATTTCTGAACACCTGGCTAAACTTCAGGAATTATTACTGAAGAATAATTCAAACCAAAAAATGGACCATCCCAGTAGTCAGAAAAATTGGCCTAAGTTGGACCAATATCCTACCTTTGATGGTGATTCTTCCTCTGATTGGCAACACTTTATCCAAAGAATTGATAATTTAAAGAGATCTTATAAACTACCTGATGAGGAAATTGTTTCTAAGCTAATTTCTTTATTTTCCAATGTAGCCTTGATGTGGTATGAATATTTCCTTTTAGATAACAATCATTATACATGGAATGATTGGAAATCCTTGATTGAGAATCAGTTTGGTGGTTCAAAATTCAGGTTAGCTCAGCAAAGACTGTATGAGAATACTAGATATGTATCCTCATCTGTTGAAAAGCCCATTGTTTTTCTTATAAAAATAACAAAAATCCTAAGAGCAATTGATCCAAAGATGGATTATGATATTTGGAGAGATAAAATCTTGTATAAATTACCAAATTCTCTTAGAGATTTGATTGTGGCTAGAACTGAGCATGTAAGGGAAAATTCATCTTTCATTAATATCTGTAATGAGATACTACTCAACCATAGATATGAACCAAAGAATTACCTTGGTAAATCTTATAATGATCAGAATAAACCTTCTACAAAACTCCCAGAAAAATCTGGTAAACCCTCTGCCCCAGTTGCACCTAAAAAATATGCAACAAATACTTGTTATAAATGTAACAAACCATGGGAAAAGGGTCATGTTTGTGAAAAGAAAATTCATCTTGTTGAACAAAATGAAGACACTGATGAAGCTGAAATTGATGTCAATAATTATTCTAGTGATTGTGAAAGTAATATCTCCTATGACAATGACTCTGTTAAAGATGCTTTAATGTTAGAACAGGATGTCCATTATTTAGATAATATATCTGAAGAATTTTTATTGGATTTATCTTCAGTGGAAAATGCTGAAATAATTAAAGATATTACTAACAATTCTATAGCCATATCCCCCTTGAAAGCACCTGTTATCATTAATGGTAAAAATGTTGATGTAGTTCTTGACTCTGGTTCTGGAGGAAGTGTAGTCTCTGAAAAGGCTTTAGCTTCAGTAGATAAGGATTATTTGAGTAAATTATTACCTATAACTTCTGAAAAATGGAGAGGGTATGGTTCTACCTTAATCCCTATTGGCAAATACAAAACCTCTGTATTCTTCAAATATAATGGTGGTTTTGTCAGAGCTATTTGTGAATTTGTTGTCATGCAAAATGATAATTTAAGCAATTGGTTTATTATGGGTAATGATATTTTAACCATGTTTGGTGTGAAATTTGACCCATCAAATAATTGTTTCACCTTGGGATTGAATGGAAAAAAGAAATTCAAAATTTCCTCCTCTAAAAAACCTTCTGGGCATCTTTTAAAGTCTTGTAACTCACTAATCCAGTGTAAAGGCAGAACAACAATTGAAATGGATAATTTATTAAATAAAATAAATACTGCTTCTTTTGGTGATCAGTAAACTAGTGAATAAAAGGATTCTATTATTGCCTCAATTACCTCTTTCCCTATGGCTTTTGCTCATGGTTCTCATGTCTTAGGAATTGTTCAGGAAGAAATGAAAATTACCTTATCCTGTAACTTGAGTGATATCCCTCCTAGTCTTAAGAAAAAACCATATCCTGCTTCTCCAACAAAAAGAAAGGATATTGAAGATAATATTGCCACATTATTAAAAATGAATATCATTGAAAAAGTGGATGTCACCCCCAAATATTGTGTCATCTCCCCAGTCTTGATTTCTTATGAAAAAGATAAAGCTAGACTATGTGGTGATTACAGAGCATTGAACACTTATACTGTTGATGATATTTATCATTTACCCAGAATTGATTCAATACATGCTACCTTGCAAGGTGCAAATTTTATTAGTTGTCTGGATGGTAATAAAGGATATCATCAAGTTCCAGTTGAGAAAAATTCTTGAAACTTTTTGCTTATTGCTACTCATATGGTAATATATAAGTATGTTAGGATGCCATTTGGCCCTAAAAATGCTCCTTCAGTTTTTCAAAAAGTCATGGATAACACTTTCCATCAAAAAATAATTAAAGGATGGCTCATGGTTTATATGGATGACATTATAATTTTTTCTAAAACTTTTGATGAACATATGATTCACTTAAATAGAGTTTTCCAAAAAATGGATGACATCAATATGACCTTGTCCTTAAAAAAGTGTAAATTTGGTTTTCAATCCTTGAAAGTCCTTGGCCATGTTGTGTCAGGCTTACAAATTTGTGTAGACCAAAACAAAGTTGCTGCAATTCAAAATGTGAAAGCACCAACTTCTGTAAGAGAAATCCACAGTTTTTTGGGTATGTGTGGCTATTATAGACAATATATTAAAAATTATCAGGTCATAGCCTTGCCTCATACAAAACTGACCAGTCAAGATGTTGCCTTTATCTGGAATGATGAATGTCAAAAAGCTTTTGATACATTAAAAAGTTGCTTAATGACAGCCCCTATATTGGCTCTTCCAGACTTCAACAAACCTTTTTTCCTATACACAGATGCTAGCTTTGTTGTTCTGGGTGCTGCCCTTCACCAGAAACAAATTATAAATGATAAATCCTCAGAGGTTGTAGTTCTTTATATTTCAAGAACCTTGAGAAATAGTGAATTGAAATATGGTGCCACTCAATTAGAGTGCTTAGCAGTTTTTTGGGCTCTTGAGAAACTTCATTACTATCTAGATGACCAAAGGTTTGAATTGGTAACTGACTGTAGTGCTGTAAAGTCCCTCTAAAACCTGAAAACACCTAACAGACATATGTTCAGGTGGCAACTTGCTGTTCAAGAATACAGAGGACGAATGACAATTATCAATAGGGCTGGAAATGTTCACTCCAATGTTGATATGCTGTCCAGATTGCCTCTGCCAAATAATGACTCAAATCCTGCCTATGTACCTGAATATGATACTGTTCATATCCATGGTAAATTTATAGTTGATATGGAAGAGGAGTTATTACAATTAATTTTGGATTAATATGATAAGGATTCTGATTTAAATAAATTAGTTACTATCTTGAATGATCCTAAAAAGGCTTCTATTCAGGCATTGATTAAAACTCTTCCTGTTAAATATCAGAATGCTTTAATTAAAGGAAAGTTTTCTATTGAAGATGGATATATTTATTATAGAAGAAAGCTTACTAATATGATTGTGATTTCTCCTTCTATGAAAGAAATTATCCTCAAACTTTGTCATGATGACATATTAGCTGGTCATTTTAATCTTAAAAAGACACTGATTAGACTCAAAAACACTGCTTGGTGGGCTAATATGTCTGAAGATGCAAAATTATATGTTGAATCTTGTGATTCATGCCAGAAATCCAAAAGAATTACTGGTAAGAGAGTAGGGTTATTACAGCAAATTGAAGCACCTGATGCTCCCTGGCAAATCATTAATATGGATTTTGTCACTGATCTTCCTATTGCAGGTAAAGAAAATTATAACTCTTGTTGGGTAATAGTGGATAGATTTACTAAAATGTGCAAATTTGTTCCCTCCCATAAAGATGTCTCCACCAAAGACTTGGCTTTCTTATGGTGGTGTAATATGTTCAATATAGTTGGATTCCCTAGAGCCATTATATCTGACAGAGATCCAAAATTTACATCTGAATTCTGGATGTCTCTAATGGATATATGTGGTTGTGAATTAAAATTATCTACTTCTCACCATCCTCAAACTGATGCTCTAGCTGAAAGAATTATTCAAACTCTAGAGGATATGATTAGAAGGTATTGTGCCTTTGGATTGGAATATAGAGACAATGACAGATTTACTCATGACTGGGTCACCTTATTACCTGGTCTTGAATTTGCTTATAATAGCACTGTTCACTCTGTTACTCAAAAGAAACCTTTTGAGCTTTGGCTAGGTTATGTCCCTCATACTCCTGCTCAAATACTCAATAGTAAATTACCTAAATTGGAATTACACCCTGGTGTCAAATCTTTTGTTCAAATGCAACAAATGTGCAGAAAACATGCTCAATCTTGTATTGATAAAGCATTTAAATATGAAAAGAAGATATGGGATAAATCCCATAAAGAACACACATTTAAAGAGGGTGATGAAGTGTTGATATCTACTGTCCACTTCAGTATACAGGGTAACAACAAATTAAAAGATCCTTTTGTGGGTCCTTTTGTTGTGAAAAAAATGATTGGAGATAATGCAGTTGAAGTTGTGTTATACTCTCCATATGATAGGAAACATCCTGTTTTCCCCATTTCCCTGTTAAAAACTTATACTTCCAACAGTGAATTATTTCCAAAAAGAAGAGGTAGACCTAAGAAAAACCCTCAGGAAGTCACAGAAACTGCAGAAATTGATAAAATTCTAAATGATAGAATTATCACTTCTGAAAGAGGCACTGAGTATTTATTGTGATTTAAAAATAAGCCATCTGAATATGATGCATGGATACCTGGTAAAGAAATTTCAAACCTTCCTACTCTATTAAAAAAGTATAAAAAGAAAAAATCATAGCATTTTTTTTTACTGTTTTTTTTTTGAAGTGAGGGAGTGTCAGCCAGGCTGTCCCAGGAGCCCAGTAAATAAACATACAATTTATTGGAATTAAATAAAGACATAATAATTGCAGAGTATGCATTTAACATTAATATTATATTACATAATAAATTGATATTAATATTCTATTTATATAAATAAAGTAAATATTACTTTAATTTTATTATAAGATAATTTAAAAGCATTTAATTATATTCCATAACAAAGGGCACATTGTTAATTTAATAATTATAAATTAATTAATTAAAAACTTATAAGATAATTATATTCAAGTGTTTATCTTATATTGTAATTACATTAATTAATTAAATTTAATTATTAAAATATATAATTTTTCATATACTATTATCCATAATTATTGCCGCTGTTTTTGGACCCTTAATTGTGTCAATAAAAAATTAAATAAATTATAATACTTATTTTATAAAATAGTATTAAAATTCTCAACTTAATTAAGTAATAAATTAATTACTTGTTTCATTTAAATTAATTATTTAATTACATAGTTGGAACAATTAATTAATTTCTTTATACTAAATTAAAATTGATTACATATTTTGTTGCGTCAAAATATTTTTACTTGTTTCACTTAAAAACCCTTAAAGCATACTTTACCATCTGTTTTGAATTATTTTTCTCATAGTTCCTATGTCTCAGGCTTGTTTAGTTACTCACTATTTTTACTTACTGATTTGGGAATTAGTTGTGGGGAAATTTGGTTCTTATTTGGGGTTTTAATTATTTGTTTCATATTTTTCTCAAAATTGTTATGTTTCACTTATTCTTTTATTTTCTTGTTTCATCTTATTATAATTCTTGTATTTACAAATGTAGTGGCGCTTCAGAGGACCCATTGCCTATAAAAAGGCCTTGGATAATTCCCTGTAGCATCATCACTTACTATACAAACATAATCTGAACCAATTGTCAATTTAATACGTTTTATTATTATTTTTATTAGTATTAAAATTCTATATAACTATTTAAAGGTTGCTTTAAGTCTGATAGTAATTATAGTGTTATCCGCGCAGAACCCTTACATTAAATAATATTGTTATTTAATAAAACCTTATTGTTGTGTCATCTCTCACGTAACTCGTCGTTGTCTCACTTTAAATAAATTATTACTCTATTTCTTTTACTTTCTATAAACCTTTCCTTCCTATTTCCCTTTCTCCTCCTTTCCTTCCCCTTTTCTTACCTTCTTCTAGATGACTGGCCGACACAAGGGGTCTTTTGGGTCTAGAAGTTTATTCGAGGTTTATACGAGGAAAATTGGGGATTTAATGAACTCTCAAAGTAAAGTACGTATTTTCTTAATCAAATTGATTTATTTGCTCAAGTATAAGAGGTAGGTTTTAAATATTAGTATAATTTATAGATTAGAATTACGCTTTTGTAAATATTAAAATTATAAAATATAAGAATAAGTGTTGTATTTGTGATTGTAATAATAAAGTAATTGATGAATGAATGTTCTGAAAAGCTCAAAGTAAGAGGCCTTTTATAGGCAAAACATGAGGGAATAAAATATACGGAATTTACACCATATATTGTAAGAATGTGAGAAAAAGAACGACTAAAAGGAGTACATATATGACATAAGAAATAAATAAACTGGTACATCAACAAGGGCATCAAATTTATTAGCAATAAAGTTTGAGTTCCTTGGACTGTCACAATTAATTACACAATAATTAATTAATTATATTACTTTCACGGGATTCCAGATCTCTCACTGAGGTTATATAATTGTTTTAAAGTTTTTTTATTATAATTTTATTATTAAATTCTATCCCCATTGACTTATACCATTGAACACGGTGTTAGGGAGTAAAATTGTAAGGAACATTTTATTTACACTAATTAATTATACTACTTATTGTACTTAACTAGTTAATTGTAAGTAATACTTAAGTAGAAAATTAATTATTAGTAAGAAGAAGGGGCGTGGCTTCAACTCAGTAAAATAATTAATTATTTTACCGGTTAAGTCTAGTAGCCTGGCTGACAGTATGGTTGTAATACCTTAAAATAAAAGGCTAAAAAGAGAAATAATAACACTAAATATTACACAATATTAAGAGGTATTAACAGTAGAAATGATGGGGCTAATTATGACAATATACTATGTGAAATCCCCATTAAAAAATAACCAATATTGACTGAGAAACCACTGAAAACCTTAAAAAAGATCATGAGATGTGGGGTAACTACATGCAGTCCTTGGAAGGCACTTGCACAGGTAAATCTTTGACTAATTTAGGAGAATTTAAGCATGTTAGTGAATTAAAGGCACTAAGCTTGAGCTTATTAATAAAAGTAGTGCATATAATAAGGTAATTAAATTAGGGCACTAAATAAGCGCCTGTTACCTATTTTTGTGTGCTTCCCCACAGTGGGCGTAGAATGTGGGGTAATTATAGTGTGAAAAAGCTAACTTTGCTAAAAATGAAGCTATTCACACAGGAAAAAAGCAGGCAGTATGTGGCCAGTACACAGAAGCCATTTCTGGCATAAAAACACCAAATTTGAAAAGTGTTATTACTATGCATTTGAGTAGAGAAATCAATATTCCCAATTAAGGCTGATTGATCTGTCAAGGTGCATTTTTAATATTATTAAATTTATAGCACATTTCTTGTTTTTCACATAAAACAATAAAAACAACAGCTTTAAGTATACTTAAAAATTATGTAGCCTTATATTTAAGGCTGATGAAATTAACCTAGCATATTCCAACCCAATATTAAGTACATAAAACTTATAAAAGTTGGATATACGTGTGTATATAAGGTTTTATAATGGAATATATTGTATTTTATCATAATTTTTACTTATGTATACAGCTTGTGTACTTTTATTTACTGTTCCCATGTATAGTCTTTGTGTTTAACATAGTTTATAAGTACTTTTTACTCAGTCCTGGGGATATCAAGGCTGAAAAGTTGCTTCAGAAGAATTTACCAAAAAAATTTTGGGTTTCTATTTCTTTCTTTTTCTTCTCTCCAACCAAATTGCTTCCGAAATACCCTCAGGATGTATCTGAGTGATTTCCAATAATTTATGGTAAGATTTTTTCATCTTTTTGATTTGGAAAAATTTCTGATGCAATTAATAATTTTTTAAAAAAAAATTTCTATCACATTGCTTTGTAAACACTCTCAGGATGTTTCTGAGTGATTTCCTAGCCTTTTTGGTAAGTTTTTTTTACTTTTTTTTATTTGGAAAAATTTCCACAGAGTTTATTAATGTTTTTTCTTTTTTTTATCAAATCTTTTCTGAAACTCTCTCAGGATTTTTCCAATTTATTTCTGAGAATTTTTGGTAAGTTTTTTTTTTTTCTTTTTTTTGATTTGTAAATGCTTCTGAAAAATTTCAGAAGCATTTACTAATATATATATATATATTTTTCTTTTTTTATCAAATTGCTACAGAAACTCTCTTGGGAAATTTCTGAGTGATTTCCAAGATTTTTGGGTAAGTTTTTTCTTTTCTTTTTTTATTTGGAAGTTCTTTGGAAACGTTTTGAAAACAATTCTGAAGCATTTAATAACACTTTTTTTTCTTTTTTTTCTTTTTTTATCAAATTGCATTGGAGACACTCTCAAGAAACCTCCAAGTGATTTCCAAGAATGTTTGGTAATTTTTTTTCTTTTAGAAACTCTTTCAGGAGGTTTCCATGCTGTTCACTATAATTTTTTTTTACTTTGTAAAGGAAGTGATTTGGAATTCTTCTCAAGAAAACCATCAAACAACATGAGCTCTTCCTGGATTAAAATCTTGTAAAAGGTTTACTCATTTAGGATGTTCTTTCCAGATCAGCTAAAGTTTGATAAATATGGTAAGTAAAGTTAGGTGTGAAGGTTCAATGAAAAGTAAATCATTAGTGAGGGAGGCTAAATATGGTGAATAAAAGATTTTAAAAGATTCATTTTTATCTTATAAATTTATAATAAATTATTCATTAAAGATAATAATCAACTCTAAGTAATGGGCTATTGAGCCTTGCTACTGTATAAATTTAGTCATTAAAACACTCAATTTATTGAATGAGTTCAAAATACAATTCTAGGTAAAATGTATTATTCAACTTTAGACACGTCAGAACTCATTGAAAGATAGTATTCTGAATGCCATTAATTTTAGTAACTTGATTATCTTTTCTTATTGGTTTACTTATTAATTTATGAAATAAAAATGAAAATTTGTTAATCCTGACCCCCTCACATAGTAAATTTCAGGGGAGGGTATTTTCCCCCCTTTATTTTTGTAATTTGGTTTGAAAATAAATTTTATACTCATATACAAAAAAAAATCAAAATGAGAAGATGAACAGTTTAAAATTAATTATTTAATCACAATCTTTCTTTTAAGAATAAATATACATGATTTATACATATACTTGCATGAAAACTTGCATTTTAAAATCTAACTTCCTTTCAAAAAAGATAGTAAAAAGAAATAAAAAGATCTAAAAACTATAAGTGCACCCAAATAAAATAATCTCAATTTATAAGATGGTACAAATAAACATAAGTGTAGAATATATTTTTGGTCAAAGTAATATTTTCCATCTTGAGCATGTTTCTGGCTCAAAGGAATAGTTTTAATATTAAAAAAATAATAAATACTAGGAAACCCTCTACTTACATAACCTGAGATTATTTAAGTCACTCATCTTTTGTTGGCCAGGTGAGAGGTAAAGATTTGTAGGAGTTGATAGCAGTGATGCATTTCTTTACATAAAAATTAACAGAACCATACCTATTGGACAGGTTGTCTAGAAGGAAGAGGAAGGGGAAGAAGAGAGGAAAATAAACTAGAGAAATAAAAGATAAAAAATATATATTATCTAATTGGAGCAACAACAAAAGTAATGGAGTGGAGTTTAAGACAACTTGTGGAGGAGGTTTTTCTTTGACTATGTTGGTGTATAGCTTTATCAATGCTTAAATAACAATGGGTAATAATAAATACTCCTATAGAAACCTTTAATTTAATTTTAAATACTATTTAACAGGAGACAAGCACAACAATAGAATAATAATAGAAATTAGTTGATTAAAAATAATTTAATAATATAAATGATAAATGATGAGGCTAAAGTGGGTCATTCAAGGACTTTATATAGGTGAAGCCCTCTGAAACAATAAAATTTTTTTAATAAAAACATTTAACAAGAGTAAAAAAAAATAAACTATTTTAATAACATGTAAGGGCACGGTTGACACAATTGACTATAATATATGAGTAAGAGCCCAAAAATCCACTAATTTAAGCCCAAAAATTTACAATAAAATTAGTGAGTAATTAAATAAGTGTGATACCCATAAAAATTAATTAATTTGATTTAAAGCCTGTTTTATAGCCATTTAAATAATAAACAATTTAAGTGAAACATAATAGTATACTATTTTAAGACATAAAATTAGTGTAATTATTTAAATTAGTTTAAAAAATGAGTAAATAATTTAATTAAACTATTTTATTAGTGTAATGAATATTTTAAATCAAACAAGTATTTATTTTAATAAAGTCACTAATTTTTGAAGTAAAAAATTAATTTTTTATTAAATAAGTTATTTTAACTTGTTTAATATTTTGATGAAAAAATTATGACTTAAAAATGCGCCCAATAATTATGGATTATAAGATATAAATGTTATTATATAATATATATATAATTAATTAGTTAATTACATTATAAGTTATATTTATTACTTTAATTACAATATAAAATTATAATAAATTAATAATTATTTTATAATTATTAAATAAACAAAAAATCACACATATTCTGTAGAATATAGTGAATTATATGTTTATTGAGATGTATATACAATAGGGGGTATCAAAGTTAGAAATCTTCCATTTTAAAATATCTCTTTTCTCCACCAAATCAACCATGATTATTTTTTTAAATATTCCATATTGTGCCCCCAATATATCTTTTTACTGAGAATTAATGTTGATTTTGTGGCTTTCTTTTTTGTGTTTTGAAATACCTTTTAAATAATTACAAATTTCTGACTTTGATACCCCCTAATTTATATAGCAATAAAATATATATAACCCTTATTTTAATCATATTAACATAGGTTTGTTATATAATTTTATTGTTTAATATAATATTATAAATTATATCCATAATTTTTCTCCCTCTTTCAGGTTTAATAAGTTTACATATAATTTACTGGACTCCTGGTACAGCCTGCCTGACAATACCCTAAATCAATGAAATTTTCCAAATGTTTCAAGGATGTGATAGAATAGAAACTATATTAGTTTTAGGACTCAAGGAAATATATATATGGACGACGGGACAGGACAATAGGACAGAGGGACTCGGACTAGGGACTGATAAAAGAATAAGGAAAGTTACCTGATAGAATAGAAACTATATTAGTTTTAGGACTCAAGGAAATATATATATGGAAGATGGGACAGGACAATAGGACAGAGGGACTCGGACTAGGGACTGATAAAAGAATAAGGACTTAAGAATAAATGGAAAAGTATGAGACGTTAATAAATAAATAATAATTAAGATGAGAAAATGGATTCATTGCAGTTGTAGAGCACACGTACAAGTTACCTGATAGAATAGAAACTATATTAGTTTTAGGACTCAAGGAAATATATATATGGACGACGGGACAGGACAATAGGACAGAGGGACTCGGACTAGGGACTGATAAAAGAATAAGGACTTAAGAATAAATGGAAAAGTATGAGACGTTAATAAATAAATAATAATTAAGATGAGAAAATGGATGAGGAACCGTATAAGGGTCCATCATCTATATATAATGCTACTCTATAACTAAGTTAGGTTAGGGCAAAGAAAACAACCGTGCGTAATATCTGGCTAGAGTATGAGAAGGCATATATCTATATGTATATGTATAAGTGCGTAAGTAGATGGGAAACATAATGGTAACTATAAGTAGATTAAGATTAAACATTGACACCCCCTCGTGCTCAAGACGGCAATGGATTCAGGTGTAAACATTTCAAAAATTCCTGATGTTTAGGACGTGCTAAAGATTTAGTAAGGATATCTGCCACCATAGTGCCAGTGGGAGTGTAATTTATAGTGAATTCATTATTATTGACTTGTTCGCGCAACCAGCAAACTCTTGTATTGATATGGCGAGTCCTATGCTGATATAGAGGATTGAGTGCAAGGCTTATGGCCCCTTGATTATCACCCATGAGTCGCACGTTGGTTATTTTGATGTTAAAGTCGTTGAAGAGCTCTTTAGTCCAAAGCAAATCCTGACCACAGTCAGTCATAGAATAATATTCGGACTCAGGGGTGGATAGAGAAACAGACTGTTGTTTGGATGATTGCCAACTGATGGGACCCAGATGAAAGACAACGGTTCCCGAGGTAGATTTTGAATCAGTGCTCTTATTGTAGTCAGAATCAGCATACCCTATAAGGGAACCTAATGAACTGTTTTGTACATTCCCTAGAGTTAGAGAATATTCCTTGGTGAATTGTAAGTAACTTAAAATATGGAAGAAGGCCATAATTTGCTGATCTGAGGGAGCATTGAGATATTGAGCGAGAGAGCTGGCAGCAAAGGCTAAATCAGGCCGAGTGCACAGTACAAGATAGTTGAGTAGGCCGATGGCTCGCCGATAATTGATTTGATTAGTGAGTTGATGAGAGTCACATTTGGTGAATTGAGAGTTGGGGACTAATGGAGTGGTTACAGCCCGACAGTCGTGATATTGGAATTCATGAAGTAATTTCTTTATATACAACTGTTGTGAGAGCTGAATAGTTTTGCTAGTTCGATCACGAGTCACTTTCATACCTAGAACCCACTGGAGTTCTCCTTGGTCATCCATATCAAAGACTTCGGAGATTTTATCTTTAAATTGTTGCACTGAGGGTCCACCAATAATCAGATCGTCAACATGGATAAAGACGTAACAAGGTTTTTCGGGATCGTTGTTGAGAAATAAGCACGGATCAGCTTTACTAGGTGTAAAGCCAATATTGGTGAAAAATGTGGATAATTTACGATACCAGCAGCGAGGGCTTTGCTTAAGGCCATAGAGAGACTTTTTGAGGTGTAAGCAGTGATTGATATTCTCAGGCTTGTAGCCATTTGGGAATTGGAGGTATAAGTCTTCATCCGGTTCACCATGTAAGAAGGCGGATTTCACATCCATTTGATGTATTTCCCAGTCCCTGTAGGCAGCGACCCCGAGTAAGAACGGAAGCGTAGCTAGCCGACCAGTGGGGGCATAAGTTTTGTTATATTCTATGCCTTCTATTTGAGAGAACCCTTGTACACACAATCAGGCCTTATACTTGGTAATCTCACCTTCCGAATTGGTTTTCTTTTTGAATGTCCAAGTAGTACCGAGTAGATGTTTGTGGCTTGGCAATGGAGATTCTTCCCAAACTTCATGTTTGTTGATGCTAGCAAGTTCAGATTCTATAGCTTTTACCCATTCGTCACTTTCACTAGAATTTAGGGCTTCCTGATAGTTATTTGGATTATCAAGGGGCGAGACAATTAGGTTGATTGGGTTACCTCTGCGATTGGTTCTAAGGATGTTAGAAGGATTAATCTCAGAAGATATCTCATTAGTTGGTCGAATATTTTTGTCAATATAAGCATAATGTTTAGGAGCTGTGATAGTGGAGGCCGGCACAACTGATTGTTCTGCCGTAGGTGATACAGATGGCGAGTCTTCTCCTGAAGAGTTGGAGTGATTCGATTGATCGGTATCATTGACTGAGGGAAATGTGAAATAATCCATATCAGGAAATACGAGAGTATCTATAGGTTCCCCTTTAGAGATGGATTGAGCTAGGTTAAAAGTGTTCAGAAATTTCACGTTGTGAGTAATATGAATTTTGTCAGTGGAAGGTGAGTAAATTCGATAATTAGTATGTCCCTCACAATAACCTAGAAAAATTCCTTCTTCCCCACTTTTGTCAAATTTCCCATTTCGTTGATGTTTCTGCTGGTAGTAGATGATGTCAGAACCGAATGGATGAAGTTTTTGAGGAATTTTAATGCGATCACTGTGCCATAATTCCCAGGGTTTCGCATGATTTTTGAGTGCAGAAGTGGGTAGAATGTTAAGCAGGAAGGTAGCAGTATTGACCGCTTCTGCCCACCAATAAGAGTCGAATCCAGATTCAATTAGTAAGCATCGGGCCTTTTCAACAATAGATCTATTTCCCCTTTCAGCTATTGGGTTTTGTTGAGGGGAATATGGAGCCGTTCGGAGATGGATGATACCTTTGTTCTTAAGATAATTTTCAAAGGCATGACTAGTGAACTCACCACCGTTATTGGAAACTATGCATTTGATCTTGCGTCCCAGCTGATTTTCGACAAGACTTTGATATTCTTGGAACTTCTCAAAGGTTCCAGATTTAAGGTCCAGGAAATAGACGAACCGATATCTAGAATGTCCATCGACGACTTGAAGAAAGTAGGATTTTGCGCCTTTGGATTCAGGAGTGATTGGTCCGCACAGGTCCATGTGAATGACATCGAGAGGAAATTCAGGAGTGGGAAAAGTACCAGAATAGGGTAAAATGTGTGATTTAGCAAGAGCACACGTTTTACATACATAATTAGAGAAATTCAAACCTGGAAATAAAAGTTCCATGGTTTGATTACTAGGATGCCCATAATTGTGATGAAGAATGTCGAGATTGTTAGTGATAGGCTGGTGAGTGATGTTGCAAATAGGGAATTGAAACAGAGGAAAAATGATGATCCGTCCTTTAGTTGAGCATTCAATGAGGGTTTTGTCCTTATTCATAACTTTGAAGGTCCCATTATCGTTAAAGAGACTCCACCCATTAAGTAGAAGATCAGTCTCCGAAATGAGAGTAATCTTGATTGAAGGTACGTAAAGTGCTTGATCGATCCTAAAATGATGGCCGGATGATGAGTTAAAAGAAATATTTCCTTGTCCAAGGGCAAATACTTCTTCCCCATTAGCCAAAGAGAGGGAGATCTTAGCAGGTTTGAAGTGAGTAAACATTGATTGTTTATTGAAGATAGAAAATGACGCGCCACTGTCCAGGATGGCATAGTTGTCAGGTAATTCAGTGAATACAGATAATACTTTGTGCTGATTTTCATTATCTTTGGTTTCCCTGTCCTTTTTCCTTTTCAAAAATTCTTCACGTTTTTCAGGATGAAGATAGAAACAGTTGGCTTCGGAGTGAGGAGCCAAAGGGTTGTGCTTTCCTTTCGAGCAGAGATGGTTAGTTTTGGAGTCCATAGCAAAGACAGTCCCAGAAGTTGTCCCAGATGAGTTTAAAACTTTGCGCCGAGTATTTTCAGCTTCGATATCAGCAAATATGCTTTCAATAGTTGGTCGTTGGTTGGTGATATTGTATTTGCTTAGAATGATAGTGGCAGCAGTTTGATAAGAGTCCGGTAATAGATTGAGAACATAATTTGCCATTATATATGACAAAATATTTTCTTTAAACAAGTCAGGAGCCACGTCTCGAAGTAATTTGATGGTGCTTCTAAATTCGTCCATTGAAGAGAGAAGGTTACTTTCGGTAAATTTGATTTTAAATAATTTATTTATGACGTAGGAGCAGTTTTGACTCGACTTGGAGGCGTAATGATTTTTAATCCTAGTCCATAGTTCAGCAGGTTCTACAGCGTCGTCATCGAATATGAATTTATGTTGATTTGCTCTGTCCATGTACATCTTGACGATAGTATTTGTCTGTCGTTTTTTCATTTTAAAGATGGGCAGGAGTTCGGGATCGGTGGGTACAGGACAGTCCTCTTCTAGAAATTGATCTAAGTTTCGTACGGTTAGGGCATATTTGAGATCGGTCTTCCAAGTGCTATCATTTTTGTCGTTGAGCTTCTCGATTACTTTGATTTCAGAAAAATTGGAGTTGTCTTGAAGGAATGTGAAGTCGGGCACTTGGGGCAATGAGTTTTCAGCCATAGCAGTACGAATAGATTGAGCAGAGGATTGTGGTGACGACGCTGAGGTATTAATGGAGTCAGGTGTTGCCAGGATTATTTAGGTAGCTGGGGCGCTGGGCCCATAACCCTGATAGAATAGAAACTATATTAGTTTTAGGACTCAAGGAAATATATATATGGACGACGGGACAGGACAATAGGACAGAGGGACTCGGACTAGGGACTGATAAAAGAATAAGGAAAGTTACCTGATAGAATAGAAACTATATTAGTTTTAGGACTCAAGGAAATATATATATGGACGACGGGACAGGACAATAGGACAGAGGGACTCGGACTAGGGACTGATAAAAGAATAAGGACTTAAGAATAAATGGAAAAGTATGAGACGTTAATAAATAAATAATAATTAAGATGAGAAAATGGATTCATTGCAGTTGTAGAGCACACGTACAAGTTACCTGATAGAATAGAAACTATATTAGTTTTAGGACTCAAGGAAATATATATATGGACGACGGTACAGGACAATAGGACAGAGGGACTCGGACTAGGGACTGATAAAAGAATAAGGACTTAAGAATAAATGGAAAAGTATGAGACGTTAATAAATAAATAATAATTAAGATGAGAAAATGGATGAGGAACCGTATAAGGGTCCATCATCTATATATAATGCTACTCTATAACTAAGTTAGGTTAGGGCAAAGAAAACAACCGTGCGTAATATCTGGCTAGAGTATGAGAAGGCATATATCTATATGTATATGTATAAGTGCGTAAGTAGATGGGAAACATAATGGTAACTATAAGTAGATTAAGATTAAACATTGACAGGATGACCCATTACCATTGGAACCCAAACAACATACACAGGGTGAAACTTAAGACAACTTGTAGTCAAGTCATTTTTTAGTGATCTTAGAGTAGCCCATGAAGTAATCCTTGAGGAAACTTTTCGAGGAGCATATGAGTAGAAATCCATCATGTAAAGATATTTTGGAAACACTTGTAGATTTCTTTGCTATCATCCCCTTCCAAAAGCATGATTCAAGGTAATATGACATATATTTTATCTAATATTCAATATGCATGCAAAATGCGTATTTAATAATCATTCATATTGCATATTAAATGTAGATGCAGAATGCATGTACAATATGAATAAAATATGTAAAAAAATTTCAAAAAATTTGCATATGCTATATGCATATATATGAATATTCAAAATGCAAAATTCTGCATACTCAAAATTCAAAAAAATACATATATGCAAAATTCAAAACTATGCATATACAAAATTCAAAAATATGCATTTGCAAAATGAAAAAATATGCAAATGCAATATGCAAAAAAAAACTTTATGCAATATGGTTAAAACATGCATATGAAATATGAATAATATACATGTATTCAATATGAATACTTATTTGGTCATGAATATGACTGACAAACAAAATTACAATTGCCTTCATGAATTCTTACACATGACTAGTAGTATGGGGAATAAAAGATAAGTTCAAGCAGTAAAAAAATACTGTGTGCATTCATTTTTGGGAAGTGGAAATCAGAAGTGCAGAGTTATGGTTGGCACTCATAATTTAATATGATTCTTTAATATTAAAGAAGTATTTTTAATGTTAAAAATGACTTTTGGCTGGTTGGTATTTGATCTAGCTGTGCCATGCTCTCTCTCAGTATTGTCATTACTCCTTAATATTATTGAATTATTTTCAATATTGAAATTTAAATTTGGTTGCCTTTAAAGTTGGCTCTATTTTGAAACCATTGAGATAATTTTATTCTTGACTTGCATTAATGCTAGTCAAGTATAAATTATGTAACTAAAATTTTAAACTTGTTTTATGAGTACATGTCACCAGAAAAAAAATGTTGGCACCTGATAGCAGGTTCCAATCCGTATCTTTGATTTGATTCAGTCTCAACCCAGCTGTAATTCTTCTGAGAAGACTGTGCACTGAACACTGAGCATTCCAGCTTGCATGGTATCAAATCTGAGTTATTCTTGAATCACAAATGGATTGAGGAGTTGGCACCTGCTAGCAGGTGCTGGCTGTTTTTTTGTGGTGTGTTGGGTGCAGTTATATCAAGATCATTATGACTCAAATAAAATACTTGATTATATATAATGATGGCTGGCTTATTGAATAATTTTCAATGTTGATAAAGGCTTTTGGTCATACTTTCAAGGGCTGGTTGGGTTCTGTCTCCATTTTAAAAACATCATATATTTGATAATAATGTGATGATTATTTATACAGTGCTCTGAACAATGTGTCTCAAGTATATGATGTATTTTGTATAATAAAGTTTTGTCCTCTATCTTACTCACAACAATCTTGAAATTCTGTGTTCTAATGCCTTGGTTAAATCTGCATGTAAGCCAATTTTTGTTTCCTCTACAGCACTTGCTAATCCACAGCCCCATGCCCTCATTAAGGATGATATTCCTTTTGAAGAACACAGAACTTTTGACACTATGCAGAAGCCAGAGTTAAAATACAGTGGGGTGATTCTGTAATTGATTTTATTTACTTGATTATTGATTAAATATTCTAAAACCTGACATACTCTAAAAAGTACAAGTGAATTCAGTTAAATAAAATATGTGGTTTGGATTTTTTTTAATAATTCCATCATGTAATGTAGCCCTTAAAAAATTGGAAAGGAAATAACATGTGAAGACCTGTTAAAAATATTTCTGTTTCCCCCTCTGTTGCCCTTTTTTTGGCTCTCAGGGGTGCCTCACTCAGCCCCCCCTGGTTACTCAGAAGGGCCTTTAAAGCTAACTTCATGTATGTCTTTTGTGATCCCATTTTCCCTAAATAGCTCATTGTGGGTTCTACTCAGCCATTTTCCACACCCTAGATCTCCCAAGATTTATTGCACTCTCATGACTCTAGCCCAATACCCCATGCTTCTGTAGGATACTCCCAATATTCTTCATTTGCCATAATCACATCCTCTTGCACCCTTTTGCTTTCAGGGTGTGTGCCAGAAAAGACACTGCATCTTTTCAGCACGTGACCTAGTATATTTCTCGCATTCACCTTTGGGTGAAATGAATCAAATTTTTCTATGACTTTTGATCCATTTGAACCATAACTTCATGCCTCCAATTTCAGGTCTCATTCTGAAAAGATGCTGTGTCTTTTCAGCACATAACCCTGAGAATGGGGGTGTCAGGAAATGGGTCAAATGGATCAAAAGTCAAGAAACTTGTTTTCCATCTGACACAAGGGTGTCTGGGAGCAAGCACCAGGTCACATGATGAAAAGAGGCTGCCTCTTATCAGCATGTAACTTGAGAGTGAGGCTGTAAGAAATTGGGTCAAGTAGATCACAAGTGAAGCAGCTTGTGATTCATATCACACAAGGGTGCATGTGAGCAAGCACTAGGTTACCTGCTGAAAAGACACAGCCTCTTTTCAGCACATGAACTGGTGCTGGCTCTCATTACACCTTCTTGTCTTTTTAGTTTTTATGTACATATTTATATATATATCCTGCTCTCCCCCTCCTCTTACTTTCCCCTCCTCTTGCTTCTCTTGTCATACTTCTTGCACATCAGTTTTTTATTCTCTCTTTCTTCCCATATTTTAAATCATCACCTAATAAAAAAACAAACTAAATTTAAAACATGGCTTGAGGTTTCCATCAATTATCTTAAAACTAGACTAATAAGAAAAGGAAAAAAATAAAAAAAATAATCTTAAAAACTTTAAGCTCCCAATTGATTATGTTGATACAACTAATCAAAATTGATTAAAGGAAAAAAAATAAAGAAAAAAAATAAAGAAAAAAAAGAAGAGAAATATGGAGAATTTTAAACATACACTTAATGATTCTGTAACATTCATAAAATAAAATGATATTAAAAATATCTACATTAGTTAGAACTGCCATTTTTAAATAAAAAATAAAGAATTAAAAAATTAAAAATTAAAAATATCTAGGTTAGCCTAAATTTCCAATTAATTGATTTTAAATTCAAGAAATTAAAAAATTAAAAAAAATGAAAATATCTAGATAAGCTATAAGTGAGTATTTTTTTTGGAGCTTGTGTTTGGAAAGGGGAGCCACAGTTCATGAGTGCAGAGTTAAATATAAGAGCATATATATATTAATAGGAGAGAGTCTCAGCTCAAGATCATGGGAGTAAAGAGTTGGAAGATTTTTGAAGCAGGAAAACATGAGTGATCAGTTAGGGTGGAAGCAGGGATTGGAAGTGATTGGACTCAAGACATTGGTCCTTCCCTTGTCTAGAACACCTTAATAAGGTCAAATTCTGGTAAGTTCCTTTTTACTTTTTTTCAAAATATGTTTTGAAAATGATTTTAGTGATTTTCACACTCCTTGTGGGACTACTGGAGTTACTACTGAAGTTACTCTGGGGGTTCTCTGAGGGAAAAAAACAATTTGCCTACAAGTCCTCTTATATTTTACCCTATGATAGTGTGATGGCCAATTGAATTAAAGGATCATGTTGTGCTTATTGAGAATTATTGTTAAACTCAGTATGGGCCTGAATAAGATCAAGAAACTTAAAGATACATTCCTGGGGGGTCCTGAACAACTGTCTAACACTGGGCTCAGATAGGTTTAGAGGAATTTGGATGGTGTACTTGGGGGTATGAAGTACTTAGGGCTTTTGTGGAAGAAGGACTTGTTTTAAGGAACTTTTTGATAAAAAAAGAACATCTTCTTCAAGATCAGAATCAGAATCACAATCAGAGTCCTAGAGCAGATTAAGAGCTATGAAAGTCATTGCTTGATGTAATTTATCATGATTTGAGATTGACAAAGGGATGACTCTTATACAGTGTAAAAATGTAAATTACATAAAAATTTTAGAATTATAAAGTGTTATGCTAGAGTATTCTGTGTATGAATGTGATGATGCTGAAAAATCAGTTAAATGGGACTTTATGGTGAAATTAGCACTTTTTGTTTAGTAAGTGTGGAGTTGAGTGAAATAAGTGACTTATTTCACTTTTGAAATCCACCAGTTTTGTGCTAGTGTGTTTTGGAAGTCTGCACTTATCTAAGTGCAGATTTTTAGAACTGAAACTCCCTATTGTTTAAATAATTACCTTTATACAGCAGCAAGGCCCAATGACCTATTACTTAAAGTTGATAAATATCTTTAATGACTAATTAATTATAAGTTTATGAAATTAAAATGAATTTTTTAAAATCATTTATTTACCATATTTAACCTCCCTCCCTAATGATTTAATTTTCATTTAATCTTCATGCCACACTTTAATTACCCTTTTTATAAAACTTTGGTTGATCTCAAAGGGAAATCTGAAATGAGTAAACCTTTTCAAAGATTTTAATCCAGGAGGAGCTCATGTTGTTTGATTTTTATTTTGGAAATAATTTGAAATTACTTCCACAACTCAATTTCCTAATCCAAATTCAATAATTAATTTATGAAATGGGATGTATAGTCCATGGCCTTTGACTAAAGCAGGTGAAGGAATTGGATGAATAGTGATGGGATCAATATAACAAAAAAGACCATATGTAAGAAAGTTAGAATCATTTTTATTGACATGAATATTCATATATAATCCTTAAAATTTAATTAGGGAATTAGGAGAAAAGATGAAATCATCTTCAAGTTCTATCCATTCCATATCTTTTCAATTTGGTATACCTGCTTTCATGGCTAGTTCATGATTAGATTCAAAAGCACAAATACATATTTTTGTTTATTCAATTAGCCAAAAACATATTGAAGTACCTAAAGCTTTTCTATCTTTTTAAATCATCCTTCATTTCACTAGAGCTTATGTTTTTAAGCAAAGAATAAATTTCTATTATTTGAGTAAGAAAATATGTTTCTTCAAAGTAAATCATGATAAACTCCTACAGAGACATTTTCCCTTTTCATAACCATGTCTACATCAAAGTCCAATAATAATACCACCTAGCATATTTTATTATTCAAAGGGTTTCAAACTAAAGCCATCTTATATAAAGTTGATATAAGATCTGATAATTTCTTGAAAACTTTATCTTGAACTCCATTGAATGAATGAACCTCTAAAATAAAATGAATTTCATAACCATTACTCCCAATAGCAACAAAAATATCTTTTCCAGTAGAAGCTAAGTACTTGAATTTTTCAGGTAATAAATTTGGATAAATTTTTTTCTTACATATCATAGTTTTATGAAAATTCAGATTTTCTAGATGGCCAAATTATGCTTGACACCATTGTTTCATTTAAATTAATTTATGTTTTTGATATGATGCTCTCCTCTCCTCAAAAATAGTAGATTTTCCATCAGAAATATTTATTATTCAGTTGTCTAGAAGAAGGAGAGATGGGAGAAGAAAATGAAGAGGAATAGGAAGAAGGGGGGGGAGAGAAAAAAAGAAGAAAGGAAAGGAAGAAAGGGAAAATAAAGGTAAGTAAATGAATAGCAAAGATAATGACAACAACAAAAGAAAAAATGTCTAATTGAACAGTATTAGCATGACTAATCAGGATACTGAAGGATCTAAATAAGTAAGTATTTTAATTTCTCTCTGCTATATCTTTCAACTAATATTATTATTACCCATAATGCAACCTAATAGATATTTATTTAAGTTAAATGGGGAAAAAAGTGCAACAATTAAATATATATATAAATTTTATTATAAGTAATAAAAAATATGTGATATAAGTAGTGAAGCTAAAGGAGGTAAATAAAGGCTTTTTTATAGGCAAGAGGCCCTTTGAAGTGCCACAAAATTTTATGTATAAAGTAACACAAAACAATAATAAATGTAACTAAAACTTGTGTAAGTTTTAGTGAGAACTCATGAAAAAAAAATGTAAAATACATGTTTAGGAGCCCAAAAACACACCAAAACAATCCCAAATGATTCATTAAAATTTAGTGAACAACTAATTTAGTTTGAGACATGAAAAAAACAACTATTTTAATTTATTACACATTTTATAATTTTAACTTAAGAACCAATTAAAATGAAATATTAAAAATACTATTTTAACTTATAAAAATAGTATAATTAATTAATTTAGTATAAAAATGATTAAATAATTATTTTAAATCAATTTTTTTATTTTAATAATTATTTAAAGTAAAGAAAATATTTATTTTAATAAAATTATTATTTTAGAGTAAAAAATTAATTATTTATTAAATAAAGTGTTTTTACTTATTTAATAGTTCTATGAAAAAATTATGAGTCAAGAAAGTGTTAAATATTTATGTATTAAAATATATATATATAATTTTAAATAGATATATATATATATATAATAATTAATTAAATACATTATAAGTCAATTTTATGACTTATAATTATGATATAATTATATACTTAATTAATTATTAATGTATAAATATTAAATACATAAAAATGTGCCATATTTTATAAAATATAACATATATTTTTCTTGTATTAAATGTATATTTATAGAATAATAATTAAATGATTATAATCCTTATTTTAACTTAATTTAATAATTTAATTAAATATTATTTTATTTTTCATTATAATACTATCTTAATATACATAAAATACATAATTCTGCACCTAATCTAAGCTCCAATAATTTATACAAAATTTACTGGGCTCCTGGAGCAACCTGGCTGAAATATTCTGTGATTCTTTCAAAGATTTAATTGAAGAAAGTGATGATAGTGAAGAAGAGGACATGATTTTTGAAGAGTTGAATGAAGAAAGAAAAGTTAAAAAGAAGAGAGATGAAGAAGACATGTAAAAAAGATTCTGAAGAGAAAAAAAAAATTCAGTAAAATTCTAGGAAATGTTTCTGAAGCATTTATGAGGCAAGAAAAAAGCTTACTAACAACACCTTGAAACAGTCAGGAAATCTTCTGGTAATTTTTCTGAAGCAATAATAAAAAAAGAAAAGAAAAAAAGTCAGTAAAATGCTTTGCAATGTTTCCAATTGTTTCAAAGGCAAAAGAACAAAAACAAATATTAATAAAATAAAAGAATTTACCAAAAATGCTAAAAAACAGCAAGAAAACATCCTGGTACTGTTTCCAAAGCAATATCAAAAAAATAAAAATAAAATAAAAAAGGAAAAATAATTAAAGTCAGTAAAAGTCTTGTAAAAATCTTGTAAAAATTTCCAAAGCGTTTTTTAGGCAAAAAAAACTTACTAAAAAGACTCTGAAACAGTCAGGAAACATCCTGGGACTGTTTCTGAAGTGATATGAAAAAGAAGAAATAGAAATAAAATTTAGTGAGAGTGAGGAAAGGTAAAAGAAATATTAGTAAGTACTGACCTGGGATAAGTGTAAAATGGACTAAGGATAAAAGAAGAAAAATAAAAAATCAAGAAATAAAAGTTAGCAAGGGTGGAGAAAGAAAAGAGAGAAAAGGAAAAAAAAAGGGACAAATGATATTATAAAACATGAGGGTGAAGGAATGAAAAGATGAGAAGAATGAGAAAAGTATGTTAATGGTATGAAGAATAAAAAAACATAAAACTTGATGAAAGGGCAGAATAACAAGTGAAGAGAAAGATATTTGGGGGAGTTACCACAGGCAAAATTATGCCACATTTTCACTTTGGGTTTCCATGTCCCACATGTGAAACATGACAACTGTTCTCACGCATTTCACTCACATGTCCTGCATGGTGCCTTAAAAGAAACCATAAGGCATATCATCTGTACACTTTTTTTATCACATTTTTTACTTTTTATGCAGTAGCTTAATTTTAAACATTAGATTTGATGAATTGCAATCTTAAGACAAGATCATTAGAAACTCTACCTTGTGATAATTCTTCTTAAAAACACCACTGTAAAAAATCCACCTATGAGAAAATGTATTTACTTAGATAATTATTAAAAGGGAAGTAGCCCTTTTGCTTTTATTGGAAAACTCCCATAATCTCTTTCTTAAGTTGTCACACTACAGACAAAGTAAGATATCCCTGATGGGGATATCCAGAATGAGTTAGGGATATTTTAGGGAGAAGAATTCACATATTTCTTTTGCACATATTTTTCTATCTTTATGTTCCTCCTTACAATATCCTCAACTTATCCTGGATATCCCAATCAGGGATATCTTCACTACACATCAAGTAAAATATCCTCAACGGGGATATTCATGTGCAAGTTTGTGATGTTTTAGGGAGGGACATAAGGTCATAAAAAATAAATGTAAGAAAATTAAGTGTAAGAAAAATCATTTGAAACCATGAGAGTTTTTTTCACAAAAAAAAATAGTAAAAAAAATAAAAAACAAAATTTACCATAGTTGCAGGATATTTTTCTCACACATATTTTTTCACATATATTTCTCTTACATTTATGTATTTTTCTTAAACTTATTTTTCTGACCTCATGTCACTCCCTACAATATCCTTAACTTGCATAAATATCCCTTTTAGAGATATCTTACTTGGTGCATAGTGCTTCCTTCATACATAGAGTCAATTCTTTTCAAGTCCACACTGCCCAGAAATTTGTGTAAAACATGAACTTTTTTACATCTTACCTGCTTACATAATTATTCTGCCAGTATGTCCTTTTATTCCTATTTAATTAGCCTTTTATTGGTTTTCTCTCCAATATGTGTAGTCCATGCATATAACACTGCAACAAATATTTATTTTTCCATGGAGCCCAAAAATGGTATAAAAATTATGCAACAGTTTTCTAACAATTTTTTTTGTACTTAAGGGTGTTATGTGGATCTTAAGCTCAAAATACAATTGTTTAGTAACTGTTTCACCCCTTCTGCATTATTTTTGCACCGCATGGCCAAATGAAAATATGTTGTAGTGTAAGGCTACAGAAGCCGTTCTAACTAATCTAAACCTAACAATATTTAGCCATGTTTGTAAAATTTTTCAGTAAACACACTTTACTAAATTTTGAACAAGATATACATTCAAAATTTGGCAAAGTATGCATACCAAGAAGGTTTACTGACATAGCTGGAGGTGCTTTCAGTCATTACAGATACAAAATGATTGTTTAGTAATCATATGTAAGCTTATATAAGGCCTTAAACAAAGATAGAAGTCTGATATTTTTAAAATAAATAAAATTTAATACTTTTTAGAGTAAGTATCTCCAGCCATGTCAGTAAATCTGTTGGGTATAGATACTTTGCCAAAATTTGAATTGATGTCTTGTTAAAAATTCAGTAAAGGATACATACCAAAAAGTATTCCAGAAAAATCTGGAGATTCTTTTAGCATATATTGTTCACTAATTAAATAATATAACAGTTCAAATCTGTACTTATGAGATAAATATTTATATTCATTTTCAACTGGAATAATTACAGAATGTTGGTGCTCCTTGGTTTATGGACATACTACCATGATAATATATTAAGATTTCATAATTCTTCTAAAATATAACACAAGGCATAAGTTAAAAATTAGCAGCACATGTAAATTAATCAAATGCTTTTGCATTGTGTGAGTTAAGAGAATAAATATAATGGGGGATTTTATTTCTGGAAAATATGCACTTTTGTCAGGCTGAGGTCAAGTACAAACACGTTATCTAGCTTGAATGGTCAGTTGTCTAGAAGATTTTAATGGTCCTATATGAATACTATAGTACAAATCCAATAAGTATTAAAATAACTCAAAATGCGGGTCTCAGTAATTCTAATCTCACTAATTATATATGGCTTACAATCTTTATAGTTTGTAGAAAAATAGATTTAATAATTCAGATACTATTCAAAGACTATATAAGTGCTATTGATATGTATTGTAAATTGATTGGTTATATGATTGAATTGTAATGATGAAGAATGTAGAAAACAAGACCCAAAACCTCCCCCTTTTATACACATTGAGCTCCCCAATGAATCCCTTGATTTACCAGTCCAATACACAGTTAATGACGCCTCCATCCAACAAATAGACATTCCCATCAACATCCCTAGTTACCCATAAGATAATTAGAAAAGTAACTACTGCCAAAATCCTGGAATAATAGGGAAAATCCATCAAAATTAAAGAATAAGTAAAAAAGAGAGTATATGCGTATTATACATCAATATAAAAGACCAAAGAAGGAAAATTAAGATTAATAAGAGCTTAATAATAATCAGGATTCACTTTAGAAATGATTGGGCTAATACTGACATTATACTACGTGAAATTCCCATTCAAAATTGACCAAAATTGACTGAGAAACCACCTAGAAACCCAAAAAAGGGCATGAGATGTGGGGTAACTACATGCAGTCCTTGGAAGGCGCTAGCACGGGTAAATCCTTGACTAATTTTAGGCAAATTTAAGCGTGGTAGTGAAATAAGGCTCCAAGAGTGAGGTTATTAATGAAATTAGTGCATATAAAGAGGGTCAATGCATTATTAATTAAGCTAGGACACTAAATAAGTGCCTGTTGCCTATTTTAGTGTGTTTCCCCACAGTGGGCATAGAATGTGGGGTAATTATAGTGTGAAAAAGCTAAATTTGCTAAAAATGAAGCTATTCACACGGGAAAAATGCAGGCAGTATGTGGCCAGTACACAGAAGCCATTTCTGGCATAAAAAACACCAAATTTGAAAGGTGTTTTTTTATGCATTTAAGTAGCCAAATAAATAGTCCTAAATGAGAAAAATTGAGCTGTCAAAGTGCATTTTTAATCTTCTTAAATTTATAGCGCATATAATCAACTTTTAAGTGAAATAAAGCGCATTTCTTGTTTTTTGCATAAAACAATGAAAATAACAGCTTTAAGTATACTTAAAAATTATGTAGCCTTATAATTAAGGCTCTTAAGGTTACCCTAAAATATTCCAACTTAATATTAAGTACATAAGACTTATAAAAGGTGGATATATGCGTGTATATATGGTGTTGTAATGGCATTTTTTGTGTATTATCATAATTTTACTTATGTATACTGTTTGTGTACTCTCATTTATTTTTCCCATGTATAGTTCATGTGATTAACATAACTTATAAGTACTTTTTACTCAGTCCTGGGGATATGCAGGCTGACAACTTTACTTAAATGAGGATTTAAAACCAAATCAACACTTAAATTTTGCAAAAAAGACACTTATTTCAAAAATGGGTGTCATATATGACCTCAAATCAGCACTTTTTTTCTAATTTTATTTTCACAGCCATATTTGGGCCACATCATCCCTTCCTTTCCCGCCCTGTCCCTTTCACATGTGACATCCAGACTTCCATACCCTCATCAATCCTTGGCATGCACCCCTCACTGAGATTTGAAAAAATTTATTGCAACATTTCAATCAGGCATGTTTTTTCCCTTATTTTTTTTATATTTTCAACCTCTTAATCTTTTTTCTTATAAAATATCAGTTTCATAATGCCTCCCAGAAAATCCAACACTCAAAAGGCTACTCAAAAAAATGCTTCATCACAAAGGTCTTCCCATAATGCATGCCCCTCACCTGAGAAATCAAAGTATGGACAGATAAAAAAGGAAGATTATCTCATCATCATCAGCTTCATCAAAGTTAAATCAAATGATAATGCATATATTGGATGTGAGAATTCAATCCAAGTTTTATTTCCACCTTCATCAAAGGTCAATGGCTTCTTGTTAATGGCAAATGAAGTAAAACAGAAAGCAAAAGGCAGAATTGACATCAATCCTAAGCAAATAAAGGAGACGTTCAAAAGTTATCAACCCAAATATAAAAAGGCTCATTTTGCTTCCACTTCCACTGGATAATGTATTGATGATAATCATTTGAAGAATGTAATTACAATTGTTTCCAAAAATCTCAATGTCATGTGTCCTCTCTATGAGGAAATGGATAATCATTTTGGTTCCTGACTGGATGTAAAACCTTGGTTTATACACAATACTGATAAGGATATACTCTCCGCACCTCAACCATCTAATAATCCTCCTAACACACCTTTAATTCAATAACATCAATCCCCTCCAGCTTCTAACCATAATACACTTGAAGATGATCCTGACTATCAAGAAGAAAAATTATTTTGGAGCAGATCTGAGTCTTCAGAGACACAATTTGTCAGCCAGGCTGTCCCAGGATCCAAGTAATAAACATACAATTTTATTGGAGTTAATAAATGACATAATAATTGCAGCTTATGTATATATATTAAATTTATATTACATAATAAATTATATTAAAATATTATTTTATAATTAAAATAAAATTTTATACTAATTTTATTATCATATAAATTAAGTATACATTAAAATAATTATTATATTCCATATAAAGAGGTGTTATGTGTATTTAATGAATAATTAATTAATTACATGTAGATAATATAATTATATCTTATTAAATTATCTTATATTGTAATTACATTAATTTTTAAATTTAAATATAATTGAACCCTTTTTATATTCAAAATTATCCATAATTATTGACATTGTTTTTTGACCCTTAGTTGTGATGAATATTAAATGCATTATAATAATTATAATAAATTTAAAATTCTAAATTTGGTTCAGTAGAAAAAATTAATTACTTTTTTCAACTAGTTATTACATAGTCAAAACAATTTATTAATTTTCTACAGACTAACACAAAAATTGATTACAATATTTTGTTGCGTCAAAACATTCCATTGGCTTTACTTAAAAATTCTATAAAAAATATTGTTATACTTGATTTGATTACTTTTTCACATGGTTCTCATGTCTCAGAGATTGTTTAATTACTCACTATATTACTTAAATGATTTGGGAAATGGTGGTGTGAAAATTGTTTTCTTAATTGGGATTTTAATTACTTGTTTCATCTTTTTCTCTCCATTGTTATGTTTCAATTATTTTCTTTTATCTTTTTGTTTCATCCTATTATTATTTTGTATATACTCAGTGGTAGAATCTCATTGGTCCCTTTG
Source organism: Hemileia vastatrix (assembly GCA_030280995.1). Classification (NCBI taxonomy): domain Eukaryota; kingdom Fungi; phylum Basidiomycota; class Pucciniomycetes; order Pucciniales; family Zaghouaniaceae; genus Hemileia; species Hemileia vastatrix. The sequence goes on along the minus strand of JASXTE010000010.1, from coordinate 33,228,533 downwards.
CATATAAAAAGCCTTGTGTTATCTCATTTATGCTCATCACTTACTACTCAACATATATTTTAATTAAACTATAAAATTCATTTTATTTACAACTATTTAAACTGCACGTCTGCCTATTTAAGTAATAAAATAAAATATTAAAGGTTGTGATAAGAATATTTTAGTATTAATAGTTGATAATTGAACAGAGAGAATAAAACCATACTTACTTTATTAACCACATTGATCCCTGTCCATCTTTATTAAAAGTCTTTAAATTTTTTATATATTTCTTTATTTCAGTCCTTTTTATTTCCCCTTCTACCTTCTTTTTTTTCACTTTCTTCTAGACAACCTGCCGACACAATTGTTTGATGTATGTTTACTTTTTATTTTTTCATAAATTCTTTGCTAAATTTCTTACTCTTTATTTTCTAGTCTCCTCCTACTCAAACTCAAATTTCAAAAAATATTAACAATTCTGGAAATGAGTATCCTGCTTTGGAAGCTGCTTTAAATGAACTTCCTGTATGCTCTAGCTCAAACTCTAAACTAAAGTGTAAAGCCTCAACTTCAATGAACTTGAACCATCTTTTAAAAAGTGGTAATACTTCAACCAGCTCTTTGTCCTCCCTTGAAAATTATTTTGAGAAAAAAGATATAATTAAGATTTGGTCCCTATATATCTTTTTCAATATTATATTTATTCTTTTTATCTATGCAACTTTCACAGAAAAATCCTTTATTGAAAAAAAATTCCCTTGAATTTGAGAAGATGAAGTGTGATCCTATGCTAATGAAAGATTAACAGGCTTTAGATTTTGAGGATTTTTTTTTTTTTTGCTTCAATCAAATTTTGAAAAGGCCAGATTCAATTCAGAGGAGATGAAAAAAGTTCATCTTTACTCAAAGAAAACAAAAGACCATGATTTTCAAAGAGAAATACCAAGTTTTGGTTTGGAAAAGCTATAAAATTTAAAAGAAAGAGTTTATTATGGAATGTGTAAAAAATGGCCAATCTTGTGAGGACATTAAAAAATTACTTGACTATTTTAATTTATTAATTGTTTTTTTAATTAATGGCTGGGTGTGACTTTAATAGTTACTCTTAATCTTATCAAAAATAGTTATATCATGAGATTCTGATAACACCATTTGTCTTTACTGAAATCAAAAATATTGCACTTTTTGAATTTCAGATGGTAAAATTATACTGACACCTGTAGAAAAATACTCATCATCAACATACTGTTATTGTCAGCCAGGCTATTCCAGGAGTCCAGTAAATGATATGTAACTTATAAAACCTGAAAGAGTGGGTAAGAATTGTATTTAATGAATATAACTTAATGTTTTATTGCATAATAAAATTATATAAGTATTTTATTATATACAAGTATTACATTAAATTTATTGGTTATATAAATTTTTATATACAGTTAAATTGAACATAATATAATATATTCTACAAATCATGGCGCATTTTTATGTATTTAATAATTATAAATTTATATTTAATTAATTGAAAAAACATATATTATAATTATAAGTGTAAAATTGACTTATAATATATTTAAATTAATTATTTAAATTTATATATTAAATAACACCTTTCATATAATACTAAACAATAATTAATGACGCTTCTTTTGACCCTTAATTGTGTCAGGAAAAACCAATTAATTAATTTATACTAAATTAAGATTAATTACATGTTTTGTTGCGTCAAAGTATTTTTTTGTTTCACTTAAAAATATCCTTAAATCAGACTGTACCATCTGTTTGGAATTATTTTTCTCATAGTTCCTATGTTCCAATCTTGTTTAGTTATTCACTATTTTTACTTACTGATTTGGGAATTAATGGCGGGGAAATTGGATTCTTAATTGGGGTTTTAATTATTTGTTTCATGTTTTTCTCTACATTGTTATGTTTCATTTACTCTTTGATATATTTGTTTTATTCTATTCTAATCATTGTATTTACAAATATAGTAGCGCTTCAGAGGACCCATTGCCTATAAAAGGGCCTTGGATAATCCCCTGTAGCCTCATCACTTATTATACACTCAACAAATTAAATACTATTTTACTACGTTTATATTTTTTTATTAGTAATAAAATTCTAATTAAAAGTCTATATAACAAATTAAAGGTTGCTTTAAGTCTGATAGTAATTAAATGTGTTTGCCGCGCAGAACCCTTACAGTGAATAATATTATTATTAATAAATTCTAAGTTTTTGTCACCTCTCAAAGTTGCTTGCCATTGTTTCCCCCTTTAAATAAATTAAATATATTATTATAAATTATTTCTTTTATTTTCCCTTGTCCTCCTCCTTCTCTCCTCCTTTTTCTCCTATTTTTCTTACCTTCTTCTAGACGACTGACCGACAACTGGGGACCTTTCCAAACGACGACGACAATCGAGCCTGGCAACGAACGACAAAACGCACGGACCACCTAGCAAAAACAAAACTTTTGCCGCGACTGTGTTTCGAACTTGGGTTCTATATCTTAGGTTTATATTATATTAATTTTTATATTATTTTGAAGTGATTTTTTGATCACTATAGTAAGTTCACCTTTGCACCTCTCACTCATATTACTATATTTTTACTGCAATAACAGTGATTGTGGCTTAATTGCTGATTCACTGAGTGTAAGTGTTCAATTATTAAATTTTTTTTTTCCTAGTTGACCATTATAGAGTGTTAAATCCTCTTAGTCCTAGAAGAATTGACATTTTTATTAATACAAATTGAATTATTAAATTAATTTTTTATTATTATTAATTATTGTTAATTTTGGTTGACTTAAAAGTACTTTGTGCTTAGTCCCAAATATATTGCCATATTTAATATTGGTACTTAATTGGTTGAATTAACTTGATTGTTATTCCCAATTTAACCTTGCAATCCATTATTTTTTTAAAAAAATTAATTTTTATAATAATTACTTTATATTGAAAAATTTTTTTTTCTATAATTTAATTAATAAATTTTTTTTTATTATTTGGAGCAATTATTGACTAACCTTTATTATTTTTTTTAATAAATAATAAGTAAATTAAATACTTCCCACTAGTATGTCCAACAATTTGGCAGAAAAAATGGATAACATGCAAGTGGATGAAATTGAAATTGACTATGATGCTGACACTGTAAGTTCTTCTAAAGTTGGTCATAAAAAATCTTATACTAACACAAAGAATTCACATACTGCAGGATGTGGAAATGACAGGAAATGCAAACAAACCAAACCCCCTTCCCCCAGTACCACAGAAGGAAGTAAAGCCTCTAGTGCCTCAAGAAGGTCTTCCAAAAGGCTTCAAAATAAAAAAGCTTCCTCTGCCACAACAAATCAGCAACCTATCCAGTCATATAAAAGAGTTGAAGACAGAAAATATGACGTACAAAGCAAAGGTAGACAAATTGTGGGATCAGGTCCAAGAACTCAGGAACCAGATTCAGGCCCAGGCCCCTCCTCAGTTGCCTCCCAATCAGCCTCAGTTTCAGGCTCAACCTTCACAGCCACCCAGCTCAACCATCCAAAATCCAAATACTATGGAAGTAGAGCAATGGAAATGGGATTATCTAATGAGTCACTACCAATAGAATGTGCAACACCCTCCTCATCATCAGCCTGGCCCATCCAGAACACCCAATTTCCATCCACCTCCTCATCCCTACCAACAAGGCAGGAGAAAGAAGGCCCAAGCACAATCCCAAACCCAGTCCCAGGGGAAGTTTCCTCCTCTGCCATGGTAAGTAATTTGGTTGATAGTCACTTGGGTATGTTTTATAATAAATCTTCTTCTGCAGGTAATATTATTGAACATGGTGAAAGAACAGTTAAACCTGTTAAAAGACAGCTTCCTGTAACTAGTAGCCCTATTGATGTAATTAGCAAATTGTCATTTGATGAACCTTTACATTTAACTTCTACATCTTTAATTAATCCTTCTCTTGCAATTAAAAATGATTCTGTTCCCTCTGAAATCTATACCTTAATTGAAAAAACTTCTGAAGAAATATTGAAAGATACCCTTGATTTTAATATTGTGAAAGAAAAACATGTGAGAGATGTGTTAATCCATGAAAATGATAGATTAAATAATTTACACTTGCAATGTAAAGTGAGTTCTTCTGTACAAGATACAGCTTATTTAAAAATCAAAGAAACCTTGAATATTGTTCTTAGTCAACAAAAACAAATAAGAAGTGACCATAGAGCTATCTCAGATAGAAATATCAGTCTACATAGACCTTGAGTGAATTGAAACCCCTTATTGAGGAAAATTATTCATTCAAGAATGAAATAAAATCTCTGCAAAATGAGTTTAAAAAGCTAAAAAATGATTTCCATGCACTAAGTACCAAACACTCAGTTTCTGAGGACAGAAATGTTCTATCTCTTGCAAAAGTAAATGACCAGATGTCTGAAATTCCAAGAATAAGAAACTATGTGTCTGACCTGCAAGAAAAGTTCTCAACCTTAACCATCAATAATGAATTAAATAAGATTTCTGTAAATAAGCTGCATAAAAATAAAGGGAAAAAACCTGAGCAAAGTTCATCCTTTCTTCCTCATATTTCAACCATTAAACAAACTGACAATGAGTCTGTAAAATCTTTTGCTACTAGCAAAAAATCTTGTGATGGTCATGCACCAGATGTTTCTGTAAATAATGAAATTTCTGAACACCTGGCTAAACTTCAGGAATTATTAATAATGAATAATTCAAACCAAAAAATGGACCATCCCAGTAGTCAGAAAAATTGGCCTAAGTTAGACCAATATCCTACCTTTGATGGTGATTCTTCCTCTGATTGGCAACACTTTATCCAAAGAATTGATAATTTAAAGAGATCTTATAAACTACCTGATGAGGAAATTGTTTCTAAGCTAATTTCTTTATTTTCCAATGTAGCCTTGATGTGGTATGAATCTGTCCTTTTAGATAACAATCATTATACATGGAATGATTGGAAATACTTGATTGAGAATCAGTTTGGTGGTTCAAAATTCAGGTTAGCTCAGCAGAGACTGTATGAGAATACTAGATATGTATCCTCCTCTGTTGAAAAGCCCATTGTTTTTCTGATGAAAATAACTAAAATCCTTAGAGCAATTGATCCAAAGATGGATTATGATATTTGGAGAGATAAAATCTTGTATAAATTACCAAATTCTCTTAGGGATTTGATTGTTGCTAGAACTGAGCATGTAAGGGAAAATTCTTCTTTCATTAATATCTGTAATGAAGTATTACTCAACCATAGATATGAAGCAAAGAATTACCTTAGTAAATCTTATAATGATCAGAATAAACCTTCTATAAAACTCCCAGAAAAATCTGGTAAACCCTCTGCCCCAGTTGCACCTAAAAAATATGCAACAAATACTTGTTATAAATGTAACAAACCGTGGCAGAAGGGTCATGTTTGCGACAAGAAAATTCATCTTGTTGAACAAAATGAAGACACTGATGAAGTTGAACTTGATGTCAATAATTCTTCCAGTGACTGTGAAAGTAATATCTCCTATGACAATGAATCTGTTAAAGATGTTTTAATGTTGGAACATGATGTCCATTATTTAAATAATATATCTGAAGATTGTGTATTGAATTTATCTTCAGTAGAAAATGCTGTGATAATTAAAGATATTACTAACAATTCTATTCCTATATCCCCTTTAAAGGCACCTGCTATCATTAATGGTAAAAATGTTGATGTAGTTCTTGATTCTGGTGCTGGAGGAAGTGTAGTATCTGAAAAAGCTTTGGCTTCAGTGGATAAGGAATATTTGAGTAAATTATTACCTATAACTTCTGAAAAATGGAGAGGGTATGGTTCTACCTTATTTCCTATTGGCAAATACAAAACCTCTGTATTCTTCAAATATAATGGTGGTTTTGTCAGAGCTATTTGTGAGTTTGTTGTTATGAAAAATGATAATTTGAGCAATTGGTTTATTATGGGAAATGATATTTTAACCATGTTTGGTGTGAAACTGGACCCAGCAAATAAATGCTTTACCTTAGGAATGAATGGGAAAAGAAAATTCAAAATTTCTTCTCCTAGAACTTCTGGGCATTTGTTGAAATCTTGCAACTCACTAATCCAATGTAAAGGTAGAACAACAACTGAAATGGATGATTTATTACATGAAATAAATACCGCTTCTTTTGGTGATCAGTTGACTAGTGAACAAAAGGATTCTATTGTTGCCTCTATTACCTCTTTCCCTATGGCTTTTGCTCATGGTTCTCATGTCTTGGGAATTGTTCAGGAAGAGATGAAAATTACCTTATCCTGTAATTTGAGAGATATTCCTCCTTCCCTTAAGAAAAAACCATATCCTGCTTCTCCATCAAAAAGAAAAGATATTGAAGATAATATTGAAACATTATTGAAAATGAATATCATTGAGAAAGTGGATGTCACCCCCAAATATTGTGTCATCTCCCCCAGTCTTGATTTCTTATGAAAAAGATAAAGCTAGATTATGTGGAGATTACAGAGCTTTAAATACTTATACTGTTGATGATATTTATCCTTTACCCAGAATTAATTCAATACATGCTACCTTGCAAGGTGCAAAATTTATTAGTTGTCTGGATGGTAATAAAGGTTATCATCAAGTTCCAGTTGAGAAAAATTCTCAAAATTTTTTGCTTATTGCTACTCATATGGGAATATATAAGTATGTTAGGATGCCATTTGGCCCTAAAAATGCTCCTTCAGTTTTCCAGAAAGTCATGGATAACACTTTCCATCAAGAAATTATTGAAGGTTGGCTCATGGTTTATATTGATGATATTATTGTTTTTTCTAAAACTTTTGATGAACATATGATTCACTTGAATAGAGTTTTCCAAAAAATGGATGAAATCAATATGACCTTATCTTTAAAAAAGTGTAAATTTGCTTTTCAATCTTTGAAAGTCCTTGGCCATGTTGTGTCAGGCTTACAAATTTGTGTAGACCATAATAAAGTTGCTGCCATTCAAAATGTGAAAGCACCAACTTCTGTAAGAGAAATCCAAAGTTTTTTGGGTATGTGTGGCTATTATAGACAATATATTAAAAATTATCAGGTCATAGCCTTGCCTCATACAAAACTGACCAGTCAAGATGTTGCCTTTATCTGGAATGATGAATGTCAAAAAGCTTTTGATACATTAAAAAGTTGCTTAATGACAGCCCCTATATTGGCTCTTCCAGACTTCAACAAACCTTTTTTCCTATACACAGATGCTAGCTTTGTTGTTCTGGGTGCTGCCCTTCACCAGAAACAAATTATAAATGATAAATCCTCAGAGGTTGTAGTTCTTTATATTTCAAGAACCTTGAGAAATAGTGAATTGAAATATGGTGCCACCCAATTAGAGTGCTTAGCAGTTTTTTGGGCTCTTGAGAAACTTCATTACTATCTAGATGACCAAAGGTTTGAATTGGTAACTGACTGTAGTGCTGTAAAGTCCCTCTAAAACCTGAAAACACCTAACAGACATATGTTCAGGTGGCAACTTGCTGTTCAAGAATACAGAGGACGAATGACAATTATCAATAGGGCTGGAAATGTTCACTCTAATGTTGATATGCTCTCCAGATTGCCTCTGCCAAATAATGACTCCAATCCTGCTTATGTACCTGAAGATGATACTGTTCATATCCATGGTATATTTATAGTTGATATGGAAGAGGAGTTATTAAAGTTAATACTGGATTCATATGATAAAGATTCTGATTTAAATAAATTGGTTACTATCTTAAATGATCCTAAGAATGCTTCAATTCAAGCATTAATAAAAACTCTTCCTGCAAAGTACCAAAATGCTTTAAATAAAGGAAAGTTCTCTATTGAAGATGGTTATATATATTATAGAAGGAAGTTTACCAATGTAATTGTTATTCCTCCTTCAATGAAAGAAACTATCCTCAAACTTTGTCATGATGACATATTAGCTGGACATTTTGATCTTGAAAAAACATTGATTAGAATCAAAAACACTGCATGGTGGGCTAATATGTCTGAAGACACAAAATTATATGTTGAATCTTGTGATTCCTGCCAAAAATCTAAAAGGTTAACAGGTAAGAGAGCAGGGTTATTACAACATATTGAAGCACCTAGTGCTCCCTGGCAAATCATTAATATGGATTTTGTCACTGGTCTTCCTGTTGCAGGTAAAGACAGCTTTAACTCTTGTTGGGTAATAGTTGATAGATTCACAAAAATGTGCAAATTTATTCCAACCCACAAAGATGTATCCAACAAAGAATTAGCTTTCTTATGGTGGTCTTACATGTTTAATATTATTGGTTTTCCAAAAGCCATTATCTCTGATAGGGATCCAAAATTCACTTCTGAGTTTTGGACCTCTTTGATGGATATTTGTGGCTGTGAGTTAAAATTGTCTACAGCTCACCATCCTCAGACTGATGGTCTAGCTGAAAGAATGATTCAAACTCTGGAAGATATGATTAGAAGGTATTGTGCCTTTGGTTTAGAATATAAAGACAATGACAGATTTACTCATGATTGGGTCACTCTTTTGCCTGGTCTTGAATTTGCATATAATAGCACTGTTCATTCTGTCACTGAGAAGAAGCCTTTTGAGCTTTGGTTAGGTTATGTCCCAAATACTCCTGCTCAGATTCTCAATAATAAATTACCTAAGTTGGAACTACACCCTGGTGTAAAATCTTTTATGCAAATGCAACAGCTATGCAGGAAACATGCTCAGAGTTGTATTGATAAAGCATTTGAATATGAAAAGAAAAGATGGGATAAATCCCATAAAGAACACACATTTAACAAGGGTGATGAAGTGTTGATCTCTACTGTCCATTTCAATTTACAAGGTAACCACAAATTAAATGATCCTTTTGTAGGACCATTTGTTGTTAAAAGAATGGTTGGTGATAATGCAGTAGAAGTTGTATTGTATTCTCCATATGATAGGAAACATCCTGTTTTTCCCATTTCTTTGCTTAAGCCTTATACTTCCAACAGTGACTTATTTCCAAAAAGAAGAGGAAGACCTAAGAAGAACCCTCAGGAAGTCACAGAAACAGCAGAAATTGATAAAATTCTCAATGATAGAATTATCACTTCTGAAAGAGGTACTGAATATTTATTGAGATATAAGAACAAATCATCTGAACATGATGCATGGATACCTGGCAAAGAACTTTCAAATCTACCTACTTTGTTGAAAAAATACAAAAAGAAAAAATCTTAGCATTTTTTTTTATTGTTTTTTTTAGAGTGAGGGAGTGTCAGCCAGGCTATTCCAGGAGTCCAGTAAATGATATGTAACTTATAAAACCTGAAAGAGTGGGTAAGAATTGTATTTAATGAATATAACGTAATATTTTATTGCATAATAAAATTTTATAAGTATTTTATTATATACAAGTATTACATTAAATTTATTGGTTATATAAATTTTTATATACAGTTAAATTGAACATAATATAATATATTCTACAAATCATGGCGCATTTTTATGTATTTAATAATTATAAATTTATATTTAATTAATTGAAAAAACATATATTATAATTATAAGTGTAAAATTGACTTATAATATATTTAAATTAATTATTTAAATTTATATATTAAATAACACCTTTCATATAATACTAAACAATAATTAATGACGCTTCTTTTGACCCTTAATTGTGTCAGGAAAAACCAATTAATTAATTTATACTAAATTGAGATTAATTACATGTTTTGTTGCGTCAAAGTATTTTTTTGTTTCACTTAAAAATATCCTTAAATCAGACTGTACCATCTGTTTGGAATTATTTTTCTCATAGTTCCTATGTTCCAATCTTGTTTAGTTATTCACTATTTTTACTTACTGATTTGGGAATTAATGGCGGGGAAATTGGATTCTTAATTGGGGTTTTAATTGTTTGTTTCATGTTTTTCTCTACATTGTTATGTTTCATTTACTCTTTGATATATTTGTTTTATTCTATTCTAATCATTGTATTTACAAATATAGTAGCGCTTCAGAGGACCCATTGCCTATAAAAGGGCCTTGGATAATCCCCTGTAGCCTCATCACTTATTATACACTCAACAAATTAAATACTATTTTACTACGTTTATATTTTTTTATTAGTAATAAAATTCTAATTAAAAGTCTATATAACAAATTAAAGGTTGCTTTAAGTCTGATAGTAATTAAATGTGTTTGCCGCACAGAACCCTTACAGTGAATAATATTATTATTAATAAATTCTAAGTTTTTGTCACCTCTCAAAGTTGCTTGCCGTTGTTTCCCCCTTTAAATAAATTAAATATATTATTATAAATTATTTCTTTTATTTTCCCTTGTCCTCCTCCTTCTCTCCTCCTTTTTCTCCTATTTTTCTTACCTTCTTCTAGACGACTGACCGACAGTTATTGTCAAGGTTTACTTTTGGTCTAGGGGCTTTGGTACGGTATTATTTGACTCTCAATGATTAGGTACGTATTTTCTCAATCAATTATGATTTATTTACTCAAAATAAGATGTAGATTTTTATAATTTATATAAGTTATAGAATTAGAATTACGTATGGTGTAAATACTAAGGATATAAAATATAATAAATAAGTTTTAACTGTTGTAGTTGTAGTAATAAATGAGTTGGTAAAATAGAATGATTAAAAGACAACAAAAAGAGAGGCCTTTTATAGGCAAAGGAGAGACAAGGCACGGCAATCAAATTCTAAAAACAGTAGGAAGAGAGAGAGAGAAAAGAACATTCCAGAAAGAGTATTTCAAATAATAAAGTTATTCTAAAAAGAAGGGGTCAAAAAGATGTATTTACAGAGTATGTCAGAAATACATCAATATATTCAATATTTACTGTAAAAGTCAATCTTAAATAAGAAATTTGATTTTTTTGTATATATTTAATATTATTTGAATATTTAAATCTTATTTTATCTTAATATTTATTTTTTAATATAAAACTTTTTTTTTTCCCAACCTGTCAAATGAGCACGGTGTTAGAGAAAAATATAAGGGACAAAATTATAATTATAATTTTAATTATTTATTTAATTAATTAATTTTTTTGATTTTAACATTCTGTAATTAGTTAATTTATTATAACTAATTTTTAATGTAACTAAATTATAATTAAATAATAATTAAAAATGATAAGGTGCGGCTTCATCCAGTAAATAATTAATTATTTCACTGGGTAATTCTAGTAGCCTGGCTGACACTCCCTCACTCTAAAAAAAACAATAAATAAAATGCTATGATTTTTTCTTTTTATACTTTTTTAGTAGGGTAGGAAGATTAGATATCTCCTTCCCAGGTATCCAAGAATCATATTCAGATGATTTATTCTTGAATCTCAATAAGTATTCTGTACCTTTCTCAGCAGTGACTATTCTGTCATTTAAACTTTTTTCAATTTCTGCTGTCTCAGTGATTTCATTTGGGGTTTTCTTTGGTCTACCCCTCCTTTTAGGAAATATATCACTATTGGATGTGTAAGGTTTCAAAAGAGATATTGGAAAAACAGGATGTTTTCTGTCATATGGGGAATACAGAATAAATTCAACTGCATTATCTCCAATCATTCTTCTGACAACAAAAGGACCAACAAATGATCTTTTAATTTGTTATTACCTTGTAAGTTGAAATGGACTGTAGAAATCAACACTTCATCACCCTTTTTAAAAGTGTATTCTTTATGGGATTTGTCCCATCTTTTCTTCTCATATTCAAATGATTTTTCAATACATTTTTGAGCATGATTTCTACATAGTTGTTGCATTTGAAGAAAAGATTTTACACCAGGATGTATATCCAATTTAGGTATTTTGTTATTGAGAATTTGGGCAGGAGTATTAGGAACATATCCAAGCCAGAGCTCAAAAGGCTTTCTTTGAGTAACAGAATGAACAGTGCTATTATAAGCAAATTCTAACCCAGGAAGTAAGGTAACCCAATCATGAGTGAATCTGTCATTATCTTTAAACTCAAGGCCAAAGGCACAATATCTTCTTATCATGTCCTCTAAAGTCTGAATCATTCTTTCAGCTAAACCATCAGTCTGAGGGTGATGGGCAGTAGAAGGTTTTAGATCACAACCACAAACATCCATCAGAGACATCCAAAATTCAGAAGTAAATTTAGGGTCTCTGTCAGAGATTATGGCTTTAGGAAAACCAACAGTATTAAAAATACGAGACCACCATAAGAAAGCTAATTCTTTAGTGGAAACATCCTTGTGGGTAGGGATAAATTTACACATTTTTGTGAATCTGTCCACAATAACCCAACAAGAGTTATAACTGTCTTTACCAGCAATAGGTAATCCTGTTACAAAATCCATGTTTATTATTTGCCATGGAGAATCAGGAGGTTCAATATGTTGCATTAATCCTGCTCTTTTACCAGTTAATCTTTTTGATTTTTGGCAAGAATCACAAGACTCAACATATTATTTTGTGTCTTCAGACATATTAACCCACCAAGCAGTGTTCTTAATTCTGATCATTGTTTTGTCAAGATTAAAATGTCCAGCTAATATGTCATCATGACAAATTTTCAAGATGATTTCTTTCATAGAAGGAGGAATAACAATGACATTACTCAACTTTCTTCTATAATATAGATATCCTTCATCAATTTAAAATTTACCTTTTTCCAAAGCTTTTTGGTACTTTGGTGGAAGGGTTTTAATTAATGCTTGTATTGAAGCATTCTTTGGATCATTTAATATGGTGCATAACTTTTTCAAGTCAGTGTCCTTATCATATGATTCCAGAATAAGCTGTAATAGCTCTTCCTCCATATCAACCACATATATCCCATGTATATGAATAATTTTGTTCTCAGGATCATATGCAGGATTAGAATCATTATTTAGCAAAGGTAACCTAGATAACATATCCACATTTGAGTGAAAAATACCAGCCCTATGAATAATTGTCATTCTCCCTCTGTACTCTTGAACAGCCAACTGCCACCTGAACATATGTCTGTTAGGTGTTTTCAAGTTTAAACGGGATTTAACTGCACTGCAGTCAGTGACAAGTTCAAATTTCTGGTCATCTAGGTAATAATGAAGCTTTTCTAGAGCCCACACTACAGCTAAACACTCTAATTTAGTATCACCATATTTCAATTCACTATTTCTCAAGGTTCTTGAAATATAACAAATAACTACTTCTGAAACTTTATCATTTATCACTTGTTTTTGATGGAGGGCAGCACCAAGACCAATGAAACTGGCATCAGTGTACAAAAAAAATGGTTGATTAAAGTTAGGTAAAGCAAGAATTGGTGCTGACATCAAACAGTGTTTCATAGTGTCAAAGGCTCTTTGTCTTTCACTATTCCAGACAAAAGCAACATCCTTTCTAGTTAATTGGGTAAGGGGTAAAGCTATGACTTGGTAATTTTTAATATACTGTCTATAGTATCCACACATTCCCAAAAAACTTTGGAGCTCTCTCACTGTTGTAGGAGCCTTCACCTGTTGTATGGCTGCCACTTTGTTCTGGTCAACACATATCTGTAAGCCTGAAACAACATGACCAAGAACTTTTAAAGAATGGAAACCAAATTTACATTTCTTCAAAGCAAGTGTCATATTTATTTCATCCATTTTCTGGAATACTTTACACAGGTGTTTAATATGGTCCTCAAATGTTTTTGAGAATATAATGATATCATCAATATAAACCATCAGCCATCCTTCAATTATCTCTTGATGGAATGTGTTATCCATTACTTTTTGGAAAACTGAAGGGGCATTTTTAGGGCCAAAAGGCATCCTAATATACTTATAAATACCCATATGAGTGGCAATCATCAGAAAGTTCTGAGAATTTTTCTCAACAGGTACCTGGTGATATCCTTTGTTACCATCCAAACAGCTGATATATTTAGCACCCTGTAAAGTAGCATGTATAGAGCTGATTCTAGTTAAAGGGTAGATATCATCAACAGTATAAGTGTTTAGTGCTCTATAATCACCACATAACCTGGATTTATCTTTCTCATAAGAAATTAGGACAGGTGAGATAACACAATATTTAGGTGTTTCAACTACCTTTTCAATAATATTCATTTTCAAAAGGGTAGAGATATTGTCTTCAATATCTTTTCTCTTTGTGGGAGAAGCAGGATAAGGCTTCTTCTTTAAACTAGGTGGTATATCAGTTAATGGGCAAGACAATGAAAGTTTCATTTCCTCTTTAACAAATCCCAGTTCATGTGACCCATGAGCAAAGGCCATAGGAAAAGACTTTATCAAGTTAATGATGGAATCTTTATCCTCACCAGAAAGTTGTTCTCCAAAAGAAGCATTGTCAATTTCAGATATAAGGGCATGCATTTCTTTTGTAGATCTTCCTTTATATTGAACCACAGAATTACATGTGTTCAATTCTGGTTTTAATAATTTTTTAGGGGAGGAAATCTTAAATTTTCTCTTCCCACTCATCCCCATTGTGAAACATTGGTTTGAAGGATCCAATTTTATGCCATACTTGGTTAAAATATCATTCCCTACAATAAACCAATTGCTCAAGTTATCATTTTTCATGACAACAAAATCACAAATAGCTCTTACAAAACCATGGTTATATTTAAAAAACACTGTGGCTTTGTATTTACCAATGGGGGACAAAACAGAGCCATACCCTCTCCAATTTTCAGAGATGATAGGCATCAGTTTAGATTTATAGTCTTGATCTACTGAAGCAAGTTCTCTTTCAGATACTACACTTCCTCCAGCTCCAGAATCCAGAACAACTTCAATTCTGGTTCAATTGATCAAGACTGGTGCCTTGAGAGGGGCAATAATAATTGAGCTATCCTCAATGTTCTTTATGATCTCAGCATCTTCAACTGTAGATAAATCATTATTATCAATATCAATAGTATTTAAATAATGGATATCCTCTTCCAGCATCAAGATTTCTTGTTGAGATTCATATGAAATATTGCTGGCACAATCACTTGATGTATCATCCAGTGCCACTGTGTCATCAGCATGCTCCTCTGTTTGTTCTACAAGATTTATCTTCTTGTCACAAACATGGCCTTTCTGCCAAGGCTTGTTGCACTTGAAGCAAGTGTTTGTTGCATACTTCTTTGGTGCAACAGGGGAAGAAGGTTTACCAACCTTTTCCAGAGGTTTCTGTTGGTTAGTGGAGGGTTTCTCCAAAGGGGTCCTAGGAATGAATCTTCTGGCATCATACTTATTGTTTAGAAGTATCTCATTGCAAGTATTAATGAAATAAGAGGGTTCTTTGGAGAACTCAGTCCTAGCCACTATCAAGTCTCTCAGAGACATTGGTAATTTATAGAGGATCCTGTCCTTCCATAAATCAAACTCCATATTTGGGTCGATTGCCCTTAAGATTTTTACAAGTTTCATTAAAAACTCAATAGGTTTATCAGTAGAAGAGCTATATCTAGTTTCCTCATACTGCCTTTGTTGAGCCATTCTGAACTTGGAGCCACCAAATTGTGCTTTAATTAATTTCTTCCAATCCTCCCATGAGTAGTCATTCCCATCCAGGAGAACAGATTCATACCACATCAGGGCAACATTAGTGAACAAAGAAATTAACTTGGACACAATTTCCTCATCTGGGAGTTTGTAAGAATTTTTTAAGTTATCAATTCTTCAAATAAATTGTTGCCAATCAGAGGAAGAATCACCATCAAATGTTGGGTACTGGTCAAGTTTTGGCCAATTCTTTTGATTTGAAGGAGTCTCCTTAGTACTAGCTTGTTTCTGAGTAAGAAGCAGCTGTAATTTCTCTAATTGGGCTGAAATCTCATTATTTAATCCTTCTGTTGCAGATCCTGGTGCATCATCAGTTTTTGATGGAAACTCAGTGTTATCAACAGGTATTTATGGAGCTATTTTCACTTTAGATGAACTAGCCACAGGTACTATTTGAGCATCCTGCACTATATGTTCCTTCACAGAAATGTCAGAATATTTTTGGTCATTTAAAAATGAGTTCAATTTTTCTTCAATGGTTTTTAGTCTTGTTTTCATTCTTGGAAGAATAGAAAAACTCTCATTGATAGTTGCAAAAGATAACTGATTTTTATTTTGAAAAGATGACAAATGGTCATTCAATCTTTTCAGATTTATCTTATCTATCTCCACCTCCTGGCAACAGGCAGATACAGTATCTTTTAGTTTAGACAAATCATTTTTTATATTTTGCCATAAAGCAACTTTCTTTTCATGGGTTGCTTTGTAATGAGACAATTCATCAGAGACTCTCTGTGATTCACTTCTTAATGCTTGATAACCCTGATCAGTTAAAAAACTATTATATCTCTGAGTCAATTGCATATTGTTCATTATATGATTTTGCTTGGCAATAATATCTCTCAAGTACTCATAATTAATTCTTGCTACGTCTGGAGTGTTTCTCAATAAGGAAACTGAGTAACTTTCCAGACTCTCATAGAACTCAGGGTCAAGAGTTTCATCAATTACAGCCATGTCAGGGTTTATCATTGAGGTAGCAATTAAAAGTAATGGATTGGATACATGAAATATCTGTCTACTGCTCCCAGCCTCTACTGGTCTCAAGGTGTCTTCTTCCCTCTCAGATTTACCTGAAAGAACAGAATCAGCCACAAGAAAAGGCACTTGAGAATCAATAGAGGGACGTACCAGGGTTTGCTGGGTATCACCATATTTGGCTTTCTTCTTCTTTTGCCTCCTTGATAAGGGTGGGGAGGAGTTGGGTTGACCTGGGTGGGCCTTGATGGACCTGCCTGAGGTAACTGATGCTGATTTTGAGACAGGTAGTCCCACTGAGTGTTTAGCCAGTCCCACTGCCACTTGGACACTTCCACCTTCTCTTGGGACTGGGGAGCCAATTAGTGTCGATCCCTTGGAGGAAGAGATTTCTTCTTCTCTTGGAGAAAAGTATCTGTTCTTCTCACCTTTTCTTCCAAAGCATCTACCCTTACCTTTAGTCTCAAGCTTTCTGTCCTTAACTCCTTTATGTGAGTAGACAGATTCTTTACCTGCTGAGACAATGGCATCTTTTTTATCCTGAAGCCTTTTGGAAGCTCTTCTGGTGGTTTTATCATAGGCTTCTGATCCTGAGTTGTGTCCACTAGGATTTCTACTTCTTCCATCTCTACATCCTGTTTGGGGCAAGGATTTATTAGTTTGAGAAATTCTTCTTGTTAAAGGAGAACTTACAGAAGTAGGCTCATCATAATCAATTAAGTCTAGTTCTTCTTCACGTGCAGCAGAACCACTTTGGTCAGTCATTTTAAGATTCTACTGAAATGAAGAAAAGAGACAATAAGATTAATTAGTCTTTATTTTTGATTTTTTTTTTAAAAAAAATAAAATAAAATAAATAAATAAAAATCTTTTTCAGGATAAAAATCAACTTAAATAAAATTAATATATTAATAAAAAAAATTTAAAACCAGGATTATAATATAATCAACTGTAGAAATAAATTAGAATTTTTATTAACAATTTTAATTAATTATTTTCAGGATTTAAATCAACTAATTTATTACCAGGACTTATTGTCAACTGAAGTAATCAAATATGAAACTTTATTATTTTAACAAAATTTTATTAAACTGATAAATTAACTACCAGGACTTAAAGTCAACTGATGTAATTAAATATAATTTTTTTATTTTAAAATTTTATTAAGCTTGATCACTTAATTACCAGGACTTAATGTCAACTGAAATAATTAAATGTGAGTTTTATTAATTAAAATATTTATTGAATTACCAGGACTCAAAGTCAACTGAAGTAATTATATATTAATTAAAAAAAAATATTATTGTCAGGACAATTTGTCAAGTGGAACAATTAAAATTTAAATTAATCAGGACAAATGTCAACTGAAAAATTATAATAATTAATATTAAAATATAATTATTTTATTACTTCTGGGACTAAGAACACTTATTGCTCTATTATGGTCAACCAGGAAAAATAAAAAAAAATATAATAATAAAAATAAAATCCAATTACCAGGCACCTCCCCCTGTAAAATGAGCAAATTAATGCCACTTACAGAGTGCTGAGTAAAAGGAAATACGTAGCAAATGAAGAGTGAAGAGTAACCCAAAAATAGTAATATCAATAATTACCACGATATATACAACATTTAGTCAGTATATGAACTTAATTTTTGGAGGGCGGTTCGATTCCCGTTTGCAGCAAAAAAATTTTGTCACATGACGTATGACTTTCATCATTTTCTCGATCTCTTCTCCTTTACAGGTACTCGCACACCGATGGTACCCTCGATTACGCCTCAAATATTGTTGCGCCGTCGATAATTCGGAAAGGCCCCCAATTGTCAAGGTACGCTTTTGGTCTAGAAGATTTGGTACGGAGTTTTCAAGGATTTTAAAGGTTTTAAATGGATTCTCAAAGATTTGTACATGTTCCTTAATCTAAGTGATTTGTTACTCAAATAATAGAGGTAGAATTTTAATCTTGTTATAGTCTATTGATTAGAATTACGCTATTGTAAATACTAATGTGATAAAATATAAAATATAAGTTTTGTGTTGTAATACGTAGTAAAAAGTGAGTGATAAAAGAATGGTTTGAAAAGCACAAAATCAGAGGCCTTTTATAGGCAAAATATGAGAAAATAAAATGTAAGGAATTTACACCGTCTACTGTGAGTGTGAGAGAAAATAATGACAAAAAAAAGGAGTACATAAATGACATAAGAAAATAATAAATTAGTATGTCAACAAGGGCATCAAATTTATTAGCAACAAAGTTTGAATTCCTTGGACTGTCACAATTATTACACAATAAATAATCAATTACATTACTTTCATGGGATTACAGATCTCTCACTGAGGTAATATAATTGTGTTAAAGTTTTTATATTATAAATTTATTGTTAATTTTACTCCCTTTGACATATACTTTTGAGCACGGTGTTAGGGAGTAAAATTGTAAGGGACATTTTATTTATATTATTTATTTATACTACTTATTGTACTTAACTTTAGTTAATTGTAAGTACTACTTAAGTAAATAAATAAATAATTATTATTAAGAAGAAAGGTGTGGCTTCAACTCAGTAAAATAATTAATTATTTTACCAGGTAAGTCTAGTAGCCTGGCTGACAATAGTATATGAAAAAGTATATTTTAATAATTAAATTTAATTAATTAAAGTAATTACAATATAAGATAAACACTTGAATATAATTATCTTATAAGTTTTTAATTAATTAATTTATAATTATTAAATAAACAATGTGCCCTTTGTTATGGAATATAATTAAATGCTTTTAAATTATCTTATAATAAAATTAAAATAATATTTACTTTATTTATATAAATAAAATATTAATATAAATTTTTTATTTAATATAATATTAATGTTAAATGCATACTCTGCAATTATTATGTCTTTATTTAATTCCAATAAATTGTATGTTTATTTACTGGGCTCCTGGGACAGCCTGGCTGACAAAAACTCTGATTTTCAAAATTGCACAAAAACTTGAAAAGTGATGATGAAAATTCCAACAAGAGGGAGATAAAAGCCTAGATGACCATCAGATAAGATCTTCAGAAGCCTTATTCTTTAATTATGCAACTTGAAACGTGAAATAAATAAAATGAAATTTGGAAAAAAATGGCTCATCATTAAAGGTCAATATCTCATCCACCACTGAACCAAATTCAAATTTGTTTGTGGGAAATGAAAGATAGCCTTCAGAGGAGTCTTTCTTTAAAATGACATTAGATTTGAATAAACCTAGCCCTTATTCCAACTCTGATTTCAAAATTTTACAAAAATTTGAAAAGTGATAATGAGAATGACAACATGAGGAGTTGAATAAGTCAAATGTTATCCAGATAAGAGTCCTACATATATTTAAGTATGAAATTTTCATAGAAAGAAAGAGATATTATATAGACATGAAAAAAGGAGATGAAACATACTTTGGTTGAAAGGTAGGAAAAATAGAGTGTGAATGTGTGAAGTTGGAATTTGGGGGAAATTGAATATCACTATGCACCAAGTAAGATATCCCTGATGGGTATATCCAGCTCAAGTTGGGGATATTGTAGGGAGTGACATAAGGATAGAAAAATATGTGTAAGGAAAATATGTGTGAGAAAAATATGTGTAAGGAAAATATGTGCAAAAAAAATATGTGAGAAAAATAAGTGTAAGAAAAATATGTTGCAACCATGGGAAATTTTGCTTTTTAATTTTTTTTTCTCAAAAAAAATGATTTTTGTTTCATTTTACACTTTTTTCTTTTTTTTTTTAGAATTTTATTTTTGAAAAAAAAAAAAAATTCATAGTTGCAAATGATTTTTCTTACACTTACTTTTCTCACACTTATTTTTCTTGCACTTGCTTTTCTTACATTTATTTTTCTGACCTTATGTCCCCCCCCCCTAAAATATCCCCATTGGGGGTATCTTACTTGGTGTGTAGTGCATGGAGTAAGTGAAATGCTTAAATAATGTGCAATGTATGTGTTTCAATGACATGGAAACAAAAAAAGTGAAATAGGGGCAAGGGGGACTAATGACCATGCCAATGAGGGATGAAGAGTAGGATGATGGAGCTAAAAAAAAAAAAAAGAAAGAAAGAAAAGAGGGAGAGAAGAAAAAAAAGCTAATTTTACCTTTAAAATCAAAAAATAAACACTTACTAAAAAATTTAGATACAAAAAACAAAAAAAAAACAAAAAAAAATTTTAATTAGAAAACATATAAGTAAAAATGAAAAAATGACTTACCTGGAGAGATCAGTTGAGAAAACAATTGACTTCAAATTATATGAGGGATGAAAGAGGAGAGGAGGAAATGGATATGAGCGATGAAAGAAAAAAAAAATGAGTTAAAAATTATGCGAGTGCAGAAAATATGTGATTTCATGTTCAGTTGATGAAGGAAAACAAAGAGACTTGAAAAAAAGAGACTATAACAGAAAATTCAAAATCAAAGTCAAGATGCAAAAAAGTGCATTGCCACCAAAATCAACCACACCCACCACAGTTATGGATACTAATTTTTCCTTTGCAGTTTTGCCTTATTTTGTTGGTGGTGTGTCACTAGCAAAATAATACTTTGAGTAGAATGGGAATTAGCCTGATACCCAGCCAACAGGATTTATTCACATCAGTTCAAGTGGAAACAGTTGATGAATGTGTAGTCTACATTGCTCGAATGTTAAGTAGACATGTGGGCAGGGTGATTGATGATCTAAATGCTGGATGAGCACTATATTGGCTAGACGATTCTCTTGATAAGTAGAGTATCTTCTTCCTCAACTCTTATTTTCACCTTCTTGCAAGAAGTACAAACATCATCAACACATTAAGTAAAAGAATGATTTAGTTGGTGCCGTTGACTGCAAATGCTCTAGACGATGAGATTTCAGATTGGCTGCATCCTAGCTAGGGACTAGGATGATGGGAGATTCTCAACAGGAGCAGCCATCCTGCCATCTGGATGTTCACTGCCCTCCTCTTCCAGCCACTCCTGACTTTGCAGTGTGCTCTCTCAGAGATGTCAATGTTCTCCTGTGGATGTGATCATTTTAGCCACTCACCATCTACTTATCACCACACCCTTTAAAATGTGTCTTTGAGTTCCTGAGATCACTCCCACGCACTTGTTTTCTTCCACCAACATGTCCCATTCCATCCATTGCCTCTTCCCCTTCATCTGCTGGTCCTTCCTTCTCCTCCCTTGCCTCTCTGTCCTTGCATCTTCTGAACCACAGCAGATTTTGTTCAATTCCCCTGTTCAACAGGGTCATTTTCTAAACAATGTTCAACTTGTAGAACAGAATGGTCTTCATATAGACTCAAACCATCCTCTGTCTCCCTCCAGCTTGGCCGTCCAGTCCATCAATGCTAACGGTATCGAGTTTGAGAGACTCACTCTGCCTGAGTTTCCTACCTATGCCGTCAGGATTCGTTCTCCTAAAAATCTCTGCGATAACACTGTCAAACAGTATTCTGGATATCTCGATATTTCTTCCACCAAACATCTTTTCTTCTGGTTTTTTGAATCTCGCAGTAATCCTTTAGATGACCCTGTCGTCCTTTGGCTCAATGGTGGCCCTGGCTGTTCGTCATCGACCGGCTTGCTCTTTGAACTTGGTCCTTGCAATGTCGCCAATTCTGGCCAATCTACTGAGTTCAATCCTCATGGATGGAACAATAAAGCAAACCTCATCTTTCTTGATCAGCCTGTTTCTGTCGGCTATTCTTACTCCACAGGTGAAGATCACGTCAATAACTCAGACCAAGTGGGAAAAGATGTCTATGCTTTTCTTCAGCTTTTCTATAACCGATTTCCCCAACTCGCCAACTTACCATTCTCAGTTGCTGCTGAAAGCTATGGTGGAACTTATGCTCCTAACATTGCTTCTCGAATCTTTGATGAAAATCTGGATTTCAAGTCCAAACTAGCCATTGATAAACATTATCATACTGCTAGAATCGAAATTCCTCTGGCTACTGTGATGATTGGCAATGGATTGACCGATCCTCTGATTCAATTCGCCTCTGTACCTGACTATGCCTGTGAACCTTCTCCTTATGCTATCTTTGATCAAGCCACTTGTTCCAGCATTCGTGCCTCTGTTCCAACATGCGAAAAACTCCAATCATACTGCTACAAGAGTCCTTCAAGGTAACAATTAAAATTATGCCCCATCTCTTTCTAAGCTAACCTATCTTCCTTTTGTTACCTTTTTTCTCAAGATTCACTTGTGTACCTGCTACTCTCTATTGTTGGTCAAAAATTTACGGAGCCATTCAACAGAGTGGGGTCAACCCTTACGATGTCAGAATGAAGTGTGATCAATCCCAAAATCCTCTTTGCTAGTGAGTTGATTTCAATCAATCTATTCAATCTTATCTCACTAGTGTATTTCTTTCTGCCAGTGAGGAGATGGACTGGATCGAAACTTATCTAAACCAACATGAAGTTAAGAAAGAATTAGGCGTTCCCAAACATATGAAGTTTGAAAGTTGTAATATGCATGTTAATAGAGCTTTCCAGGTTGGTTGAATGCCTTATTGTGATGTAATTTATGAAATCGCCTACAATAGATTGATCCTGATTATGCTTTTGTTTAGATGTCGGGCGATCAAATGCATAATTCTGCTAAATTGCTCCCCAAATTGTTGGACAATGGTATTAGGTTGCTTATCTACGCTGGCGAAGATGATTTTATGTGTAAGCTTTACTAAAACACATCAAATAAATTGTTCAGTTTTTCTCATCTAGTGGATGGGGGGGGGGGGTCATGATTTCAGGCAATTATCTAGGAAATGAGCGTTGGATGATGGCACTTGAAACTCAATTCCAAGACGAGTTTAATCACAAAAGTCATAAGTACTACTCCAAAGTCTCTAATACACGTGAGCATGCTGGAAGAATTCGATCAGCTGGACCAGGAGCTGGAAATATCACTTTTGTCTCGTTGTTTGAAGCTGGGCATATGGTAAGGTTTTTTTTCAGCTATTCTATTGGTAAATCTATGCTGTTCAAGCTAACTAAGGTATGCTGTTGATTGTTATACTAAGGTCCCTCATGATCAACCTGTAAGATCGAACGAGTTGATTAATAATTGGCTAGCTAATCAACCATTGCATTAAAGTGTGTGTGCATGTGTGTAAGAGAGAGGGATTGGGGATTTTTTTTCATCCCTTATCTAGAGTGTGTAACATGGTGATCGGTTTTAGTGGAGATTATTCAATGAGGTTTTCTTATGAGGAATAAGTTGAGGTGGTGGAGCATTTTGGTGTTTTATGGAATGCTTTTTTTTCCTTATTTTGTTGGTAAGTATGTGGTTTCCCTCCTCCTTGGCCCCACTTTATGTAGTTTTTTTTTTTTTTTTTTTTTTTTTTTGGGAAATGTTAGTTTTTTTTAAATTTTTATTTGTTGGTTTTTGCAGCTATATAAATGTTGTTGTTTACTCTTGCGTGTAGGAAAAAACATGAAGGTCTTGGGGTTGTTTGTGATTTTTGAACATAAAAATTGAAGAAAATGACTTAAAAAAATAAATAAATAGTAATAGATTAGGGGGGGGGCCTTAGAGTGACCACCCACCTTTTGAGCTGCAATGGAGACCATTTTTCCATTTTTAGTGTTTTCTCCCTACTAAGTTATCAGTATCTCTCTCGCTTGTGACTGCCCTCTACTGATAGTAGTGTTAGATTATCCTTGCTTTTTCCCGCTGCAAAGGTTATCACTATTTAATTCTGTAGAGGTTTAACTATTAGATTATCATTACTTTTCTTCATTCTTGAAGTTTGCGTTATTGTTCTCGTAGCCTGGTTAAGGTGAAAATGCCCCAAATGAGACTAGAAATAGAACGATGGTCCCTTTAAAACCACCCTAAAAATGTACTATTCATTTTAAATTTTTAATGCTCTAGATTGATTGATTATGTATGAAAGTTTCACACAGGGGGGGGGGGGGGGGGGGGAGGGGGGGGGAGGTGGCAGCCAGATGTCGGGTTCAGTTCACATAATGAATTGAATTGATTCAGTATATGAACTGAACCTGACATCTGGTTGCCTTTTTTTTATTTTATTTTATTCTTCCACTGTGACAGACAGGTTATTTGGGCCATTATTAGGTGGGGAGGAGGGGGTTATCAAAGTTAGAACATTTGTAATTATTTAAAAGTTAGTTGACAACACACAAAAAAAAAAAAAAAAAAAAAAAAAAAAAAAAAAGCCACAAACTTGACCTTAATTCTCAGTACCAAAACATGTTTTGAGGGCACAATATAGCATATTTTAAAAAAAAAATTAATCATGGTTGATTTGGTGAAAAAAAGAAGTATTTTTGAAATGGAAGATTTCTAACTTTGATACACCCACCCCCCTTATTATGAGTCAAAAAAAAAAAAATGTTTGAGAAGTGGGGAAATTTTTTGTATAGGGGTTGTGCTGTTGTACATTTCAATATGTTGCTGTCATTTCTCTTCTCAGTTCTTTTTGTTATCTCTTTTGCTATGACCAACTATTTCTGTATTTATTTTTATTCTTATTTTTATTCTGCACTTTTGATTTATATTTATAACTAAACACTTTTTTTTTGTCAGGCTGAACTCAAGTACAGAGATATGAATAGTTTGATTAGTCAATTGTCTTGAAGATTTTAATGGTCCAGTATGAATAGTGTTGCCCAAATCCAATTAAGTATTAAAATATAATTCAATATAATGCTCTCAGTAATTTAATCTCACTTTTTATATATGGTTTACAGCTTATAGTTGGTAGAAAAATAGAACTAATAATTTTAAACAATATTTAAAAGACTAAAGCAGTACTAATGAATATGTATTGTATTTTTTTGGCTATATATTTGTAAGGTGATATAAAAGAATGTAGAATATAAGCCCAAAACATCAACCTTATATATCCATGAGTTCCCCAATGTAGCCCCTTTGTTTACCAATCCTATACTTGGCCAATGACAACTCAAACTAGCAGCTACACATGCCCATCAACCTAAGGATAAACCAATAACAAAAGAAGAATCATATCACACACCAAAATACATAAACAGCAGGTGTTAATCCATAAAAAATAGAGTAATAACCAAAATGAGAGTGTATACGTTTAATTCTTAAAATAAAAGACTAACTAAGGGAAAAAAGGACCTAAAAATAATGTCTAAATAAGGGTGATTAATGGTAGAAATAAAGGTCTTAAGTATTACAAAGTTATAAATGAAATCTCCATCTAAATATGACCAATATTGCCTGAGAAACCCAGAATAAGACATGAGATGTGAGGTAGCTGAATGCAGACTCTTGTAAGCGCTTGCATGGGTAAATCCTTGATTAAATAGGCAATTTTAAGTGTGGTAGTGAATTCTAGGCACCAATCTTGAGTTCATTAATGAAATTAGTGTATATAATGAGGTTAATGCACTAATAATGTCAGTGTATGATAGTATTTAAGTACAATTTAATAGTAAATATTAATGGTCCTACTACTTAATATTAAATGATTTATGGATCAAACCTCTGTGAAAGAATAATAAAACTGTTATACTCAATTTTTAGCTCACAATATTTGGATTGGTGTGGACTAGTGTTGGAAAATAGGCTAATAAAATATAGTTATAGCTAATATAAAGATAATATCAATTTATAAGGGCTTTTAAATATATTTGTATTTGATAATAATTATTTAATAATGTTTATTTGATGTGTAGTAAATAATTGATGTCTAATAACCTTCCAAATCCTCCCTTACTTATACCAAAATCCACTGAAGTGCACAGACCTTCAAACCAGATGATATCACTGCTATCCCCAGCAATTACAGCACTGTGAGGACTCATCACCTCCCCATGGTGTCCACTTCAAGAAGTTTCAACACCCAGACCTCCAGTAAGGAACCTCCATCACAATTAATGATATCATACACCCATACCATAAATAGAGAAAACAGATAAAAGCAGATACCATAAAGAAACAAGTAAAATAACTCATCCAAAGAGAATAAAATGAGACCCAAAACATATAAAGAAACCAAATCAACTTTCCAAGCCCCCAAAAACATCCCCAAGCATTCACATTAACCCAGTAATCATATTCAAACCCATAAATCTGTGAAAATCCATTAAAGGAAGCAGATTAAGTTGTCTAAACTGGATATATGTGCCTGAAAAAGGTGTATATGCTTGTGTAGGCATGGTGAGTCCATTGAATATGTCTATATGACCTAAAATTAGCAGAGAAATAAAGCTTATAGGCTATTTAGAGGATTAAACCTGCATATAGACCTATAAATACATAGTATAACTGCATATTTCACTGAATATAAGGTTTTTGCATACATATAAGCTTATGTATGTCTATAATTACTTAATATCACCTAAGATAAGTATATTATGAATACATTAGTATCTTAATAAGTATTATGGGGCTATGAGCAAGCTGATTAAATTCATATAACTCATATAATAGTGTAATAAATATATATATAAGCATAATAACCATATATATAAGCATTATAACCATAATATTAACTTATAAGCTTAATGAAATTTAGGTTATCTTATTTTAAACATAAGAAATACTCAGTCCTGGGGATACCTAGGCCAAAAAATAATAAAATTAGGACACTAAATAAGTGCCTCTTCCTAATTTTAGTGTGTTCACACATATGGAGAATACAATGTGGGGTAATTATAGTGTGAAATTACTAACTTTGTTAATAATGAAGCTATGCATGTGGGATAAATGCTGGAAGTATGTTTCCAGTACACAGAAGCCATTTCTAGCATAAAAAACATTAATTTTGAAAAGTGTTATTTTTATGCATTTAAGTAGCTAAATCAATAGTCCTAATTAAGACAAATTTATCTGTCAGAGTTCAATTTTAATATTATAAAATTTATAGTGCATATATTCAACTTTTAAGTGATTAAAAGCACATCTATTCATTATTTCACTATAATCATGAAAATAGCAGCTTTAAATGCACTTAATAGTTATGTAACCTTATGGCAAAGATTCTTAAGATTATCTTAACATATTCAAACATAACATTAAGTACATAAGAGCTATTAAAAGTGGATATATGTGTGTATTTAAAGTATTATAATGGCATATATTGTATTAACTGACTAATTCATTAATGTATGCATATTGTATACTTTCACATATTACTTGATATCTGGAAATTCTTAGCCTGAAAGAGGCTTATATTCCTTTTAACAGTTTAAGCTTATGAATTTTGGATGTCTTCTGCTATTGGATCTGGTGTTTTGGTTGCTGGTGTACCTATTAGGGCATCAGTAAGGATTTTATCTTGGGATGGGCCCAATTTTACTGGTGAGGATTTAGAGGGATTTTTATTTAGGTATGAAACTGCTTCTGGATTGGATGGAGATTTACCTTGGGATATGGTGAAGCGGATTAGGTTTTTTATGGGAGACAGAGAGGTGGAAGAAGAAGTTATTGCTATGTATGGCTACAAAGATCAAAATTGGGAGAAGCTAAACGAGGAGATGATTATGAGGTGGTCAATGCTTTATTCATTAAAGGATCTCAAGAATATTTCTAGGAGATTGGAATCTAAAGGTGGTGTCAACTCTCTTGGTCAGTATTATCAGTTTATTGTTGAATTTCAGGTGGTTATGGAATATATGTTGTATTGTGATATTATATATCATGAAGATGAAGTAAAGCACAATTTTTGGAATGCTATGGGGGATAAGGTTAAAGAGGTTGTTTGTGAATATTTTTTAAATGCTAATTTGATGGAGACAAGTAGAACTGTGGAAATTAGGATACCATCTATGGAGTTGGTAATGAAGGCTGTTTTGGTTATCTAGATTCCCCTACCAATGTTGAATTGGAACCTGAAGAAAAGACTCTGGTTATTTCTGAAAAAATTGGCTAGCCTGATGGTACTGTTGTGGAAGAATTTTTTGTTGTTGGAGAGGAGGTAGCTTGCATAAAAATTTTGTATTCAGCTTTTCCTGAAGATTTTGTAATGCCTAAAGATATTATGTTTGATAAAGTTTCTGTTGGGAAAGAAGAGGTTTCTGAAGATGAAGATATTTATGTCACTATAATTTTTTTTTGGTTTTGGGAATATTTTGTGTTGGATGTTTTGGAGCCAGACAGAGGATTATTTGCCTCAGGTTTTTACTTTAGAAGCAGAGACTTTCTGCAATAAAAAGTTGAATATGGCTAATGGATCTGGAATAGTGAAATCAGTAGGCCATGGAGCTAGGAATATGGCTAATAGATCTGGAATAGTGAAAGATGTAGGCAATGTAGTTAGGGTTATTGAAGATGAAGATGTTATTATGGGGGGTGAATATGGCAATGTGGGTCCTCAAGAGGCTCCCAGGGCCAAGGTTGATAAAAATAAAGTTCAATATAAAAGGCCAGTAGAGGCTGGTCAAGAGGATATGAAGCATAATGTTTTTCTGGCACTAATGGAGGGTGCAGAGGCATTGATTGATGGGGTTAATGACTGGGATTCACCTAAAATTTGGAAAAAGGTATGTTATTCTTTTTGTCCTTTGGTAGGAAAAATTCTGGTGGTTTGTTTTTGAAAGTTTTGGAATAGGTGGAAATGCCCTTGGCGCAAATTTATGGATTTCAACCAACGGATATCAAGAATTTAATTCCTTGAAAATGAGGATAAACTACCTTTAAATTGGCTGAATTTTTTTTATCTTTTATTTGGATTATTTTGGATTAATTTATTCCCTTCAAGAATTTATGAAGACCCTCATTTTTTGGGGTGGAAAGGGCTGATCTCTCTAATGTTGAAATCTCTCCTCAAGAAGAGATCCCAGATTGCAATAGGTCAGCTCACTTGGAGATAATTCAAGTGGATTCTCAATTATTTTCTGTTGATATTTCATTGGAATGTCATTATGTGTTGGATTTTTCTGTATGTTTGTTATCTTTATAAAATTTTTCTATAAAATTAAACAATGCTTCAAAGGGAAAGATGGGATATATTATTTTGGATAATAATTGGAAAGGGAATTTGTTTAATTATGGCTGTATTAGTGGTGGATTATTTTATGGCCTGCAGAATGAGGATAAACTGCATAATA
Organism: Hemileia vastatrix; assembly: GCA_030280995.1. Taxonomy (NCBI): domain Eukaryota; kingdom Fungi; phylum Basidiomycota; class Pucciniomycetes; order Pucciniales; family Zaghouaniaceae; genus Hemileia; species Hemileia vastatrix. Next base: position 33,198,930 of record JASXTE010000010.1, on the reverse strand, counting down.
AGGGCCTCCAGCATGAGGATAAACTGCAATTATCACATCAAAATCAACAAAAATTAGTATAATTTAATCACAATAAAATAATATTTGTGATGATTCTATTTATTTCCTCCAGAAAGAGGTTAAACTTCCACCTTTATTTACAGGTGATTTTGTGATGGAAGATAAAAGGGAAAAAGGTGTTGGGAAATTATATGATAAATTAGACAAAAGAAAAGGGGGGTAGTAGTGATAAATATAAAATTTTTGAAAATAAAAATTATGTTTCAACTTACTCTATTTCTGATTCTGGTTCTGAAGATGAAGAAAAAATTTTATGAAAAATTATATAATGGCAAAACTATAATGGATCAAGTATCTCAAGTAAAAGTGGATGTTGACATGGAAAAATATAAAAAGGTAGCAAATAAAATTAGGCCAATTAATGAACCTTTTCCAGCTGAATTAAATATGCCTTTCAGAAGACCAAAATTATCAAGAGATCCATATGACTTTCCATTAGTCAAGAATCTTCCTGACTGTTCTTAAAATTCTGGAATCACTGTCAAGAGATTAGAGGTTGTTGGTTTTGAACCTGAAGGATGGCTGCCAGGTTAAGAAAAAAAGGTGGTTGTTGGATGTAATGGTTGAGAGGGAGAATGCCATTGCATTTGTAGAAGATGAGAGAGGTGTTTCTAAGTATTCTTATGGGGAGCCCTACAAGATTCCAGTGGTTTTCCATGAACCACGGCAACAGAAACTGATTCCTATACCTGCCACTTTAAAGGAAGAATATATCAATGTCATTAGAGAAAGAATTTGAACTGGATTATATGAAAAATCATCATCAATTTATTCAATTCCAGTATTCTGTATTAAAAAAACCTAATGGAAAGCTTAGGGTAGTTCATTATTTAAGGGAAATAAATAGGGTTACAATAAAAGATGCAGGAATACCACCTAGTGTGGAGGAGTTTTCAGAAATGTTTTCAAGAAGAGTGTGCTATGGTTTAGGAGATATAGTGGGGGGATATGATGAAAGAGAGCTGCATCCAGACTCAAGACCACTTACAACTTTTGATACACCACTTTGACAATTACAGCTAACAAGATTACCTCAAGGCGCAACAAACTCAGTTGCTGTTTATCAAGCTCAGATGGCATGGATTCTACAAGACAAAATTCTGCAGTATGCTGGTATATTTATTGATGATTGTAGAATAAAAGGATCTTAAACAGACTATGATAATAAAGTATTGAAGGAGAATCCAGGAATACAAATATTTATCTGGGAATATTCTGTAATTCTAGAGAGGATTTTGTTTAGGATAGAAGAGACTGGTTTAAAAATTTCAGGTTCCAAATTTTCTTATTGCGTGCCAGCATTGGAAATCTTGGGTTATGTGGTATGTATAGAGGGTAGGAGTATGTCAAAAAATAAAGTAAATAAGATTCAGTCCTGACAAAGACCCAAAAATATGACTGAATTCAGAGGGTTTTTAGGTTTATGTGTTTATGTTAGAATTTTTATCAAGGGCTTTTCTTCATTGGCTGATCCTTTAAGACAGTTGACTAGGAAGGATTCTGACTGGGAGTGGGATTAAGAGTGTGAAAAGGAATTTATTAGGTTAAAGAAAGTAGTTGGGGAAGATATTATCCTGCACAAGTTAGATTATGGGAAAGATGCAGGCCAGATTTATTTAGCCGTGGATTCAAGTCAGATTGCTTCTGGAGTGGTTCTGTCTCAAATTGATAAATCTGGTTATATTAGTCAAGTTATGTATGAATCTGTGGCTTTTACTGAGGTGTAATCAAGATATTATCAACTGAAATTAGAAATTTGTGGTGTGGAAAAATTATTAAAGAAATTTAAAAATATTTTATGGGGACAACACTTCAAAATGCAAGTTGATGCAAAATCTTTGATTCAAATGATCAATTCCCCTAGTTTACCAAATGGGACCATGATAAGATGGGTAGCTTTAATTCAGAATTTCTCTTTTGATTTATTTCACAAGCCTGGAAAGACATTTACTATGCCCAATGGCTTATCAAGAAGACCACCTACTGAAGAGTATTCTTACTCAGAAGAATTTGATGAAGATATACCTGTAACAAGACCAGTACAAAAAGTGTTGAAGACTTTCTTTACCTCCCCCATAAGTTTAAACTGCCAGGATTAAAATATGTGGATATAGATGATGGAAACCTCCACCAAGAGGATAATCTGGAAAATAATAAAAATATGGTAAATTATGTGCTTGGAGAGTTTGATGATAGTGTATATTAGTTTGATAAAAAAGAGGTTGAAGATGTTGTGTATATGGATGAGGATGGTGAAATAGTATGGGATAGTAAAAATTTGGTGAATGGTGTATATGTTTTAGTTTTAGAAAACTTGGTTAAAGAGAGTTTGGGTATTAAAAATTTGGTTAAATAGAGGTTGGATGAATATTGTCAGCCTGGATATCCCCAGGACCAAGTAAAAAGTACTTATAAGTTATGTCAAACACACACCACACAATATTTGGGGGGGACCTTCTAGCAAGTCCTCAACTTGAATATAGATGGAACACAGATGGAACTCAGACTGAACCTATAATGAACTGATACTGAACTTTACTTTGAACTCATATTGAGCTCTTAATCAAGGATGAATGATACTGTGCTGAAATAATATTGAGAGTTTAATGAAAAATTAATGGAAATACAAATTTGGGGAGCTTAAGAATCTGATAAATCCACAGTATTTTTAAATAAAACACAATTTAATTCTAATTTTGAATCTCACTTTATCAGTAAAAAGACTAAAAATCATAGTACTTATTAAAAAGTTATTACTTCTAAGCTTTCTAATGAGTTGATTAAATTTTAGAGAAAAAATATAAAATTATATATGTGGCTCTTTTTTTTTAAAACTCTTTTTAGCCCAGAATTTGAAGATTTGGTTTTTAATTTTAATCCATATTTCCTGATTCATTATTTCATGTATTTTTATATTTTTTTGTTCATTCAATATAATTATTTTTAATTCAGTTGAGTTATCAAAAAAAATATTGAAACATCAAATCCCTTATATTTTTAGTTCTAGAATACCATTAAACCACATATAACTAAACAAAAAGAATTATCAATGTGTTTTCTCAATCTCCGACTAAATGAAGTACTCTAATAAATTCCTTATACTCAACAGTAATATTTGAGAATTTTTTGATTATAATTCTGTAAAAAAGTACATCTCTTATAATAGTAGATTTTAATCCTGCTTTTGAAATTTTCAAATGCAATTCAATGATAAAAATCAAAAGGAAATTCATTTTTGAACTTTTATTTGTTCTGTTTATTCTTCAAATATTAAGTAGTTTTTCAATCAGCATTTAGTTAACATAATAAATATATGGGATTCCAGAACTTTTCATGATTTAGTTCATTAAATTTCTATGAAAATATTTTCAGTTGGTGAGTGATTTCATAAGTTAAAATAATTAATCACTACTCAATAAATCTTCCATATGAAAAACTGAAATTCAAACTAGGAGTAAAATTTTAAAGATAAAATACAACAAAAAAGCATAAAATTCTTTAAATTTAATATTAATGCTTAAGTGTGCCTTCATGCTATATGGTGGGATAATTGCTATGTCCACCTAGGAATAATCAACATAAATTTACAAAAGTGGTCTCATGTCAAAAAATGTGGTTCAGGTCAACTTTCAGAGTAAAATTATTGTGCAAGAACTGAACTTAATAGGTAGAAGTGTTAATTTTTCATCATTATTAGTTGCTCATTAAATAACTACCATATTATAACTATTATGTAAAAAAGACACAATAGGTATTTTGAGTTATACTCATATAAAAAAGCTAGTTTTAAAGTGATTATATTTTAATTAAAATAAATAATGATGCATATTTTAAATGAATAGACATAATATTTCAATTCTATGTTGTTGATGAAAAAATTAAGTAAAAAGTTTCAGGTTTCTTTTTTAGTCTTTGGAAAAACGTTTTTGATAGGATTAATTCACAACTGAACATTTACACATACTTCTTAAATAGAATATATGAGTTAACAATTTATCAATCATTTATTAGAAAAATGATAGTCAAACTGATAGGTAAAAATTATATTATTCTGCTATTAAATTTCTAATTCTTTAAAGTAAAATCCCTTTGAAATTATATGTAAACAGAAGATTTTATAAATCTTCTTGTAATTTGCCTTATAAATAAGAAATACTAGAATGAATATATTTAAAAAAATGAATCGGGATAGAGAATATTTCAACTCATCAGTACACATTTAAAACAGAAACTTAAGGTTAAAATTTGAGTTTTTACAACAATATATATTTATTGGAAATATATTTATTTAAATTTTTAAAAAGATACCATTTTTACCCTATGAGATTTCCCTTTAATTTACACATGAACATCAAGAAAAAAATGTGAGGCTTTGAAGGATCTATATAATTTGTACTTAAAATGAACAAATTGTTTTTTTGAGTTAGTATGAATCTAAAAAGAAGATCTGATACCTTTTTTATATGTTATAGTTGTATTAAAATAATTTTTAGTTATCTTCTTAATCTTTAATGAAGAAAAAAGAATAATTTCATAATATTAGAAAATCAACATCCAAATATTTTTAATAAAAAATTTCTCCAAAATGATTCATCATTTGTATTTGTTTCCAGAAATTTAAAGTATTAAATATAAATCATTTTGAGATAAGAATATAATTATTTTTATATTTAAATTTATTTGATAAAATTTTTAAAAAATTTTACATTTTCTCACAGATTTACTTAGCTTGAACCACAGTCCAAAACAGGATCTCATTGTGAGCTCAATCTAAGTTCCACCAAAATTAAGATAAATTATTTTTGGAAAATGTAGATAGTCATTGAAATGAAAAAACTTTTTTAAAAAAAGGACTCAAAAAGTTATTTCTTTTATTTAATAGGTTATAGAAAAGATATTGAGGAAGCTAAAATTCTCATTTTATTAAATTTTTGGTTATCATGACTAATTATTATTTCATGTACAGTAATCATAGAACATAAAATAAAGTAAAAGGTTTACTATATATATCAATGTGTTTCATTTAATTTTTTTTTTTTGAATTTAAAAATATTATACATCTCACTAAAATTGTTCCGAACTAAATTAAAAGCATATACATTCATCTAATAAAAGAAAAAAATTGCATTAGCTCAAAATTTAAATATAGGCTTTTCTACTTTTTCCAACTTGTTTCAAAAGTTTACCCATTTTATTGGTCTTCTATTGTATGTAAATTCTTAATAAACATTCTGTAAAAGATTTTTTAAAAAATAGAAATAGTATTTAATGGCTAGTTTTTACACTCCTGTAGATCATCAGTCTCAATTTTTGGTACTTATTACAAACATTGAATAAACCAATAGCTTGTATGTGTTGAGGGGTATGAATAGTAATAAACCACTTTTACATGTTGTTTTTGATTGTGGAAAATGAGTGCTGAAATAAGACAGGGTGAAATCTGCTCTTCGGCCAAAATATAGAGTCCACATTCAGTTTTTTTCTACCTCGTTTCACATCCTTTTGAGCTCTATACATTCCTTTCTCTGCCTTTGTATTACTTCTGACTTCATCCCCATATCTCTTCTTTTGATAAACATCACAAGGCATTTACTGTAGTATTGAAAATTCATGAGTGAGTTTCCATACTCCTCACCACTCCCCTCCCCTCCTATTTTACTTTTCACCCCACAACACTACTCTCGCTTCCCTCCTCATCTATACTCACACCTTTCTCACTCCTCCCTACCCCACCCCACCTCTTTCACCTCCCACCTTGACCTTTCCTTTCCACCCTTTAGCCCACCAAGCCCCTTTTAAGATATCCTAAACATCTCGCTTCCAAATCCAACCTTCTTCTTCCCCATCCCAACCATTTAACCTCAAAATCATCTTGATCCTTTTGCTGCTCACCCAACCTCTTTGGCTTGTCAATTCACCCCTTTTTTTCATGTAGAGGAAGAGGGGTGAGAAGAAGATCAGTCAATGTTATTCATAGTGATATGAGATATATAAGGGTGAATAAGGTATCGAAAGTGGTTATATGTGTAACAAATTGATTTAGGTGAGGTGAGGTGGTAGGGAAAGGGGTGGAAAAGGGGGATACAAGGGGTGGTGAGGGGAGAGGACTGGGGAGAGTAGTACTAAATTTAAGAGAGTGAGAGAATGTGTGAGGGGAACCATATGTGAAGCACAAAAGAGGAGAGGGAAGTATTAGGAAGGATAATTTTTAAAGAGAATAAATAATATACATATATAATAAATTATAGAGATTTGAAAATGAAATGGCACAAAACAACAAAAAATTTATAACTATTGTGCAAAACTTTTTAGCCATATATTTTATTCTTCTTGATATTTGACACATATTTTTTTCTATAATGAAGGTAATGGTAAATTATTCTTTTGGAAAAATAGTGACAATAAAATATTTTTAAATCTAAAGTTATGGTATAAATATTAATTTTTTCAATAGTACATTTAACTAAATTTTTTTACCATCAATTTTGAACTTTATGTAGCTTCTACTAATACTTTAAAGCTTTATAAATACTTAAGAATATATACTTGTACAATGAGAGCAAATATATACTTCAGGAAATTTTTACTATTAAATTTTGATGAAAATTATCATTTTAATAATTTTTTTTCCTTAATAACTTTTTATAGTATTGGGAGATTCCTTTATAAATTGATTAGTAAAAAATCTTGTCAAAGCATGCAAAGGGGATTTAGTTCAATTTATACAAAAAAATTTTTTTAGAAACAAAAAACAAAAAACATGATTTTTCACAATCTTAATGATGTGCCCACTTTTTTTTGGTAGTGAGGTTCACTTACTTCAATACTCCTACAAAAATTCTAGTAATTCAAGCTTCAAGATTTTTTTTCTAATGATCAACTGTGCTTCACTAAATGTTTGAATTAATTTCAAGTTGTGTTCAAATTAAAATCAATATTTCCTCATGATTGGATCAACACCATCTCAATGTGTGCTCAATTAGATATGAATTCGGGTTCAAGGTTGCAGAATTGCTAGAAAGTCTGCCTCCCATATTGCGTGGTTACATGGACTATACATGGGAGCAATAAATTAGAGTACACAAATAGTATACATAAGTAAGTTTATGATAATATACAAAATATGCCATTATAACACCTTATATACACGCATATATCCACTTTTTATAAGTCTTATGTACTTAATATTAAGCTGGAATATGTTAGGGTAATCTTAAGAACCTTAAATATAAGGCTTCATAATTTTTAAGTAGACTTAAAGCTGTTGTTTTAATTTTTTTATGTAAAAAACATGAAATGCGCTTTAAATCACTTAAAAGTTGATTATATGCGCTATAAATTTAATAATATTAAAAATGTGCTTTAACAGATCAATTCGTCCTAATTAGGACTATTGATTTGGCTACTCAAATTCATAGTAATAACACTTTTCAAATTTGGTGTTTTTATGCCAGAAATGGCTTCTATGTACTGGCCACATACTGCCTGAATTTTTCCCATGTGAATAGCTTCATTTTTAGAAAATTTAGCTTTTTCACACTATATTTACCCCACATTCTATGCCCACTGTGGGGAAACACACTATAATAGGTAACAGGCACTTATTTAGTGTCCTAGCTTAATTATAAATGCATTGACCCTCTTTATATGCACTAATTTCATTAATAACCTCAATCTTGGTGCTTTAATTCACTACCATGCTTAAATTTGCCTAAATTAGTCAAGTATTTACCTGTGCAAGCGCCTGCCAAGGACTTCATGTAGTTACCCCACATCTCATGCCCTTTTTTGGGTTTTTGGTGGTTTCTCTGTCAATGTTAATTATTTTTGAATGGGGATTTCACATAGTATAATGTCATGATTAGCCCCAAAATTCTACTGTTAATACCTCTTATTATTAAGTAATAATTAGTCTTATATTTCCTTTTTTAGTCTTTTATTATAATGTATAATACACATATACTCTCTTTTTTGCTTATTCTTTATTTTTGATGGATTTTCCCTATTACTACAGGATTTTGGCGGGTGATATAATTCTAATTATGTTACTGGTAACTCTTTGTGTTGCTGGACATGTCTATTAGCTGGAATGAGGCGTCATTAACTGTGTATAGAGCTGGTAAATCAAGGGGGTCATTGGGGAAGTGATTGTGTATAAAAGGAGGGGGTTTTTGGTCTTATTTTCTACATTCTTTATCATTACAATTTAACATAAACCAATACAATTACAATACATATCAATAGTACTTATAACGTCTTTGAATATTTTCTGAATTTATTAAATCTATTTTTCTACCAAATATAAGATTGTAAGCCATATATAATTAGTGAGATTAAAATTACTGAGACCCTTATATTAGGGGGTGTCAGTTCTGGCAAATCCGCACTTAAATTAAGTGCGGATTTCAAACCAAAACAGCACTTACAAATCAGCACTTAAATTTTGCAAAAAAGTCACTTATTTCAAAAAAGGGTGTCAGTTATGACCTCAAATCAGCACTTTTTTCCCGTTTTTTTTCACAACCACATTTTGGCCACAAAACATCCCTTCCTTTCTTACCCCATCCCTGTCACATGTGACACACTGACCTTCCTCGCTACCTACCCATCAATCCTCGGCACACACCCCTTCCTGACATTTTCAATATTTTGACCAGGCATGTTTACATTCTTTTTTAACACCTTTACTTGAAGAAGATCAATCCCCTCCATCTTCTAACCATAGTTCAGCTGAAGATGATCCCAACTATCAAGCAGAACAATTATATCGCAGAAGATCTGAATCCTCAGAGGCCCAAAATTTAAATGTATGTTTACTTTTTGTTTTTTCTTCAATTCTTCTCTGAATTTCTCTTTCTTTCTAGTCTCCTCCTACTCAAACTCAATCTCCATTAAATAATCTCAATTCTGGAAATGTGAATACCTCTTTAGAAGCTGCTTTAGAAGAACTTCCTGAAGCCTCTTGTTCAAACTCCAAACTAAAGCGTCGAGCCTCAACTTCAATGAACTTGAACCATCTATTAAAACGTGGTAATACTTCAACAAGCTCATTTGGCTCCCTTGAGGATTATTTTGAAAAAAAAGATATAAGTAAGTTTTGTTTACTATATATCTTAATCATTAACTCATTTATTTATTTATTTCAATTTAATTTTCTCAGCGAAATCAACTATTGCAAATAATGCCCTTGACTTTGAGAAGATGAAGTTTGATCATATGCTAAGGAAAGATCAGCAAGCCTTAGATTTGGAAGAAAAAAAATTTGAGGTAGAGCAGATGGAAAGAGTAAATGACCGTCAATTTCAAAGAGAAATGGCTACTTGTGAATTGGAAAAACAAGAGAGTTTAAAAAAAAAAGATTTCATTATGGAATGTGTTAAAAATGGCCAATCTTATGAGGACATTAAAAAATTACTTGACCTTTTCAATTGATAAATTGTTTTTCTAGTTAATTTAATTTTGGTAATATTTTCTTATATGCTGACTTATAAAAGGAAAAGAATATAGTACGTTATTTTTGACAAAAATTTGAATGTATAATAAAAATTTTCTATCTTTACTTTCTAGTCAATAAGTTTGCTTATCTAAATTTTTCTAAGTCATCAATTTCACATGTCAGATTTAAAAAATTGGCAATGCCCTCCCCTGCATTTTATTGAAACAAGGGGTGGGTACCACCAAATTTTTCTAAGTCATCAATTTCACATGTCAGATTTAAAAAATTGGCAATACCCTCCCCTGAATTTTATTGAAACAAGGGGTGGGTACCACCAAATTTTTCTAAGTCATCAATTTCACATGTCAGATTTAAAAAATTGGCAATACCCTCCCCTACATTTTATTGAAGTAAAGGGTGAAAGTCATCAAAATTTAATATAATTACATAAATTAATTAATATATAAATAAGATATGTCAAGTATACTACTTTTAAAGTAATGACAATTCCTTAAGCCAAAATGCAGATCAAGTCTAGAAACTAGGTTTGGGACTTTCCACAGGTATAGGCTAGAGGAACCCCATGAAACAAATTAATGTTATCATGATTACCATTTATACAACACAAGGTCGTGGGCCCATTACTTTAATTTCATAAATTGAAATATCATATTTATTTATTAAAAATTTATGGAAGAATATTAAATATTTGGTTATTTTTTTGTATATATTACTTGATTGAGTTACTAAGAGGGGCAATAATGCTCTAACAACATGCTCGCTGCATTAGAACTCAATCATGTAATAATACAAAAAATTTTAAAGAATTTTCCTTGATGGAAAAACAATAATTTTACATTTTCAGCTAATATTTTATGGAAGTGAACTCTGTTCTTCGCCCGAAGAACAGAGTTCATCCTCCTATTTTCACACTCTGTTTAAAAAGAATAAAATGACTTACCTGGAGAGATGAGTTGAGAAAAAAGAAATATAAGTGAATGGAAGTGAACTCTGTTCTTCGCCCGAAGAACAGAGTTCATCCTCCTATTTTCACATTCTGTTTAAAAAGAATAAAATGACTTACCTGGAGAGATGAGTTGAGAAAAAAGAAATATAAGTGAATGGAAGTGAACTCTGTTCTTCGCCCGAAGAACAGAGTTCATCCTCCTATTTTCACACTCTGTTTAAAAAGAATAAAATGACTTACCTGGAGAGATGAGTTGAGAAAAAAGAAATATAAGTGAATGGAAGTGAACTCTGTTCTTCGCCCAAAGAACAGAGTTCATCCTCCTATTTTCACACTCTGTTTAAAAAGAATAAAATGACTTACCTGGAGAGATGAGTTGAGAAAAAAGAAATATAAGTGAAATTGATTGAGTGATGTAGGAAGAGAGGAGAAAACGGATATGAGTGAAGAAAAAAAAGAGAGTGACTGAAAAAATATGCGTTTGCTGAAAATATGCGATTTCATTTTTGTTGGCCAGGTGAGAAGTTGAGATTCCAAGGAGTTGATGGCAGTGATACATTGTTTGGTATAAGTGTTAACTGAACCATACCCTAAATCAAAGACATTTCCTAAACGTTTCAAAGCGGCTCCATTACCATTTGAACCCAAACGACATAGTGTGATGGCCAATTGAATTGAAGGATGTCGTTGTTCTTTTTGAGAATTATTGTGAAATATGGGATGATCCTGAATAAGCTCAAGCAATTTAAGGAAACATTCCTGAGAAGTCCTGAACAGCTGTCTAAAACTGGGTGTAGATAGGTTAAGAAGTGTTTGGATGGTGTACTTGGGGGTATGAAGTACTTGAGGCTTTCTGGGAAGAAGGTAACGTTTCGTGGCCATTTTTGATAAAAAGACAAAATCTTCTTCTAGATCAGAATCAGAATCGCAATCAGAGTCCAAGAGCAGTTCAAGAGCCATGAAAGTCATTGCTTTATGTAATTTATCACGATTTGAAAGTGAGGAAGGCATAACTCTTATATGATATGATATGAAGATGTAAGTGATGTACGATGTTTTGAGTTATGAAGTGTTATTCTGCGGAGTGCTGCGTATGGATGGGATGATGCTGACAAATCAGTGAAATGGGACTTGATGGTGAAATCAGCACTTTTGGTTGAGAAAGTGCGGATTTGAGTGAAATAAGTGACTTATTTCATTTTGAAATCCACCAGTATTGGGGCTAGTGTGTTTTGGAAATCCGCACTTATTTAAGTGCGGATTTGGTCAAATTTAAGTGCGGATTTGTAAGTGCGGATTTGCCAGAACTGACACCCCCTATTGAGTTATATTCTAATACTTATTGGATTTGTACTACAGTATTCATATAGAACCATTAAAATCTTCTAGACAACTGACCATCCAAGCTATTTCATGTCTCTTTACTTGACCTCATCCTGACAAAGATGAAGGTGTAGATGCTAAAAAGGGTAAAAAAGGGAAAGAAGGAAATATGGTTGCTAAAAGGTTGGAAGGTTCAAAGATGGAAATTTCAAAAATATTTTATTATAAAAGGAAAAGTCAAGGTTTAAAGTTATTAGCTCATTCATGTTCAGGTGATTTAGGAGATAGGGAACTGCTTGTGGAAATAATATTAATGGATTTTCAAGATGATGTCTGGGGACAAACTGGATTTTATTATAGAGTGGTTAAATATTTATTAACATTAGAAAGGCTGGAGAATAGTGATAATGATGAATGGGTGGCTTTCAAAAGGAAGTTTCCAGCATTTTATCTCTCTGGAAGAAGATTAATGAGGAGGAGGTATCCAAATCCTCAAGTAGTTACTACACAAAAGAAAGGGAAAGAATTGGTTATGAAATTACTGCATGAATATCTTGGGCATAGAGGAATTGGTGAAACTTATAGATAAATTTCTGTTATATTTTTGTGGCCTGGTATGAAGCTGACTGTTACTAGTCAAGGCAAATGGTTGAAGAGGATTCAGAGAGGATCAATATTTGTTTGATCAAATATGCAAATTTAAAGAATGGTGACATTCTTCATTGGGGGGGAAGATGTGGTAGTCAAATGTTTATTATGGCACTTAAGGTTGTTCAAAATGTATTTTTGGGGAATTATTGTTGAGATTGGAAAGGCCAATCTAATTTTAAAATGGTTATATTAAATAAATTAAGTATTGAAAGTGGTTGAAAAGGGTATCCTTTTGGGTCAAGATTTAACAAATAATTACCAAGAAGGGAATGCAATTATAGGTCTAAAAGTGCATTAAAATTAAATTTAGAAGTCTTAAGAGCCTTTAAAATTTTTATCTGGAATTTTCACTATTTTTCTACTATTTTTAATAATTTTATAAATATTTTTGATTATTTTTGATTTTTCATAATTTGCTTAACTTTGATAATTTTTTAATAGGTGAATAGGGCTGCACAGGCTACAGAAGTTAGAATAGAATATAAATTAGAAGTAGCTCTATCATCTGTAATTTTTCTAGATTTTTTATTAGTATTTTAAAGCTTATAATTGAGTCTGGAAGTCTGTACAAGCTCTGTACAAACTCCATAGATCTCCGGATGAGCTCCAGACAAGCTCCAGAATGCTCTGGTTAGCAAAAGTAGGGCATGTGACATACTATGCATATAAAGCGTGTAGACTCAAAATTAGATACATCTATCTATTCATAGATCATACAACAACCAACAACCAACAGTGCATATAATAACAATCATTAATTATTTTTCATAACAAATTATAAAAATTGTAATACCCTTATAAATGTAACACTTTTACATAACAATATATCAAATTCCCTCATCATCATTAATATTAACTTATAGAGTACCATTTTAAAGGTCTCATATCCATGTATCAGATTTTAACAACTAAATTTTATAAAAATATATTATTCAATCATTTATATAACTTTTCTAAATACAGATTCACTGTTGTGTTTTTTTAAAGCTCATTATAAAGAATACTGATTCTAAATCTCAACACCATTCATAACAAATAGATTATTGGTCATTTCTTATAAAGTAGATGTTATAGCTTAGATAATTTTGAACTCTTTATTTACTTAAAGGAACAGGGTTTTCTTTGGTTTATCCAACTCCCTTGGATTCTGTTTACAGCAAGGCAACTGTAAGAGTCTTTCTACACCAGTCTTCCTTTCACACTGTGCAGATTTCAGCTACCTATTAGATTAGCTTATAGCATGACAATCAAAAAGGACCAAGGTCAATCTTTAGACATTGTAGGTCTTAACCTGAAATCAACAGTTTTTGCACATGGTAAGTTATTTGTAGCACTTTCAAGGGCAAAGTACAGTGGAAATGTCCATGTACTATTAGCTGAGAAAGCTAAAGGAAGGGAAGTAAATTTTGTATACAAAGAAGTCCTAATTAATTGTATTTAATATTTATTGTGAAAGGGAGGGAGGTTAATAAAAATAATACACTTATATTTACCTTTAGCCTTGATGTCATCCAAGGCTAACATCTCCCACATCTGGGACCAACGTCTGAATGTATAACCATGTCAATCATGCATATTCTACACTGTTATAACAAAAATCCTGAACTTTGGCCCAGATGTGTAATCATGCAAATTATGCATATATTCAAGACAGTTATAACAAACATCCAGGCCAAAGGTGTGGATGTGTAATCATGCCAATCATGCATATTCAACACATTTAAGACAAACATTTAGGCCAAAGCTCTGGATGTATGATCATGTCAACTATGATTACTCAACATTATTATGACTAAAATATGGGCCAAAGATCTGGATGTTTAAGGATTTTTACCATATGATGTGCATAGCACGCAGGCACACACATCCAGGCCAAAGGTCCAGATGTGTCAAGGGGTGCTTTTGGTCTAGAAGATTTTTTGGTGGTCCAACGGCAATGAAAGGTGAAAGAAGACTCAAGATTTCAAGATAGGTAAGTATTTATTTTTATATATATTATTATTCAATGAAAAGGTAAAAAGATTATTATTATTATTACTTTAAAGACTTAGAAATACGCAGTTGTAAATACTAAGGTAGCAATAGTAGTAATAGAGTGGGCTTGTAAATATAATATTTGATTTTAAAGTAAGAATGGAATGAATGAAAACAGCCAGATTGAGAGGCCTTATATAGGCAAAAAGGAGAGAAACTTTGGAACCACAATTCTATATACATGAGTATAAGAGAAAAAATAATTCCACAGATAGAAATTTCCAATATTTAGAGTTGTTCTATAAAGAATGTACTCATATACTGTCAGCCAGGCTGTACCAGGAGCCCAGTAAAACTTATGTTAAGTTATTGGACCTGAAAGAGGGCGAAAATTGATGCTTTTTATGTATATAAATTAATATTATATTGCATAATAAAATTAAGTACAAATTACCTTATTAAATAAAATTAAAATAAGGGTTATATTTATTTTATTATTTTATTAATTATATAATATTAAAATAAACATAAATTATATTATATTCTATGAAAAATTGGGCGCATTTTTATTTATTTAAATAATTATAAAATAATAATTAATTAATTATAATATTATATTATAATTATAAGGCAAAATGTTGACTTATAATAATATTAATTAATTATTTGACACTTATAATAATTTATACATTATTATCCCTGATTTTTGGGCGCTTCTGTGGCTCAAAATTATGTAATTAAATTTATTAAACTATTTAAACTAATTACATTCTCATATTTTAATCTAAAATAATTACTTATATTAATTTTATGAATTAAACTAGTAATATATTACATTCCACTTTAAAATAGTACTTCATAATACTTATTTTAAATTACATTAGTTATTTTTTATATGTCTTGTACTTATTTATGCGTAATATCTAGGGGGAATTAATACTGGTGAAATATTGGCTACTGCATTTTAACAATTTAGTACATTTCTTTGATTTCTCACCCCTTACATTTTGTCAGCCTGTATATCTCCAGGACTGAGTAAAAAGTAATTATAAGTTATGTTAAACACATGAACTATACATGGGAATAATAAATAAGAGTACACAAATAGTATACATAAGTAAAATTATGATAATACACAAAAAATGCCATTATAACACCTTATATACATGCATATATCCACCTTTTATAGGTCTTATGTACTTAATATTAAGTTGGAATATGTTAGGGTAATCTTAAGAACCTTAAGTATAAGGCTACATAATTTTTAAGTACACTTAAAGCTGTTATATTCATTGTTTTATGCAAAAAACAAGAAATGCGCTTTATTTCACTTAAAAGTTGACTATATGCGCTATAAAATTGAGAATATCAAAATTGCGCTTTGACAGATCAATTGGGCTCATTTAGAACTATTGATTTGGCTATTTAAATGCATAAAAATAACACTTTTCAAATTTGGTGTTTTTTTATGCCAGAAATGGCTTCTGTGTACTGGCCACATACTGCCTGTTTTTTTCCTGTGTGAATAGCTTCATTTTTAGAAAAGTTAGCTTTTTCACACTATAATTACCCCACATTCTACGCCCACTGTGGGGAAACACACTAAAATAGGCGACAGGCGCTTATTTAGTGTCCTAGCTTAATTAATAATGCATTGACCTTGTTTATATGCACTAATTTCATTAATAACCTCACTCTTGGCACTTTATTTCATCACCACGCTTAAATTCGCCTAATTTTAGTCAAGGATTTACCCGTGCAAGAGCCTGCCAAGAACTGCATGTAGTTACCCCACATCTCACGCTCTTTTTTAAGTTTTTGGGTGGTTTCTCAGTCAATTTTGGTTATTTTTGAATGGGAATTTCACGTAGTATAATGTCAGGATTAGCCCCATTATTTCTACAGTCAATCCCCCTTATTATTAAGCTATTATTAACCTTAAAAAGTCTCCTTTAGTCTTTAATATTATTGTTTTATACGCATATACTCTCTTTTTGTCTTTTTCTTTAATTTTGATGGATTTCCCTTATTATTACAGGATTTTGGCGGGTGTTACTCTTTTAATTATGTCATGGGTTACTGGGAATGTTGATGGGCATGTCTATTAGTTGTTTAGAGGCGTCATTAACTGTGTATTGGGTGGTACATCAAGGGAATCATTGGGGAACTCAGTGTGTATAAAAGGAGGAGGTTTTTGGGTTGTATTTCTTCATTCTTTATCATTACAATTTAACCAATATAACCAAACCAATTTACAATACATATCAATTAGTACTTTTATAAGACTTTTGAATAGTATCTGAATTTATATAATCTATTTTTCTACCAACTATAAAGATTGTAAGCCATATATAAAAATTAGTGAGAATTATATTACTGAGACCTTTATATTTGATTATATTTTACAACTTAGTGGATTAGTACTACAGTATTCATACAGGACCATTTAAATCTTCTAGACAACTGACCATTCAAGCTAGTTCACGTCTTTGTACTTGACCCTAGCCTGACAATTGGGGGCCTTTCCTCAAGAATTCTGTTATAATCCTGTAAGTGAAATTTTCAAAAGAAGGTGCACGTAAATAATATCCCTATAGAAATATTTGGATAATTACAACAGGTTGGGGTCACTTATATAGTGATTTCAGAAAAAGAAGCCCTGTTATATTATAAAATTGTGATATTGAATCAACAATTTTACCCCTAATTTAACTTATAA
Source organism: Hemileia vastatrix (assembly GCA_030280995.1). Taxonomy (NCBI): domain Eukaryota; kingdom Fungi; phylum Basidiomycota; class Pucciniomycetes; order Pucciniales; family Zaghouaniaceae; genus Hemileia; species Hemileia vastatrix. The sequence continues at coordinate 33,181,800 of JASXTE010000010.1, read as the reverse complement.
TTGTTATTAGTGGGTCTGTCAATAGACCAATTAAATTTGAGATCTTTGCAGATAAAATTTTTACCACTAATTTAACATATAATTGTTCTTAGTGGGAGTCTGTCAATAGACCAATTAAATTTGTGATCTTTGCAGATAATAAACCAATTAAACTGATTAATTGTTTTCTTTTAACAGGACTCTTAATCTTTTCTTTTATTGGTTTGTAAAATTCTTTAAATATTTAGAAAGAATCATACTGACAGTTGTTTTCTTTTGAATATAAAAACACGGCTACATATTGTAGACCAGTTAAATCAAGTGACCACATAAAAGCATATTTGACTTTTGGCACTTAAATATTCACTTCATACCAATAAGTAGGCAATAAAATTGTCTTCAGTGGTATTGATAAATACTGATAAAACTACTTTTTGAAGTTTTCATATCTAAACTTTCAATTCTTTAAATTCCACGTAAAAATGTGTGACAACAATGACATTGTAAGTAATAAGGTAAAACCTTATAACTTAAGACCTAGAGCTGAAAGACCTGTTACAGGACATTCAAATGGAGGGCCAGGACTCTCCCATAATCAACAACACTCCGTCAATGTCTCTGGAGGAAAGGGAAAAGCTTTTAAAGCAGGTTTCAATAAAGAAAACAAAAAATACTTTACAAGAACAAGTTCACTCCCTATCCACCCTACTGAACACCTTGACAATAAGAGTCAACAATATAGTGGACCAGATCAACAATCTGGAAAAGAGAGAAGCTCAAGGTTTCATAGAAGTCAACCAAGCTCTAGTGGACATAAAGACTCAACCACCAACAGTGGCACCCAACAATTCCATAGCAACACCTCCAGCCCAAGAGGAGGACCAAAAAATTACAGTAAGCAAATGGAAATGGGATTGGTACGCCCAAAACTACAACAATCCTCAACAGCAGGGCTCCAGCAGTCACCCTTACAGGGGAAAGGCAAGGAGAGGCAGGGGAAGTGGGATAAGACCTTGGTAAGTCATCCAACTTCTTATGATCAATTATATCAACCTGAAAATAAATTACTTATAGTTAATGAGATTGATAAGGAAATATTGGATATTATTGATAAGGATTTAAAGGATTATTCATTTGAACAGAATATGTTAAACTTGTCTTTACATGAGGACAATGTAAATAGTTTTATTGATCACCAGGAAAATACTATTAATATAAAAATGGAATCAAATGAATTAAATCTTGACCCTGATAATGAGTCTTCTGAATTGGACACGGAAAAAATAGAATATTTTTTAAAAGAGAATCCAATGGAATCAAAAATAATAAGTAAATTATTATTGAGAATTGAAAAATTGGAAGAGTTCTCAAAAGAGTCAAACATTAATACAGAAAATGTATTATTACAACTAGCACAATCATTGAGTACCACAGCCAATAAATTAAAAATTATTGAAAATTCAAATAATGAATTAATCAATGAGAATAAAAGATTAAAATCTGAGATTAGAAATTTAGAAAGTAAATTAGAACACTCTCAGAATATTATGGCTACCATAGAGGGACGTGTAAAATTGTCTTTTTCAAATGTAAATGATACCTTAAATCATGTACCTGTGATAAAAGATAGGTTACAAAGAGTAGAAATTGAAGTAGCTAACATTTTGAAAAATACTGAAACAATAAAAGATAATACCTCTTATGTAGAAAGAGTACCAGTTTTTATGAAACACTCTGATGATAAACCAATGATTGAACATGAACATAGTGTTATGGGCTCTGAGAATATAAAATCAGTAAAAGATGAAATAAATGATCATCTTTCTAAAGTAAGTGAATTACTCAATATTCCTCAGGTTAGGGAAGCAAAAACTAGCCAAAAGAACTGGCCTAAGTTAGATCAGTACCCTTCTTTTGACGGGGATTCAAAATCTGATTGGCAACAATTCATACAAAGAATTGATAACTTAAAATTTTCATACAAATTACCTGATGAAGAAATTACTTCAAAGTTAATATCTTTATTTACAGATGTGGCCTTATTATGGTTTGAATCTGTATTGAGTGAGGGAATTAATTACTCCTGGAATGAATGGAAGGCACTAATTGAAAGGCAATTTGGTGGCCCAAAATTTAGAATCACTCAACAAAGACTGTATGAAAGGGCCAGATATAATCCAAATGCTGGAGATAAACCCATGGTCTTCTTAATGAATTTAATAAAAATCATGAAAGCTATGGATCCAAAAATGGATTATGAAGAGTGGAAAGAAAAAATAATATACAAGTTGCCTATATCAGTTAGAGACATTATTGTAGCTAGAACTGAAACTGTCAGAGACACCTCTGGATTCATTAATATATGCAATGAGATATTATTAAACCACAAGTATGAAACCAAGTATAGTAATTACAGACAAAGTGTTGAAGTGGTAAAACCTACTACAAGTAAGTTACCAGTGGAAAAGAAAAAACCTTCAGCTCCCCTTGTCCCTAAGAGACAAGAAAATAACACTTGTTACAAATGTAATGAACCTTGGGTTAAGGGTCACACGTGTAAGAAAAGAATAAATGTTATTGAAACCTCACAGAATTCTGAACCTAGTAATCATGAAGATGAAAATGTGGAATCTAGTGAGGATTGCAAAAGTAACATATCTTACAGTGATGATGAAAATGAGATATTTGTATTAGAACAGGATATAATGTTCCTGAATGATGCTATACCTCATATAGACACATCTTTAAATTCCATAGAGGAAGCTGAACTAATTAAAGATGTATCTCATGATACTTACAAAATAACACCTATCAGAGCACCTATTATCATATGTGGAAAAGAAATGAATGCCATTCTTGACACTGGGGCTGCTGGTAGTGTAGTTTCAATTGATACATTAATGAAACTTGATAGTAAGTACCAAGAAAAACTAGAACCTGTTCAGACAAAGAACTGGAGGGGTTTTGGTTCAGTATTAAATCCAATTGGCAAATACCAAACTGCTGTATTCTTTAAATATAATAATGGTTATGTTAGAGCAGTTTGTGAATTTGTAGTAATGGATAATAATAATTGTAGTGATTGGTTTATTATTGGCAATGATTTATTGACAAAATTTGGCATTAAACTAGATCCTGCAAACAGTTGTTTCACCATAGGCGTGAATGGTAAGAGAAAATTCAAAATATGTTCTGAAAATTCAGTATATGCCATTTCTCCTAGAGAAGAACAACTGAAAGGTGGAAGAACCACCAATGAAGTGGGTGAATTGGAAAATGAAATCCAAAAGGCCTCTTTCAGCCCTCAACTCTCAAAGACTGAAGAAGAAGATATTTTGAGATTAATTAAATCATATCCTATGGCATTTGCTCATGGCTCAAATGAACTAGGATTGGTCAAAGACCATGAGATGAAAATCTCTCTAAGCTGTGATCTGGATAATATTCCTGGCAGCTTAAAAAAGAAACCTTACCCAGCATCTCCTGCAAAAAGGAAAGATATTGAAGACAATATAAAATTGTTGTTGGAAATGGGTATTGTTGAAAAAGTGGACACAACACCTAAGTATTGTGTCATTTCACCAGTATTAATCTCTTATGAAAAAGATAAGGCAAGATTATGCGGTGATTATAGAGCTCTGAATACATATACAGTAGATGATATTTACCCTCTACCAAGGATAGCTTCTATCCATGCTACCTTACAAGGAGCAAAATATATTTCCTGTCTGGATGGGAACAAGGGTTACCACCAGATTCCTGTGGAAAGAAATTCTCAAAATTACTTATTAATAACCACACATATGGGTATATTTAAGTATGTGAGAATGCCATTTGGCCCAAAGAATGCCCCTTCAGTCTTCCAAAAATTGATGGATAGTGTTTTTCATCAGGAAATGGTTGAAGGATGGCTATTGGTCTATATTGATGACATCATAGTGTTTTCAAAAACATATGATGAACATTTAAATCACCTGAAAAGAGTCTTTCAAAAAATGGATGAAATTAATATGACTATTGCATTAAAGAAATGTAAGTTTGGATTTCAATCCTTGAAAGTACTTGGACATGTTGTATCTGGATTACAAATTTGTGTTGACCAGAATAAAGTGGCAGCAATTAAAAACATTGGGATACCTAAAAATGTAAAAGAGGTTCAAAGTTTTTTGGGTATGTGTGGATATTATAGACAATATATTAAAAATTACCAATCCATTGCAGCCCCTTTAACAACATTAATCAGGAAGAATGAAGCTTTCATTTGGAATAATGAAAGACAACACGCCTTTAATAAATTAAAGGAATGTTTAATGTCAGCTCCAATATTGGGACTGCCAGATTTCACCCTACCTTTTATCTTGTACACTGATGCAAGTTTCATAGGTTTGGGTGCTGCTTTACAGCAAAAACAGATAATAAATGGAAAATTATCTGAAGTAGTTATCTGTTATATATCCAGAACCTTAAGAAAAACAGAATTAAGGTATGGTGCCACACAGCTAGAATGTTTAGCCGTGGTGTGGGCTTTGGAGAAACTTCATTACTATCTGGAAGACCAGAAGTTTGAACTTATAACAGATTGCACTGCAGTAAAATCATTACTAAACATGAAAACACCTAATAGGCACATGTTTAGATGGCAACTAGCTGTACAAGAGTACAGAGGAAGAATGACAATCACTCACAGAGCAGGAACATTGCATTAAAATGTGGATTTATTATCCAGAAGTCCTTTGCCAAATGATTCTGACAACCCAGCTTATGTACCTGAAAATGAGGTTATACATATATTTGGGATTTATATAGTGGATTTAGAAGAAGAGTTTATGCAAACTATATTGGAAAATTATTCATCTGATAAAGATTTGTCTAAACTATCTACCATTCTTAATGATCCAACAAATGCCTCCATGAGTGCATTAATTAAAACCTTGCCTCCAAAGTATAAAAATGCGTTGGAAAAAGGTAAACTATCAATTGAAGATGGATATATATATTACAGGAAAAAGTTAAGCAATGTAATAGTAATACCACCTTCTATGAAAGAGTTAATGTTGAGTACTTGTCATGATGACATCTTAGCTGGTCATTTTGACTTTAACAAAACATTAACCAGAGTTAAAAATACAGCCTGGTGGATAAACATGAAAGAGGATGTACAAAAATACATTGAAACATGTGACTCTTGTCAGAAATCTAAAAGATTAACTGGGAAGAGAGCTGGGTTGTTACAACAAATAGAGCAGCCAAAAGCTCCATGGGAAATTATAAACATGGATTTTGTAACTGGCTTGCCATTAGCAGGAAAAGAAAGTTTCAATTCTTGCTGGATAATAGTGGATAGATTAACAAAAATGTGTAAGTTTATCCCTACCCATAAAGAAGTATCTGCTAAAGACTTGGCGTTACTATGGTGGACTCAGATGATGAATACTGCTGGGTTCCCCAAAGCCATAATCTCTGACAGAGATCCTAAATTTACTTCAGAGTTCTGGACATCTTTGATGGAAGTATCAGGTTGTCAATTAAAATTGTCTACAGCACACCATCCACAAACTGATGGGCTGGCTGAGAGGATGATACAAACTCTAGAAGACATGATCAGAAGATATTGTGCCTTTGGATTAGAATACAAAGACAATGAGAAATTCACACATGACTGGGTAACATTAATTCCTGGCCTTGAATTTGCTTATAACAGCACAACTCATTCTGTAACAGAGAAGAAACCATTTGAACTCTGGCTGGGATATGTACCAAATACCCCAGTAAATCATTTAAATAAACTACCAAGGTTGGATATACACCCTGGCACTAAATCCTTTATTCATATGCAACAAATGTGTAGAAAGCATGCAGAAGAATGCATCTAAAAAGCATTTGAATATGAAAAGAAAAGGTGGGACAAATCTCATAAAGAATTTGAATTTAAAAAGGGAGATGAGGTCCTCATATCAACACTACATTTTAACTTACAAGGTAATGTTAAATTAAAGGATCCCTTTGTAGGACCTTTTATAGTAAATAAAATGGTTGGGAATAATGCAGTGGAAGTCATATTATATGCTCCATATGATAGGAAACATCCAGTTTTCCCTATCTCATTATTGAAACCTTACCATGCAAATGATCCTGACTTATTTCCAAAAAGAAGGGGAAGGCCTAAAAAGCAACCTGAAGAAATTGTGGAAAAAGCAGAGATTGAAAAAATACTCAAGAAAAGAATCCTTACTAAAGAAAAAGGAACTGAGTATTTACTAAGATTTAAAGGGAAATCAAATGAATTTGATAAATGGATACCTGAAAAAGAAATTTCTAATTTATCCACCCTTCTTAAAAAATTTAAACAGAAATAAATTTCTGTTCAACCAGCTGAGGGGTTAAAAAACCAGTACTCATAATATTTTATTATGTTTTATTTCTTTAAAGTTGAATCTTTAATGCTACAGATTTATTCTGAATACCTGAAAATTACAAATTAATAAAATAAAATGTATAACTTATCATTTTTTTATTGTTTTTTTGGGTGGGCGAGTGTCAGCCTGTATATCTCCAGGACTGAGTAAAAAGTAATTATAAGTTATGTTAAACACATGAACTATACATGGGAATAATAAATAAGAGTACACAAATAGTATACATAAGTAAAATTATGATAATACACAAAAAATGCCATTATAACACCTTATATACACGCATATATCCACCTTTTATAGGTCTTATGTACTTAATATTAAGTTGGAATATGTTAGGGTAATCTTAAGAACCTTAAGTATAAGGCTACATAATTTTTAAGTACACTTAAAGCTGTTATATTCATTGTTTTATGCAAAAAACAAGAAATGCGCTTTATTTCACTTAAAAGTTGACTATATGCGCTATAAAATTGAGAATATCAAAATTGCGCTTTGACAGATCAATTGGGCTCATTCAGAACTATTGATTTGGCTATTTAAATGCATAAAAATAACACTTTTCAAATTTGGTGTTTTTTTATGCCAGAAATGGCTTCTGTGTACTGGCCACATACTGCCTGTTTTTTTCCTGTGTGAATAGCTTCATTTTTAGAAAAGTTAGCTTTTTCACACTATAATTACCCCACATTCTACGCCCACTGTGGGGAAACACACTAAAATAGGCGACAGGCGCTTATTTAGTGTCCTAGCTTAATTAATAATGCATTGACCTTGTTTATATGCACTAATTTCATTAATAACCTCACTCTTGGCACTTTATTTCATCACCACGCTTAAATTCGCCTAATTTTATTCAAGGATTTACCCGTGCAAGAGCCTGCCAAGAACTGCATGTAGTTACCCCACATCTCACGCTCTTTTTTAAGTTTTTGGGTGGTTTCTCAGTCAATTTTGGTTATTTTTGAATGGGAATTTCACGTAGTATAATGTCAGGATTAGCCCCATTATTTCTACAGTCAATCCCCCTTATTATTAAGCTATTATTAACCTTAAAAAGTCTCCTTTAGTCTTTAATATTATTGTTTTATATGCATATACTCTCTTTTTGTCTTTTTCTTTAATTTTGATGGATTTCCCTTATTATTACAGGATTTTGGCGGGTGTTACTCTTCTAATTATGTCATGGGTTACTGGGAATGTTGATGGGCATGTCTATTAGTTGTTTAGAGGCGTCATTAACTGTGTATTGGGTGGTACATCAAGGGAATCATTGGGGAACTCAGTGTGTATAAAAGGAGGAGGTTTTTGGGTTGTATTTCTTCATTCTTTATCATTACAATTTAACCAATATAACCAAACCAATTTACAATACATATCAATTAGTACTTTTATAAGACTTTTGAATAGTATCTGAATTTATATAATCTATTTTTCTACCAACTATAAAGATTGTAAGCCATATATAAAAATTAGTGAGAATTATATTACTGAGACCTTTATATTTGATTATATTTTACAACTTAGTGGATTAGTACTACAGTATTCATACAGGACCATTTAAATCTTCTAGACAACTGACCATTCAAGCTAGTTCACGTCTTTGTACTTGACCCTAGCCTGACACATTTACTCATAAATTATTGTATTTACTTTTGTGGCGCTTTAGAGGGCCCCTTGGCTATATAAGGGCTTTGTGAACCCCCTTCAGCTGCATCACTTACACTATTACACTTTATTTACACTTATACATTTTTTATACACGTATTGATTCCTTTTCTTTTAACTAGTAATACATTTAGTTGAAATAAAATAAATAAATACTATATACAAAATCTTAAGGTTGTGGTAAGAACATCAAAATATAATACTTGACTTCTGCGCATTGAAATTAAAATACTTACATTACAATAATATTAAGACTACTCACTTTATATATTAAACCCTTTTTCCCATGGTTGCATCCTTCCCTCTTTTCCTACTTTCAATTCTTTGTCTTCTTGCGTTTCTTTCTCCTTTTTCTTCTTTCTTCTTCCACCTTCTAGACAACTGTGCCTATACTTGAGGGCCTTTCCAAACGACAAATCAAAGCTTGACGACCATTTTGGGCAAACATCAAAACGCATGGACCACTCGAGCAAAAAGGCGAACTTTTTCCGCGACTCTGAATCAAACCGGGGAACTAAATATAAGGTTTATATATTTTTAAAAGCTCTATATATTGTAAGTGATTTAACAATCACTACTGTAAGTCAATCTCTGCCACTTTCAACTATTATACCAGATTTTTTATTGCAATAACAGTGTTTTTGGCTTAATTGCTGAAACACTGAGTGTAAGTGATCATATTTTATTTTTTTATATTCCTAGTTGACCATAATAGAGTATATCTCTTAGTCCTAGATGCCATTTATTTTATTTAAATTATTTAATTAATTATCTTAAATATTTGGTATTATTGGTTGACCAAAATAGTATTTTATACTTAGTCCCAATAAATATTATTAATTATTTTTGGTTGACAATAATAATACTCAGTGTATTTAGTCCCAAATTTAATTCTATTATTGATTATTGTTTTATAACATAAATAATAATCTTTAAATTTAAATTTTTATTGTTTTAATAAATTTGAAATAATAAATTAAAGTTTGATTATTTTATAGTAATACATTTTATTTATTGTTTTTAGGATTTAAAATAATAAATAATTTTATTATTAATTTGAGAAATTTTTTTTCTAATAATAATAAATTGTTTATTGTTGATAAATTCAAAATAATAATAAATAAACCTTATTGTTTAAAGATTTTTAAATTTTACATAAATTTTATTATCCAAATCAATTGAAATAATAAATTATTAAATTAAATCAATTTTATTTTTATTATTATTGTTTTGATTTCAAAATTAAACAGTATAATAAAGAACAATAATTAATTACCTTTTGAATCAGTGATTTTATATTAACCACTTGATTTTTTTTTTATCCCACAGATAAAACATGTCTTCCAAATTGAGTGAAACCATGGAAAATTTGAATGTGGATGAAATTGAAATTGATTATGATGCTGATACTGTGAGTTCTTCTAAAGTTGCACATAAAAAATCTTATGCTAACAAGAAAAATTCACATAATTCAGGATGTGGAAATGATAGGAGAAGTAAACAAATCAAACCCCCTTCCCCCAGCACAACAGAAGGAAGTAAAACCTCCAGTACCTCAAGAAGGTCTTCTAAAAGGCTTCAAAATAAAAAAACTTCCTCTGTCCCAGCAAATCAGCAATCTGTCCAGTCACATCAAAGAACTGAAGACAGAAAACATGAAATACAAGGCAAAAGTAGACACCTTGTGGGATGAAGTTCAGGAACTCAGGACCCAAAATTAGGCCCAGGCCCCTCCTCAGTTGCCTCCCAGTCAGCCTCAGTTTCGGGCTCAACCTTCTCAGTCCCCCAGCTCCTCCACCCAAAATCAAAACACTCTACAAGTGGAACAGTGGAAATGGGATTACTTGATGAGCCATTACCAACAGAATGTTCAGCAGCCAGAAACTCAACACCCTGGCCCACACAGGACACAAACCTTCAATCCTACTCCTCAGCCCCATCCTTATCAGGGAGGCAGAAGAAAGAAGGCACAGGGGAAGTTTCCTCCTCTGCCATGGTAAGTAATTTGGTTGATAAACATTTTGGTATTTATACTAATGAGAATTCTTCTACAGGTAATCTTATTGACTATGGTGAAAGAACAGTTAAACCTATTAAAATACAACTTCCTGTAATTAGTATCCCTAATGATGTTCTAAGCAAACTTTCTTTTGATGAAACATTACATTTGACCTCTACTTCTTTAGTTAATCCTTCTCTTGCAATTAAAAATGATTCTGTTGCTCCTGAAATTGATGTTTTACTTGAGAAAACTTCTGAAGAAATATTTAAAGGCTCTCCTGATTTTAATGTTATCAAAGATAAAATTTTAAGAGATTTATTAAAACATGAGAATGATAGATTAAATAATTTACATTTACACTGCAAAGTGAGTTCTTCTGTCCAAAACACAGCTTATTTCAAATTGAAAGATACTTTAAATACCGTCCTTTCTCAGCAAATGTCTATTAGAAATGATCACAGATCACTCTCTGATAAAAATAATCATCTTAATAAACTTATCAATGATATGAAGCCACTTATGGATGAAAATACTTCCTTGAAAAATTACAATAAGCTTCTGCACAGTGAATTAAGAAAATTGAAAATTGATTTCCAGAATTTGAGTAATAAATGCTCAGTAGAAAAGGACAGAAATGTTCTATCTATTGCTAAAATTAATAATCAACTATCTTATATCCTTGAATTAAGGAATAAATTATCTGATCTTGAGAAAAAGGTTTCTACATTACAAGCTATTCATGATGACAATTGTGATGAGTTGAGAAATAATGCTAAACTTTCTGTTAATTATAAAAATAAACAGCCTGAACAGGGTGCTTCTTCACTCACTTGTAATGCCCCAATTAAACCAGTTGATAACTTGTCTGAGAAGTCTGGTGCTTCAAACAAAAAGTATTTTGATACTCACAATGAGCCATCTGCCTCTGTCAGTAATGAAATATCTGAACACCTTTCAAGACTTCAAGAATTGATTACCTTGAATAATTCAAACCATAAGGCTGACCACCCTAGCAGTAATAAAAACTGGCCTAAACTGGACCAATACCCTACCTTTGATGGTGATTCTTCATCTGATTGGCAACACTTTATCCAAAGAATTGATAATTTGAAGAAGTCATATAAATTACCAGATGAAAAAATTGTTTCTAAGTTAATTTCTTTATTCTCCAATGTAGCCTTAATGTGGTATGAATCTGTTTTATTGGATGATATCCATTATACATGGAATGAATGGAAATCCTTGATTGAGAATCAGTTTGGTGATTCAAAATTTAGATTGGCTCAACAGAGATTGTATGAGAACTCTAAATATATCTCTTACTTTGTTTATAAACCAATTGTTTCTCTTATGAAAGTAACAAAAATCCTGAGAGCTATTGATCCAAAAATGAATTATGATATTTGGAGAGATAAAATTGTTTATAAATTACCAAATTCTCTAAGAGATTTAATTGTGGCTAGAACTGAGCATGTAAAGGAACATTCTTCTTTTATTAATATCTGTAATGAAGTATTACTTAACCATAGATATGAACCAAAGAATTATCCTATGAAATCTTATCATTATCAGAGTAAGCCCTCTACCAGACCTCCAGAAAAACCTGGTAAACCCTCTGCCCCAGTTGCACCCAAAAAATATGCAACTAATACTTGTTTTAAATGTAACAAACCTTGGCAGAAGGGCCATGTGTGTGACAAGAAAATTTATCTTTTTGAACAAACTGCAGACACTGAGGTTGCTGATGTTGATCTCAATGATTCTTCCAGTGACTGTGACAGTAATATCTCCTATGAAAATGACTCCCTTAAGGATGTCTTAATGTTGGAACAAGATGTGCAATATTTAGACAATATTTATGAGGAGTGTAATTTAGATTTATCTTCAGTAGAAAATGCTGAAATCATTAAAGATATTACTGACAGCTCTATATCCATATCCCCTTTGAAGGCACCAGTTATAATTAATGGTAAAAATGTTGAGGTTGCTCTTGACTCTGGTGCTGGAGGAAGTGTGGTGTCTGAAAAGGCACTGGCTTCAGTGGATAAAGATTATATGGATAAATTATTACCTATGACATGTGAAAAATGGAGAGGTTATGGCTCTATTTTGTGTCCCATTGTAAAATACAAAGCCACTGTATTCTTCAAATATAATGGTGGTTTTGTCAGAGCTGTTTGTGAATTTGTTGTCATGAGAAATGATAATTTGAGCAATTAGTTTATTATGGGTAATGACATTCTGACCATGTTTGGTGTAAAATTGGACCCTGCCAATAATTGCTTCACATTGGGATTGAATGACAAAAGGAAATTCAAAATTTCTTCCCCTAGAAGATCTTCTGCATATTTGTTAAAGTCTTGTAACTCATTAATTCAATGCACAGGTAGACCAACGAATGAAATGGATAGTTTATTAACTGAAATAAATACTGCTTCTTTTGGTGATCAATTAACTAGTGAGCAGAAGGATTCTATAATTGCCTCAATTACCTCTTTTCCTATGGCTTTTGCTCATGGTTCTCATGTCCTAGGAGTTGTTAAGGATGAAATGAAAATTACTTTATCCTGTAACTTGAGTGATATTCCTCCTAGTCTTAAGAAAAAACTATATCCTGCTTCTCCAACAAAAAGAAAGGATATTGAAGATAATATTTCTACCTTATTAAAAATGAATATAATAGAGAAAGTGGATGTCACCCCAAAATATTGTGTCATATCCCCAGTCTTGATTTCTTATGAAAAAGATAAGGCTAGATAATGTGGAGATTACAGAGCATTAAACACTTATACTGTGGATGATATTTATCCTTTGCCCAGAATTAATTCAATTCATGCTACCTTACAGGGTGCAAAATTTATTAGTTGTCTGGATGGCAATAAAGGTTATCATCAAATTCCTGTTGAGAAAAATTCACAAAATTTTTTACTAATTGCTACTCATATGGGAATATATAAGTATGTTAGGATACCATTTGGCCCTAAAAATGCTCCTTCAGTTTTTCAAAAAGTCATGGATAACACTTTCCATCAAGAAATAATTGAAGGATGGCTCATGGTTTATATTGATGACATTATAATTTTTTCTAAAACTTTTGATGAACATATGATTCACTTAAATAGAGTTTTCCAAAAAAATGGATGAAATCAATATGACCTTGTCCTTAAAAAAGTGTAAATTTGGTTTTCAATCCTTTAAAGTCCTTGGCCATGTTGTGTCAGGCTTACAAATTTGTGTAGACCAAAACAAAGTTGCTGCCATTCAAAATGTGAAAGCACCAACTTCTGTAAGAGAAATCCAAAGTTTTTTGGGTATGTGTGGCTATTATAGACAATATATTAAAAATTATCAGGTCATAGCCTTGCCTCTTACAAAACTGACCAGAAAAGATGTTGCCTTTCTCTGGAATAATGACTGTCAAAAAGCTTTTGATACATTAAAAAGTTGCTTAATGAAAACCCCTATATTGGCTCTTCCAGATTTCAACAAACCTTTTGTCCTATACACAGATGCTAGCTTTGTTGGTCTGGGTGCTGCCCTTCGCCAAAAACAAATTATTAATGATAAATCCTCAGAGGTTGTAATTTGTTATATTTTAAGAACCTTAAGAAATAGTGAATTGAAATATGGTGCCACTCAATTAGAGTGCTTAGCAGTTGTTTGGGCTCTTGAAAAACTTCATTACTACCTAGATGACCAGAAGTTTGAACTGGTAACTGACTGTAGTGCTGTGAAGTCCCTCTTAAACCTGAAGACACCAAATAGACATATGTTTAGGTGGCAACTGGCTGTTCAAGAGTACAGGGGAAGAATGACAATTATCCATAGAGCTGGAAATGTTCACTCCAATGTTGATATGCTGTCAAGACTACCCCTACCTAATAATGACTCCAATCCTGCCTATGTCCCTGATGATGATAACATTCACATTTATGGTATATATATTGTGGACATTGAGGAAGAATTGTTGCAATTAATTCTGGATTCATATGAAAAAGATTCTGATTTAAACAAATTGGTTACTATCTTGAATGATCCAAAGAATGCTTCAATTCAAGCATTAATAAAACTTCTCCCACCAAAGTACCAAACTGCTTTGACTAAAGGAAAGTTTTCAATTGATGATGGTTATATTTATTACAGGAGAAAACTTACTAATGTAATTGTTATTTCTCCTTCAATGAAAGAAATCATCTTAAAATTATGTCATGATGACATATTAGCTGGTCATTTTTATCTAGTAAAAACTATGGTCAGGATTAAAAACACTGCATGGTGGGCTAATATGTCTGAAGACACAAAATTATATGTTGAATCTTGTGATTCTTGCCAAAAATCTAAAAGATTGACTGGTAAAAGAGCAGGATTAATGCAACATATTGAAGCACCTGATTCTCCTTGGATAATCATTAATATGGATTTTGTCACTGATCTTCCTGTAGCAGGGAAAGACAGTTATAATTCTTGCTGGGTTATAGTGGACAGATTCACTAAAATGTGTAAATTCATTCCTACCCACAAAGATGTTTCCACCAAAAATTTAGCCTTTTTGTGGTGGTCACATATGTTTAATATTGTTGGATTTACAAAAGCCATCATATCCGATAGAGACCCAAAGTTTAATTCTGAATTTTGGATGTCTTTGATGGATATATGTGGTTGTGAGTTGAAATTATCCACTGCCCACCATCCTCAAACTGATGGACTGGCTGAAAGGATGATTCAAACCTTGGAAGATATTATTAGAAGGTATTGTGCCTTTGGATTAGAATATAAAGACAATGACAGATTTACACATGACTGGGTAACCTTACTTCCAGGTCTTGAATTTGCTAATAATAGCACTGTTCATTCTGTCACTGAGAAAAAGCCTTTTGAGCTATGGCTAGGTTATGTTCCAAGTACTCCTGCCCAAATACTCAATAACAAATTACCAAAGTTGGAATTACATCCTGGTGTGAAGTCTTTTCTCCAAATGCAGCAA
Organism: Hemileia vastatrix; assembly: GCA_030280995.1. Taxonomy (NCBI): domain Eukaryota; kingdom Fungi; phylum Basidiomycota; class Pucciniomycetes; order Pucciniales; family Zaghouaniaceae; genus Hemileia; species Hemileia vastatrix. Next base: position 33,166,754 of record JASXTE010000010.1, on the reverse strand, counting down.
CTGTGCAGAAAACATGCCCAAAGTTGTATTGATAAAGCATTTGAATATGAGAAAAAAAGATGGGATAAATCCCATAAAGAGCACACTTTTAAAAAGGGTGATGAAGTTCTAATATCTACAGTTCACTTCAATTTACAAGGCAATAACAAATTAAAGGATCCATTTGTAGGACCATTTTTTGTTAAAAGAATGGTGGGAGATAATGCAGTAGAAGTTATATTGTATTCTCCTTATGACAGAAAAAATCCTGTTTTTTCCATTTCCCTCCTTAAACCTTATACTTCCAACAGTGACTTATTTCCTAAGAGAAGGGGAAGACCCAAGAAAAATCCTCAGGAAGTCACAGAAATTGCAGAAATTGATAAAATTCTTAATGACAGAGTTATCACCTCTGAAAAAGGTATTGAATATTTATTGAGATATAAAAATAAATCATCTGAGCACGATAAATGGATACCTGGAAAAGAGATTTATAACCTTTCCACTCTATTAAAAAGTATAAAAAGAAAAAATCTTAGCATTTTATTATTGTTTTTTTTTAGAGTGAGTGAGTGTCAGCCAAGCTGTACCAGGAGCCCAGTAAAACTTATGTTAAGTTATTGGACCTGAGAGAGGGCAAAATTTTATGCTTTTTATGTATATAAATTAATATTATATTGCATAATAAAATTAAGTACAAATTACCTTATTAAATAAAATTAAAATAAGGTTTATATGTATTTTATTATTTTATTAATTATATACTATTAAAATAAACATAAATTATATTATATTCTATAAAAAATTGGGCGCATTTTTATGTATTTAAATAATTATAAAATAATAATTAATTAATTATAATATTATATTATACTTATAAGGGAAAATGTTGACTTATAATAATATTAATTAATTATTAGACCCTTATAATAATTTATACATTATTATCCCTGATTTTTGGGCGCTTCTGTGGCTCAAAATTATGTAATTAAATTTATTAAATCATTTAAACTAATTACATTCTCATATTTTAATCTAAAATAATTACTTATATTAATTGTATGAATTAAACTAGTAATATATTACATTACACTTTAAAATAGTACTGCATAATACTTATTTTAAATTACATTAGTTATTTTTTATATGTCTTGTACTTATTTATGCGTAATATCCAGGGGGAATTAATACTGGTAAAATATTGGCTACTGCATTTTAACAATTTAGTACATTTCTTTGATTTCTCACCCCTTACATTTACTCATAAATTATTGTATTTACTTTTGTGGCGCTTTAGAGGGCCCCTTGGCTATATAGGGGCTTTGGGAACCCCCTTCAGCTGCATCACTTACACTAGTACACTTTATTTACACTTATACATTTTTTATACACGTATTGATTCCTTTTCTTTTAACTAGTAATACATTTAGTTGAAATAAAATAAATAAATACTATATACAAAATCTTAAGGTTGTGGTAAGAACATCAAAATATAATACTTGACTTCTGCGCATTGAAATTAAAATACTTACATTACAATAATATTAAGACTACTCACTTTATATATTAAACCCTTTTTCCCTTGGTTGTGACCTTCCCTCTTTTCCTACTTTCCATTCTTTGTCTTCTTGTGTTTCTTTCTCCTTTTTCTTCTTTCTTCTTCCACCTTCTAGACGACCGCGCCGATATATACAGTATTTATCTGTATATGTCCATTTTAATTATAAATTTTTTGATTTGTTTTAAGTTTCTGTAAATGTCAATTTGATTTAATATTTAGTATTTTTAGTTTTCTTTTCAGCTGTCATGAGGACGCTGTCAAAGAATAAAAAATATGAGGGAACAATCAAATTATATCTTTACTTAATTTTACTTATTAATTAGTTAAAATTGTATAAGTAATTTATAAAGTAAGTGTAATTAATTAAATGAGAGGTAAAGGTGTATCTCTACTCTAGTAAATAATTAATTATTTACTGCGTAAGTCTAGTAGCCTGGATGACAGGATGTGTGTGCAAGGCTGCTGACCGTCTGCATTGCAGATGGGTAGCAGGCTTGTTAAACATATATCTACACGTTACACCATCCGGGAGATAAATACAGTGTCACCTCTCTACTTAGACCACCAATTTATTTTTAGTATTTCATCCCCAATAGTTAGCTGTATCTCTTGCCCACGGCTGCCCTATACTGATGATAGTGTTGGATTACCCTTGCACTTTCCTGCTGTAAATGTTCTCTATCACCATTGCACTCCATAGAAGTTAGCATTAGGTTACCATGACTTTTTGTTATGCCTGAAGTTAGAATTATTATTCTGGTAGCTGGTTAGGGTGAAAGTGGTGTAATGATGCTAAAGGTAGGGTGGTCTTGGTTGCAGCTCAAAAAGGTGGTCCCTTTTCAGGTATTAAATTGATTGCAAATTATGATGGCCTGAAGTCATGCCTGTAGCACGGTGTCCGCCTGTAGAACTCCGGAAAGAACCAATATTCATTGGTTACCTGTAGCACAGTGTCAGCCTGTAGAACTCCCGAAAGAACCAGAGAACAGGGGACGCCGCGACTACAGACTATAACACAAATGACTATGTACATAAGGTGCTTAAGCATATAACATCCCTCCAACATGTTCATTTAAACTATTCCAGTCTAATTATCCTCCACACATGTAATTAAGCATCACAAAAACTAAAGAAAATGGAAAGAAATTTAAAAGAGAAAAGAAAAAAAATAAGAAAGAAAAGAAATAGTCCCCCCATTTCACCATATTTTACCATACACAGACATCTTTTCTTTTTTTGAAAGTTAGAGATGGGCCCAAAGCTTTGGTTAGAATATCAGCACACATTTTTGCACTTGGAACCCAATCTAGAAAAGCTTTCTTAAGGAAGAGCTGTTCATTCACCAAGTAATAACACCTACTAATATGTCTTGTCCGCTTTTCACCAGGATTATTTTTTGCATTGGAGACGGTGCCTTTATTGTCACAATGGAGCTTGACAGGTGGGAAGTCAGGGTATAGATCTTGAAGCAAATTTGAGATCCAAATTGCATCCTTCATTCCACTACTAAGAGAAACATATTCAGCTGTCATAGATGAGTCACTGACTTTCAGTTGACGTCTTGATGTCCATACAACAGGGCAGCCATTGAGTAGTAAAAGGTGACCCAATTGAGATCTGGAAAACTCCTCATTGTTCCTTGTGGCATCAGTGTAGGAGAACAATTCAAGGGGGCTGTCTCTGTCAGTATGAATGTGAAATGAAAGTTTAGCGGTGTACTGTACATAGCGTAATAGGTGATTGAGTGCTGTCCAATGAGTAGCTGTTGGTTTTGAAGAGAATCTAGCAAGGAAATTTACTGGGAAAGAAAGATCAGGCCTGGTCACCACAGCTACATAGCTGAGAGTGCCTAGAATAGAAAGATACTTAGTAGTTTCCATTGCATTCTCATCATCTGTTGCCATCCTTATTTTCAATTGTTGAGGTAATGGGGATCTTGTTACTATTCCTGAAGGATTGTGTTCTCTTAAAATATTGTTAATAAGCTGAAAGTTGTTGAGATTAAAACCTTCAGGGACCTCTTCAATACCTACACCCACAATTCCATTCACCTTTTCATTCCATTTTACCTTTAAAGATCCATATAAATCATCCTCCAGCTCCTTCAATACCTCCTCACTACTACCAGTCACAATTCCATCATCAACATGTATCTAAAACACACCCAAACAAACTTTCTTCCTTAAGACATAGAAACTTTTGTCGTATTGACTTGCTTTATATCATAAAGAGTCAAGTTTTTCAGCAATGTGCAACCACCAACATCTTGCTGCCTTTTTGGTGCCATATAGAGCTTTCTTCAGGTGGAGGGCATTGTCTTTATCTTTCAGTTGATAACCTTCAGGAGGACGTTGTAGAGAGTTCTAAAGTACTAAGCAGTAGACAAAATGTGAGATGGGTTGGTTCTCCTTTTTAATTTCTAAAAAGAAGCGCCTGCCACCCTTATTTTTAAAGACAGCACAATAATGTGTAGCACAAATATCTGATTAGAAAGTTTATAAGTTGAGAGATAAGTTAAAGATCAGGAAAAACAAATATTACTATCTGGATATTTCTATTCTTAACAAGCGCTAATATCCACAGCTACTCCCTCTTGAAGCGCTCTCTTTGAATATGCCTTATTATAGCAATAAAATAACTCTAATAATAGTCAATCCTACTGAATCTATATATTCTCAAAAAATTAACAACAGAAAAATTAATATCTTATACTTGACTTCACAATTATTAACTAATCGTATGTTAACTAATTATTTGTCAATTGTTATTATTTTCCTACTAGATGTGATATCCCATCCCTATCAAATATTCCTCCTTTTTTATATTTTTCCAGCACTCAAGACACAGTTCCCTAGTGGATCTTCAGCGCTGGCTCTAGCGCCACATTAGTAAAACAATACCTATTCTATTAGTAAACTACGTACACTGCTTGTAGCAACTACAGCACCTAATCACACCCTATGCTTACTAACACTAGTTTTTAACTTGTTTCACTCATACTCCATATACGTGCTCTTGACTATACCTTTGTTTTGTTTCAGCGCTACTTCCAGCTTTGACCCATTCTAACTCTGATCCTAGTCACCTTGACTCTTGGGTAGTTTTCTTTTGTGATCGAGTCCCCATGCTCCTCGCCTCATTACTAGTCAATAGTCCTGGTAATTTACTTGACTAGTTAGACTCTGCAACTTACGTTACTTGTCTCAGTAATTATAGCTCTTGCCGCGGTGCAGTATACTATGCACTTGAGTCCTCCTTAAGCCATAACTCCTTCCTTAATGTGTAACACACAATTATTGGAAAATCCAAATCCATATTGTTTAGCACTTGCAGTCCTAAATTGATAACACACAATTCCCCATTGTGCGGCACATCCTGCTGCAAAATCCGAGCGCACAGACCCTAAATCCTTTTTTGCACTTCTATTTCCCTTTCTTTGAAACACACAAATACATATTATATTTTTATACTATCTACAGCACTAACTCCCCTTTTGTTCTTCCTGGACTACGCGCGCTGATTTGTCCAAAACCACACTTCCAGCAAAGCACGTACCACAATGTACCCATATAGCTTCATCAATTGGACTGTGAAAATATGCTGCTGTGACATCAAAAGACTTTACAGGCCATTCGTGATAAGCTGCAAGATTCAGGAGAACACACTGTGAGGAAAAAGTTGCAGTGGGAGCAAAAGTTTCAGTAAAGTCAATACCATATTGTTGAAGGAAACCTTTTTCTACATAGCGTGCCTTGTAAGTTGGTGAGTCTGAAGAAAGATTTTTGATGGTGAAAACCCATTTTGCATTGGTGATTTTTCTGCCAGTTGGGACTTTTTCTTCATACTAGACATTCATGTTCTTCATGTTAGCTAGCTCTCTTCTGCATTCCAGTTCCCATTTTTGAAGGTCAGGAGATAGCATGGCTTGTAGATGAGTTCTGGGGATAACATCAGAGTGTGAAAAACCTTTTTGGACAATCTCTGTAACAGCTTTTTCTTGTGACAGAAGTGCCTCTTCATCTTTGAATTCGCCTAATTTTAGATTGTTGAGAATAGACTGAAGAGAACCCTTTAATGGTGTTGTCTTTGGGGCTTGGAGAGCAGCATCATGATTGGGAAGGCAATCACCAGGAAAAACAGCCATGGCGGATTCAAAAAATGTGTTTGAATCCTCATGCCAGAACAGCCAACCAGCATTGTTCAAGGAATAACCTACACACTTAAAAATCAAAGCACGTTGATCTAGTTTTTGGTGTGTCTCCTTGTGAATATGGACAAATGCTGTTTCACCAAAAATACAAAAATTAGAATAGTTTGGAGTTGCATTATATATCAGCTGAATGAGAGTTTTGTCACCTGTTTTAAAAGTGGGAATCCGGTTGTGAACATGAGCCGCCCACTTGTATGCCAAACCCCAGAATGATTCAGGTAGTTTGCTGGCAAGGAGTATGGTCCTTGAAATGTCACCAACTGTTCTGTTAAGGCTTTCAGCTGTTCCATTCTTCTTGTGATTATGGGGGAATGTAACTTCATGAGTAGCACCAATATTGGCCAAGATCTGAGCCATTTTATTGCTGTGCATCTCACCTCCATCAGTGCGCAAAAACTGAAGCTTCTTCCTGGTTACATTTTCTAATTTTTTATAGAAAGAAACAAAACAAGATGTTGCCTCAGATTTGGAATTCAGCAAAAATACCTCACCATAGGAAGTTGAGCTTTCTCTGAAAATTGCAGCCCATCTAGCACCGTGAAGAGTGGGATCCATGGGACCAACAAGACCTCCAACAATTAAACTCATTAAGAATTCTGGCTTTGATTCTCGAGTGGCTGATGGCTTCCCAGTGCTTTTTTCAATTAAACAATCTTCACAGTCAATCTTACCTGCAGGCATAGTTAATGGTAATCCAGTGCCCATATGTCACTGGAAAATCTATGCACAAGGTCAAGGGTGTTCCTGGAAAGTGAGATGGAGGGAGGAGTTTAGAAACTTCTTCAAAGCACAGAGGAAATGTTTGAGGAAGTGATTCTAAGATGAATCAAAGGAAGAGCTACTGCTTTGAGATATGTTTGATAGGAATCTTAATATAATTTAAAGGTAATATTAATATTCTTAGGATCTCACAAAGGTTTGGAAACTCAATTATCAAAGATTTAAGTTTTAGAAATGATTACTGAGAAAATAAGGAAATGTACAATAATAATGATTTAACCTGAAGCTTTATCACTATTAACTATATATACATTTTATAATTTAATTCTAAATAAATATCAAACCAAAATCCAACCCCTTTTATATCCATTACTCCTCCTTGCATTGACCTCATACCCATCCATCATTCCGCACACCACAGACCTCCAAAAATAAAGCTGTTACACCTGGACCCTCCTCACTAACATCCATTAACCCTTTAATCCTCCACTAACCATCCCGTCTATGCTAACTACCCCTGTTAATAACACACAGATATTTAATAAACCCTTTAGCAGAATATTGAATTAACTATTGCGCTGCGCGTTGCTTATCAAACAAAAGGCTAAACACGCTATTGAGAGATTGACTAATTTAGATTTAAAGTTTAGATTAGCGCAGTTGAATAGTGAGTACACAAAGGAAAGTCGCAGTTGCTATGTAGAATCATTTTCTGCGCTTCAAGTATGGATTTAAACCTCTTTATTATTGATTTAATGAGCTGCTTTCGCCTTGAGTGTCACGTGGCATGTGACAGATGCCCGGGTATAAAACGCAAGCTCCGTTGAGCGTGAGACACATTCTTCTCACACTACTTTCTCTGACTCCTTCTTTTATTAATTATTATTTTTTTTCTTGTATTATGTCAAACTGTCCTACTCCAACTCCAACGCCTCTACACCCCAAAGCAGATGGTGGAATCGTTACAAGGCAATATTCCCAAGCATGCACGGCCTGTGAATCAATGGAGTATTTTTGCGTCTAAAGCACAGCCACACAAGGTCCTTGCCAGAAATGAAAGTTTTGCCGCTGGAGATGGGTGTCGTGTGATGCTCACTCAAAAAATGAGGACATCAAGCGAAGATTTACCAAGACTAAGTACTGGGTAATCCCGAAGACCAAAGAGGTGGTCAAAGACATTTGGGACGTGTCAGTCGGGGACAATCGTTTGGTAGAAGATGTTGAGGAAGAGGTCGAGGATACTGTGGCGACTTGGGTAACCCATGTCACAGGTAAAAAGCGAGGGGTGGAAGAGGATGAGGATGAAGTTCCCATCCCAAACCGGACTCCAAAGAAGCAGCAGATGATCATCAACAATGATGAAGAGGAGAAGGGAGTGACAGTAGAGGTCACCCTGAGGCTATTTTTAGAGCCTGATCCGGTTTTTGAAGTAAGTCTGCCTTTTCTTGTTTTAAGATTCTGTTACTGATGACTATATGTTTTTAGAATTCATATGTCATCCCAGAAGCTCCAATTGTGGAAGCTGCACCATCGCTGCCAATTGAGGCAAGTCAACAATCGGTTAATTCGAGGGAGGATAAAAAGGAAACCCTTGACCAGGTATGGTCAAAGAAACCTCGGCAGGGTCCACAAGCTTGATTCATCAAAGATTTAAAGATGAGATTGACAAGATTGTCAATGCTGCCTCCTTCAATGTGGCAGAAGAATTACTGGAGATTGAAGAAGTGGTACCGGTAGGAGAGGAGGAGGTATTTTATAAATGCAGGAAGGAGATAAGGGTGGTATTGGAAAAAATGAAGAAATTGGTTTGGGAGAAAATACAGGAGAAAATTTGAAAGGGAAAGAGAAAAAAGAAAGAAAGAGGGAAGGAAAAAAGTAGAAAGCAATTTGTTTATTTATATATTTATTTTATTTTGTTGTTTTAATTGAAATTTTAATATATATTTTATAAGATTTTGAAAAAGAAAAAGAAAAAGAAAGAAAAAAATATTTGAATAAAATTTTGTTCTAAATTTTGAAAGAAGAAAAGAAAAAATATTTAACTGAGAAAATTTTAGTTTATGTTTTGAAAAGAAAAAATTTAAGTAAGAAGAAAAAAAATTGTTGATTGAAACAATTTTGTTTGAAATGAAAATCCAATGAGAGAAGAATTTGTTATTTGTGAAAGTTTATTTATTGAAGTTTTTGAGGAACTTTGGTTATTTGAAAAGAAAGAGAAAAATAGTTTTGAAAAAAGAATTTGAAAGAAAGAAGTGTCACATGGCGCGTGACACTCAAGGCAAAAGTAGCTCATTAAATCAATAATACAGAGGTCTAAATCCATACTCAAAGCGCAGAAAGCAATTCTACATAGCAACTGTGACTTTCCTTTGTGTACTCACTATTCAACCGCGCTAGTCTAAACTCTAAATCTAAATTAGTCAATCTCTCAATAGTGTGTCTCAGTCTTTTCCTCAATAAGAGACGCGCAGCGCAATAGTCAATGTAATGGTGCACTAAAAGGTTTATTAAATGTCTGTGAATTATTAAAAGGTGTAGTGAGCATGGATGGAATGGATAGTGGAGGATTAAAGGGTTAACGGATGTTAGTGAGGAGGGTCCAGGTGTAATGGATGTATTTTTTAATGGTCTTTTATGTGCAGAATAGTGGATGGGTATGAGGTCAATGCGAGGAGGAGTAAAGTATATAAAAGGGGTTGGGTTTTTGGTTCAATATTTCTTTAGAATTAAATTATAAAATGTATATATAGTTTATAGTGGTAAAGCTTTAGGTTAAATCATTATTATTGTATCTTTACTTATTTTCTCAGTAATCATTTCTAAATCCTAAATCTTTGATTATTGAGTTTCCAACCCTTTGTGAGATTTTAAGAAATTTAATATTACCTTTAAATTATATTAGAATTCTCCTCAAACATATCTTGAAGCAGTAGTTCTTCCTTTGAGTCATCTTCAGATCACTTCCTCGAACATTTCCTCTGTGTCTTGACAAAGTTTCTAAACTCCTTTCTCCATCTCACTTCCTGGAACACCCTCAACCTTGAGCGTAGGTTGTCCGGTGACAGTATAATTTAATTCTCCATAGTTCTCATTCTTTGCACTACTACGTCCCTTATCAGATGTTTTTCTCTAAATTCTTAAAATGGCACCTGTTCAACGCATTCCTCCTACGGGCGCTACTACTAGAGCTTGCGCCAGAGGCAGGCCAACAGCCACACGGCCTGTTTCCCACACTCACTCCTTGGAGCCACTCAACCTAATGGAACGGCAACATTCAGTCCAATCTGTAGAAGACATCCCACAAGATTTTGATGACTCTAGTGATGATGAAGAAGGAGAGGATACAATGCACAAGGCACCATCTGCCCCTGCTACTCACCCTTCTGGTCAGCCTTCGAAACCTGGACCATCTAATTCTCTGTGAGATTTCATGAAACTTTTCATGAAGACCCTTTCAAATTCAACGTCTTCATAGGGATCTAAATTCAAAACTTCTTCTATGAAATATCCTGATAAATTTGATGGAGAACATCCAGACAGATTGCGGCCCTTCTTACAAACCTGCAAGCTCCTGTTCCATAATGACCCTTGAACCTTCAATAACGACCAATCAAAGGTTGTTTACGCTTCTTCATTCCTAGCCTGAAAAGCAGCAAGATGGTTCGAACCTTATCTTCTCATGCTCTCTTTGACCGAAACCCACTTACTTATTAATAACTGGGAAAAGTTCAAAGACCAACTCTTCACGTTTTTTGATGACCCTAACAAAACTGACAACGCATAAATTGAACTTGATTTTCTTTGCATGAGTGATAATGGTAAAGCCTCTGAATATATCCCAAACTTCAGAGCACTTCAAACCCGAGTAGGTTTGAATGATGCTGACCTCAAGTATCATTTCAAAAAAGGACTTCCTTCGAGGATTCCGGATCAGTTAAATCTTCATGGTCAGAAGATGACTACTTTAACGGATTTAATGGATCGAACCCTTGAACTCGACGGCATTTACCAAGGATGACATCAACATCGTCGATACGCCAACAAATCTCAAGGCCTAAATTTTAAATCAGGACCTTCTTCACACCCACGGACAACTCAATCCAAACCCAATAAGGGAAAGGACAAACCTCAACCAAAAGACTCAACCCCAGGTAATATCAGTAAAGTACTGGATCCTAAAGGGGAACTTAAAGAAGCTGAGAGGAAGAGGCGAGCAGATAATGGGTTATGTATGTATTGTGGGGGTAAGCACAAGACAGAAGATTGTGTGAAGTTGAAGGAAAGAGAAGGTACTAGTTCAAGGTCAAAAAACTAGTAGATAGTTTACTTGTGTGCAAAGCAAACTATCTTATCTCACCCATTGCACAGAACCTCCATTTCTTAAGGACTGGAGTTGCCTTAAACCACTTGAGATTCATTCTTTTTAAGGAGGATACCCCCTTCAGTTGTCTTATAGACTCTGGAGCTTCAATTTCTTTTGTTAGTTTATCTTTTTCCAAGAAGTTACAACTAACATTTACAGATATCGATCAAATTCCAATTTACTTGGTCAAATCAGAGGAACCCAAATATTGGGTAAGTAAGAATGTTTTATGGGTTTTCAACTTTCCGAACTTTCCCCCCTTTGAGTGAGAATTATCAGTCTTGCACGCCCCAAGAGTGGACGATACCATCCTTGGCCATTACTTTTTAACGCATTGGAAACCTGAAATAGATTGGTCATGGGGATTGATCACCCCACAGGCTAAGTATATTTCTGATTCTTCAATGCAGGTCAATAGGGAGTTAAACAACCCACCTGACAACGTCCTGCTAGAGGAAAAATCTCTGCCAGATGACTTGCAAGCATCTGATCTTTCTCTAAATGAGCAATTGGCTAACTCTTCTAGCTCAATGACTTCACTTGAAGAGGATTTAAATTGCCTTGAAGTAATCAAATTATGCTCTCTCAATTCCGGTCTTCCCTCGACAGATTCTCTCAAAGATGATGAGGACAACCAAATCAACTCTACCGGAAATCTATTATGATTTCCTCAATGTTTTCTCAATCCGCAAGGCCAACAAGTTACCACCCCATCAACCCTACAACCATCAAATAGAGATAATAGGTCCAGTACCTCCGGCAGGTCCTGTCTATTCTTTGTAGAAGGATGAATCTCAAGTTCTTTGAGACTACATTGCAGAGAATGTAGCCAAATATTTCATCATAGCCAGTAAACCTCCAACCGGCTCCCCTGTTCTTTTTGTAAAGAAAAAAGACGGTAGCCTTAGGTTGTGTGTTGGCTATAGAAAGCTCAACACAGTCACTAAGAAGAATGCATATCCTGTTCCTCCTATGACAATGCTTCTTACCCTTATCAATGGTGCTAATTTCTTTTCTAAAATTAATCTTAGAGGCACTTACAATCTTATTCGCGTTGCGGAAGGTCATGAACCACTGACTGAAATGCGCACTAGATTTGGTAGTTTTGAATATTTAGTTATGCCTTTTGGATTGAGTAACACACCATCAACTTTTCAAACCTTTTTCAATGACATCTTTCAAGATGTTTTCAAAAACTTGGTTGACGTCTATTTAGATGATATTTTAATTTCTCGAAGACATTAGATGAACATATTCATCATGTTCGACAGGTTCTAAATTGACTTTGAGATCAAGGCCTCTACGCCAAGCACAATAAATGCAATTTCCACCTTAAATCAATAGATTTTTTGGGTTTTACGTTATCCACCGATGGTTTAGTCATGGACAACAAAAAGGTCCAAAAAGTCCTGAAATGGCCTAAGCCCAAAACCGTTAAATCCCTCCAAGGATTTTTAGGTTTTGTAAATTTCTATAGAAGATTAATTAAAGATTACTCTAAAACTATTTCCAATCTTTCTTCTCTTCTTAGAAAAGATATACCTTTTGTTTTTACTTCTACAGCACAAAAGGAATTCAAAGCTTTGAAGACTGCATTTACCACAGCTCCAATTCTTCAACACTTTGATCCTTCTGCTTTGAAAATAGTCGATACAGATGCGAGCAATTATGCTATCGCAGGGGTCATTTCTCAATTAAATCCTGAAACAAAATTGTTTCATCCTGTTAATTTTGAGTCACGTAAACTCATTTCAGCAGAATTAAATTATGAAATTTATGACAAAGAGCTTTTAGCTATTATTCATTGTCTTAAAAAATGGAGCTCTTTTCTTCTCAGCCTAAATAGTCCTTTTCAAATTCTAACTGACCATAATGCTTTGAAATACTTTATGTCTTCCAAAGTGTTAACCAGGAGTCAAGCCAGGTGGGCTGAATTTCTGTCTGAATTTCCTTTTTCTATTTCCTATTGCCCAGGTAAGAACTGTATTGTCCCAGATATCCTGTCACGTCGGGACGACGTTTACCCACAGCTGGGTGACGCATTTGCTGACAAGAACCCAGCGAATGTGAAATCAATTTTCAACGAATTAATGTTAACGACTCATCAACTTAATTTGATGACAATTCAATCTTTTCAAAATCCATTATCCAACATCCTCGAAGCTCAGTCAAAGGACAACTATTGTTTAGGGATAAAAGACAAAATACTCTCGAAGCAAGGGGCCAAAAGATTTAGTATTGAATCAAGTCTATTAGTTTTCAAAGGTAGAGTAGTCATACCCAACAACAATGAAATAAAATTATAGATTTTCAATAGTTGACTTGATTCTCCATCAGCTGGTCATTTTGGTGTTGATAAAAACTACCAGTTAATAGCAAGGGATTTCTTCTGGCCAGGAATTACCAGAGAAATCAAGTCCTATATAAGGGCTTGTTACAAATGTAATAGGAATAAGGCTCCCTGTCACCGGAAGCATGGGTTGCTTCAACCGCTTACTATTCCCTCTAAACCTTGGGAATCTTTATCGATGGATTTAATTTCTCAACTTCCTCTTTCTAATAATTTTGATGCTATATTAGTAATAGTAGATAGATTTTCAAAGATGTCTATTTTCATTATAACCACTACTACTGCTACAGCAGATGATTTGTCAAAATTGTTTCTAGAACATGTATTTTCCAAACATGGCATACCTAATGATATTATTTGAGATTGAGGCTCATTGTTTGTATCCACATTCTGGACTCAACTGTGTTGAGAACTCAATATCACGAGGAATCTCTCCATGGCCTATCATCCTGAAACCAATGGGAAAACGGAAAGGTTCAACCAAATCCTCGAACAATACCTTCCAACGTATTTCAGTTACCAACAAGACAATTGGACCACATGGTTACCATTGGCCGAATTTGCTTATAATAACTCGACTCATTCTTCGACAGGACAATCTCCCTTCGAAACTGTTTATGGAAGACATCCTCAATTCAACTCAATAAATGTAGGAACTAGTCATCCTGCGGAACGTTATCTTTGAAACATATCACAACTCCAAGAAGAACTTAAATCAAACTTGGAATTAGCGATTCGAAGGTACAAGGAACAGGCCAACAAACATCGACAATCTGCTGCTTCCTTCAAACCAGGCGACAAAGTATGGATTGACGCATGAAAAATTTGAATGACTTGACCATCAAAGAAACTGGCCAAAAAATGCTTGGGACCATTTTAAATCAACTCCGAAGTCTCTAAACCTGCATTTTGACTCAAGCTACCTCCTGAATGGCAGGCTATTCAACCTGTTTTTCACGTATCTCTCCTGGAACTGGCTCGAGAAACATACCCGGGCAGGAACCAACCTCCAGCGGAACCGGTCGAAGTAGAAGATCATCTAGAGTGGGAAGTAAGCCGTATCCTTGATTCAAGAATGCGCAAGGGGAAACTTCAATACGTCGTGGAATGGGAAGGCTTCCTCAATGATTCAGACAAAACATCCTGGGAACCAGCCATCAATGTTTCTAACACCCCTGAACTCCTAAAATCTTTTCATCTTAAATATCCTTTAAAACAAAAACCTTAAAAATCTCTTTTTTTTCTTTTCTTTCTCTTTTTCCTTCTTCTCTTTAAAATCTAAAACATCTCTACCTCTAAAATTTCTGTATTTTTTCTTTTCTTTTCTTCTTTCTTCTTTTTTTTCTTTCAAAAGTTTTTCAACCTTCTATAAAATAAATAAAATTAAATTAAATTGAAAAAATAAAATTAAAATAGAATAAAATTAAATTAAATTAAATTAAAGTAAAATTAAATTAAATTAAAAATAAAATTTAAAACAAAATAAATAAAAAATTCATAAAACCTTCTAAAATTTCTTTAAAATTTCTTTTTTTTTCTGTTCAAATTTTCTATCTACATTCTTTCCTTGAAAAACTCTTTTCCTTGAACTATCAAAATTTTTAACAAGCGCAACATGACAATCCTTCTTGAATTTCACTTCAACCTCTAAATCTCTCTTTTAAAATTTCTTCGAACAATTACTTCTTTCTCTCAAATTCTTTTTTAAAAAAAAAAATTATTTCTTCTCTTCTTTTTCTTTTTTCTTTTCAAATAACTAAAATTCCTCAAAACTTCAATAAATAAACTTTCATAAATAACAATTTTTTCTTTCATTAAATTTTCATTTCCAATAAAATTATTTCAATCAACTATTTCTTTTTTCCTACTTAAATTTTTCTTTTCAAAATTTAAATTAAAACTCCTTCAATTAAATATTCTTTCTTTTCTTCTTTCAAAATTTAAAACAAAATTTTATTTAAATTTTTTCTTTCTTTTTTTTCTTTTTTTTTCTCTCAAAATCTTATAAACTAAATATTAAAAATTTTAAATTAAAACAACAAAAATAAAATAAATAAAATACAAATTGTTTCTACTTTTCTTTTCCTCTTTCTTTCTTTTCCTTTCTCCTTCCATTTTAAATTTTCTCCTTTATTTTCTCTCAAACCAATCCCTTCATCTTCTCCAAAATCACCCTTATCTCCTTCCTACATTTTTCAAAAACCTCCTCCTCTCCTACTGGTACCACTTCCCCAATTTCCTGTAGTTCTTCGGCCACATTGAAGGAAGCAGCATTGATAATCTTATCGACTTCACCTTTTAAATCTTCAATAAACCTAGCTCGTTGACCCTGGCGAGGTTTCTTAAACCATACCTGGTCAAGAGTTTCTTCATTATCCTCCCTTGAGGCAATCACTGGTAACTGTTCTTCAGTAGGGATTGACGGCGCCACTTCCACAGCAGTGGTTTCCACAATAGGAGCTCCCACACTTGAGGCTTCCACAATGACATATAAATTCTAAATAATATGGTCATCAGTAAAATTTTTCTTTGGAAAATAAAATCAAACTTACTTTGAATAATGGGTCAGCTTCTAGAAACAACTTTGGTGTGACTTCCACTGCCACTTCTTTTTCTTCCTCATCATCTTCAATGACCATTCGCCACTTTTTCGGCCTCCTCCTTGAAATGGGGACTTCCTCCTCATCTTCTCCACCAACTCATCCACCTCCTCTTCTACCCTTTGTTTACCCAGGACGCCGTATTGTCCTCGACTTCCTCCTCAGCTGCTTCTGATTGGTCATCCCCGATTGACATGTCCCATATGTGTTCAACCACTTCTTTTGTCTTTGGTATTACCCAATATTTAGTCTTGGTAAACCTTCGTTTGATGTCCGAATTTTTTGCTAACGCATTGCAGGCTACCTGTCTCCATCAACAAAACTTGCATTTCTGGCAAGGACGACGAGTAGCTGTTCTTTCCACACAGAAGTATTCCATTGATTCACAAGCCGTGCATGCTTGGGAATACTGTCCAGTAACGAGTCCACCATCTGCTTTGGGGTGAGAAGGCGTGGGAGCTGGAGTAGGACAAGTTGACATAATAATAATTTATAAATAATCAAGAATATAATAAAGGGAAATTAGTGTGGGAAGTATATGTCTCACACTCAACAGAGCTCACGTTTTTATACCCAGGCATCTATCACACGCGATGTGACACTCGAGGCAAAAGTAGCTCATTAAATCAATAATACAGAGGTCTAAATCCATACTCAAAGCGCAGAAAGCAATTCTACATAGCAGCTGCAACTTTCCTTTGTGTACTCACTATTCAACCGTGCTAGTCTAAACTCTAAATCTAAATTAGTCAAGCTCTCAATAGTGTGTCTCAGTCTTTTCCCCAATAAGCGACGCACAGCGCAATAGTCAATGTAATGGTGCACTAAAAGGTTTATTAAATGTCTGTGAATTATTAAAAGGTGTAGTGAGCATGGACGGAATGGATAGTGGAGGATTAAAGGAATAACGGATGTTAGTGAGGAGGGTCCAGGTGTAATGGATGTATTTTTTAATGGTCTGTGGTGTGCGGAATTGTGGATGGGTATGAGGTCAATGTGAGGAGGAGTAAAGGATATAAAAGGGGTTGGGTTTTTGGTTTGACATTCTTTAGAATTAAATTATAAAATGTATATATAGTTAATAGTGGTAAAGCTTTAGGTTAAATCATTATTATTGTATCTTTCCTTATTTTCTCAGTAATCATTTCTAAATCCTAAATCTTTGATTATTGAGTTTCCAACCCTGCATGAGATTTTAAGAAATTTAATATTACCTTTAAATTATATTAGAATTCTCCTCGAACATATCTCGAAGCAGTAGTTCTTCCTTTGAGTCATCTTCGGATCACTTCCTCGAACATTTCCTCTGTGTCTTGACAAAGTTTCTAAACTCCTTTCTCCATCTCACTTCCAGAAACACCCTCGACCTTGTGCATAGGTCGTCCGGTGACAAGAAGTAATTTGTTTGAAGAATTTTAAAAGAGAGATTTAAAGGTTGAAGTGAAGTTTGAAAAAGATTGTTGTATTGAGTTTGTGAAAAATTTTGATAGTTAGAAGAAAAAGAAATAAGGAAATAAAAATTGTAATTTGAAAAAGAAAAAAGTTTGAAAGGAGAAAAGAAAGAAAATTAAAGGAATTATTGATTTTTAAGATTTTATTTTAATGAATTTTTTAAGATTTTGTTTTTTTATTATTTTATTTTGTTTTATTTTTTTAATTTAATTTAATTTAATTTTAGTTTATTTTATTTTATTTTATTTTATTTTATTTATTTAGTTTATTTATTTATTTTTAAAGAAGGTTGAAAAAAGCTTTTGAAAAGAAGAAAGAAGAAAAGAGAAAACAGAGTAAGGGTTTTTAGAAGAGAAGAAGTTTTAGAATTTTAAGAAAAGAAATAAAATAGAAAGAAAAAAAAAGAGAAGATAATAGAAAAATAAAAGAGAGTTCTAAGTTTTTGGTTTAAAAGGATATTTAACATGAAAAGATTTTAGGAGTTCAGGGGCGTTAGAAACATTGATGGCTGTTTCCCAGGATGTTTTGTCTGAGTCATCAAGGAAGCCTTCCCATTCCACAAGGTATTGAAGTTTCCCCTTGCGCATTCTTGAATCAAGGATACAGCTTACTTCCCACTCTAGATGGACTTCTACTTTGACCGGTTCCGGAGGAGGTTGGTTCCTGCCTGGGTATGTTTCTCGAGCCAGTTCCAGGAGAGATATGTGAAAAACAGGGTGAATAGCCTGCCATTTAGGAGGTAGCTTGAGTCAAAATACAGGTTTAGAGACTTTGGAGTCAATTTCAAATGGTCCCAAGCGTTTTTTGGCCAGTTTCTTTGATGGTTGAGTCATTCAAATGTTTTGTGCGTCGAGCCATACTTTGTCGCCTGGTTTGAAAAAAGGAGCAGATTGTCAATGTTTGTTGGCCTGTTCCTTGTACCTTTAAATTTCTAATTCCAAGTTTGATTTAAGCTCTTCTTGGAGTCCTGATATGGTTCAAAGATAATGTTCCGCAGGATGACTAGTTCCTACATTGTTTGAGTTGAATCAAGGATGTCTTCCATAAACAGTTTTGAAGGGAGATTGTCCTGTTGAAGAATGAGTCAAGTTATTATAAGCAAATTTGGCCAATGGTAACCATGTGGTCCAATTGTCTTGTTGGTAACTGACATACATTGGAAGGTATTGTTTGAGGATTTGGTTGACCCTTTCCGTTTGCCCATTGGTTTCAGGATGATAGGCTGTGGAGAGATTCCTTGTAATATTGAGTTGTCGACACAATTGAGTCCAGAATGTGTATACAAACAATGAGCCTCTATCTGAAATAATATCATTAGGTAAGCCATGTTTGGAAAATACATATTCTAGAAACAATTTTGACAAATCTTCTGCTGTAGCAGTAGTAGTGGTTTTAATGAAAATAGACATTTTTGAAAATCTATCTACTATTACTGTCACTGGACAACCTATGCACAAGGTCGAGGGTGTTCCTGGAAGTAAGATGTAGGGAGGAGTTTAGAAAATTCTTTGAAGCAGAGAGGAAATTTTTGAGGAAGTGATTTGAAGATGACTTGAAGGAAGAGCTACTGCTTTGAGATATGTTCAATAAGAATACTAATATAATTTAAAGGTAATATTAATATTCTTAAGATCTCACAAAGGGTTGGAAACTCAATAATCAAAGATTTGAGCTTTAGAAATGATTTCTGAGAAAAATAAGGAAATGTACAATAATAATGAATTAACCTGAAGCTTTACCACTATTAACTATATATATGTTTTATAATTTATTTCTAAAGAAATATCGAACCAAAATCCAACCCCTTTTATATCCATTACTCCTCCTTGCATTGACCTCATACCCATCCATCATTCCGCACACCACAGACCTCCAAAAATACACCCATTACACCTTGACCCTCCTCACTAACATCTGTTAACTCTTTAATCCTCCACTAACCATCCCGTCCATGCTCACTACCCCTGTTAATAACCCACAGATATATTGAGAGACTGACTAACTTATATTTAAAGTTTAGATTAGCGTGGTTGAATAGTGAGTACACAAAGGAAAGTTGCAGTTGCTAAGTAGATTCGTTTTTGCACTTCACGTATGGATTTAGAACTCTGTATTATTGATTTAATGAGCTGCTTTTGCCTCGAGTTTCACGTGGCGCATGACAATTACTAATATAGCATCAAAATTATTAGAAAGAGGAAGTTGAGAAATAAAATCCTTTGATAAAGATTCCCAAGGTTTAGAGGGAATAGGAAGTGGTTGAAGCAACCTATGCTTCCAGTGACAGGGAGCCTTATTCCTATTACATTTGTAACAAGATCTTATCTAGGCCTTGATTTCTCTGGTCATTCCTGGCCAGAAGAAATCCCTCTCTATTAACTGGTAGGTTTTATCAACCCCAGAATGACCAGCTAATGGAGAATCATGTCGACTGTTGAAAATCCATAATTTTATTTCATTGTTGTTGGGTATGACTACTCTACCTTCAAAAACTAATAGATCTGATTCAATACTAAATCTTTTGGCCCCTTGCTTTGAGAGTATTTTCTCTTTTAACCCTAAACAATAATTTTTCTTTGACTGAGCTTGGAGGATGTTGGATAGTGGATTTTGAAAAGATTGAATTGTCATCAAATTAAGTTGATGAGTCGTTAACATTGATTCATTTAAGATTGATTTCACATTTGCTGGGTTCTTGTCAGCAAATGCATCCCCCGGCTGTGGATAAACGCTGTCCTGACGTGACAGGATATCTGGGACAATACAGTTCTTACCTGGGCAATAGGAAATAGAAAAAGGAAATTCAGACAGAAATTCAGCCCACCTGGCTTGACGCCTGGTTAAAACTTTGGAAGACATAAAGTATTTCAAAGAATTATGGTCAGTCAGGATTTGAAAAGGACTATCTAGGCTGGGAAGAAAAGAGCGCCATTTTTTAAGACAATGAATAATAGCTAAAAGCTCTTTGTCATGAATTTCATAATTTAATTCTGCCGCAATGAGTTTGCATGACTCAAAAGCAACAGGATGAAACAATTTTGTTTCAGGATTAAATTGAGAAATGACCCCTACGATAGCATAATTGCTAGCATCTGTCTTGACTATTGTCAAAGCAGAAGGATCAAAGTGTCAAAGAATTGGAGCTGTGGTGAACGCAGTCTTCAATGCTTTGAATTCCTTTCGTGCTGTAAAAGTAAAAACAAAAGGAATATCTTTTCTAAGAAGAGAAGTAATATTGGGAATAGTTTTGGAGTAATCTTTAATAAATCTTCTATATAAATTGGCAAAACCCAAAAATCCTTTGAGGGATTTAACAGTTTTGGGCTCAGGCCATTCCAGGACTTTTTGGACCTTTTTGTTGTCCATGACTAAACCATCAGTGGACAACATAAACTCAAAAAATCAATAGATTTGAGATGGAATTCACATTTATTGTGCTTGGCGTAGAGACCATGATCTCAAAGGTAATTTAGAACCTGTTGAACATGATGAATATGTTCATCTAATGTCTTTAAGAAATTAAAATATTGTCTAAGTAGACAACAACAAATTTTTTGACATAATCTTGAAAGATGTCATTAACAAAAGTTTGAAAAGTAGATGGTGCGTCACATAATCCAAAAGGCATGAATAAATATTCTAAACTACTAAATCTAGTGCGCATTGCAGTCAGTGGTTCATGACCTTCCGCAATGCAAATAAGATTATAAGCACCTCTAAGATTAATTTTAGAAAAGAAATTAGCACCATTGAAAAGGGTAAGAAGCAATGACATAGGAGGAACGGGATATGCATTCTTCTTTGTGACTGTGTTGAGCTTTCTATAGCCAACACACAACATAAGGCTACCGTCTTTTTTCTTTACAAAAAGAACAGGGGAGCCTGTTGGAGATTTACTGGCTCTGATGATACCTTTGGCTACATTCTCTGCAATGTAGTCTTGAAGAACTTGAGATTTGTCCTTTTACAAAGAATAGACTGGACCTGACGGAGGTACTTGACCTATTAACTCTATTTGATGGTTGTAGGGTCAATGAGGTGGTAACTTATTGTTGTTGCGTATTGAGAAAACATTGAGGAAATTGTGATAGATTTCTGGTAGAGTTAATTTAATGGCTTCAATGTTGATTTGGTCATCCTTATCATCTTCGAGAGAATCTATTGAGGGAAAATGAGAATTGAGAGAGCATAATTTGATTACTTCAAGGCAATTTAAATCCTCTTCAAGTGAAGTCATTGAGCTAGAAGAGTTAGCCAATTGCTCATTTAGAGAAATATCAGATGCTTGAAAGTCATCTGGCAGAGATTTGTCCTCAAGCAGGACATTGTCAGGCGGGTTGTTTAACTCCCTATTGACCTGCATTGAAGAATTAGAAATATACTTAGCCTGTGGGGTTATCAATCCCCGTGACCAATCTATTTCAGGATTCCAATGCGTTAAAAAGTAATGGCCAAGGATTGTATAGTCCATTCTTGGGGCGTCCAAGACTGATAATTCCCATTCGAAGGGGGGAAAATTTGGAAAGTTGAAAACCCATAGAACTTTCTTACTTACCCAATATTTAGGTTCCTCTTATTTGACCAAATAAATTAGAGTTTGATTAATATCTGTGAATGTCAGCTTTAAATTCTTGGCAAAAGATAAACTGACAAAAGAAATTGAAGCTCCAGAGTCTATAAGACAACTGAAGGGGGTATCCTCCTTAAAAAGAATAAATCTCAAGCGTTTTAAGGCAACTCCAGTCCTTAAGAAATGGAAGTTCTGTGCACTGGGAGAGATAAGATAGTTTGCTTTGCACACAAGTAAACTATCTACTAGTTTTTTGACCTTGAAATAGTACCTTCTCTCTCCTTCAACTGTACACAATCTTCTAGCTTGTGCTTACCCCCACAATACATACATAACCCATTATCTGCTCGTCTCTTCCTCTCAGATTCTTTAAGTTCCCCTTTTGGATCCAGTACCTTACTGATATTGCCTGGGGTTGAGATTTTTGGTCAAGGTTTGTCCTTTCCCTTATTGGGTTTGGATTGAGTTGTCCGTGGGTGTGAAGAAGCTCCCGATTTAAAATTTAGGCCTTGAGATTTGTTGGCGTATCGACAATGTTGTAGTCATACTTGGTAAAATCTGTTGAGTTTGAGGGTTTGATCCATTAAATCTGTTAAAGTATTCATCTTCTGACCATGAAAATTTAATTGATCCAGAATCCTTGAAGGAAGTCCCTTTTTGAAATGATACTTGAGGGCAGCATCATTCCAATCTACTCAAGTTTGAAGTGCTCTGAAGTCCGAGATATATTCAGAGGCTTTACCATTATCACTCATGCGGAGGAAATGAAGTTCATTTTCCATGTTGTCAGTTTCATTAGGGTCACCAAGCAACGTAAAGAGTTGGTCTTTGAACTTTTCCCAGTTATTAATGAGTAAGTGGGTTTCTGTTGAAGAGAACATGAGAAGATAAGGTTCAAACCACCTTGCTGCTTTTCCAGCTAGGAATGAAGAAGCATAAACAACCTTTGATTGGTTGTTATGGAACAGGAGCTTGCAGGTTTGCAAGAAGGGGCGCAATCTTTCTGGATGTTCTCCATCAAATTTATCAGGAGATTTCATGGAAGGAGTTTTGAATTTTGATCCCTCCAAAGATGTTGGATTTGAAAGGGTTTTCATGAAAAGTCTCATGAAGTCTTCCAGAGAATTAGATGGTCCAGGTTCCAAAGGTTGACCAGAAGGGTGAGTAGCAGGGGCAGATGGTGCCTCATTCATTTTATCCTCTCCTTCTTCTTTGCTAGAATCATCAAAATCCTGGGGGATGTCTTCTACAGATTGGACTGAGTGTGCCTGCTCCCTAAGGTCGAAAGGTTCCAGGGAGTGAGTGCGGGAAACAGGCCATGTGGCTGTTGGCCTGCCTCTGGCGCGAGCCCTAGTAGTAGCGTCCGTAGGAGGAGTGCGTTGAAAAGGTGCCATTTTTAAAAAATTTAGAGACACTTGAAAAAGGACGTAGTAGTGCAAATAATTAGAACTACAGAGAATTAAATTATACTGTCACTGGACAATCTACGCACAAGTTTGAGGGTGTTCCTGGAAAGTGAGATGGAGGGAGGAGTTTAGAAACTTCTTCGAAGAACAGAGGAAATGTTTGAGGAAGTGATTTGAAGATGACTTGAAGGAAGAGCTACTGCTTCGAGATATGTTTTATAAGAATTCTAGTATAATTTAAAGGTAATATTAATATTATTAATATCTCAAAAAGGGTTGGAAACTCAATAATCAAAGATTTAAGTTTTAGAAATGATTACTGAGAAAAATAAGGAAATGTAAAATAATAATGATTTAACCTGAAGATTTATCACTATTAACTATATATACTTTTTATAATTTAATTCTAAATAAATATCAAACCAAAATCCAACCCCTTTTATATCCATTACTCCTCCTTGCATTGACCTCATACCCATCCATCATTCCGCACACCACAGACCTCCAAAAATACACCCGTTACACCTGGACCCTCCTCACTAACATCCATTAACCCTTTAATCTTCCACTAACCATCCCGTCTATGCTCACTACCCCTGTTAATAACCCACAGATACTTAATAAACCATTTAGCAGAATATTGCATTAACTATTGCGCTGTGCGTTGCTTATCAAAGAAAAGACTAAACACACTATTGAGAGATTGACTAGTTTAGATTTAAAGTTTAGATTAGCGCGGTTGAATAGTGAGTACACAAAGGAAAGTTGCAGTTGCTATGTAGAATTGTTTTCTGTGCTTCGAGTATGGATTTAGACCTCTGTATTATTTATATAATGAGCTGCTTTTGCCTTGAGTGTCACATGGCACGTGACACCATACCAGCATTGATTATTTTTCTGATGGTTTCAATGCTGACATGTCCTTGTCTTCTATGCCAATCCATCAGGGAACCTTTGGCGGCAGGTGGAGGGTTGATATGATGATTCTTCTTAACAGTGCAAGGAATAGCAATAAGAAGGAACATCATTTTGATTGCATATACTAACACTAATTACATCCAAGACCCATCTTCTTCTGGTATTCTCTACCCAGCCAGTCATAATCAAGTCCTCTTTCAGATAAATCCCCAAATTTTTATTTTCAGAACACAAACCAAAACAGAAACCACAGTTCACTAAATCAAATAGAGAAATTAGAGTTGTCCTAACATCTGGACAATAGAAGACATTGGTAATAGCGACTATTTTACCATCCCCTTTAATTTTTAAATCTCCTATGCCAGTGATTACTGAAGAAGGACTGTTAGTGGCCACTTTGACTGGAATCTGTTTTTTAAGAAGTTTGAAATTGCTGAGAAGGCTCACATTTCCGGTGACATGATGAGTTGCTCCACTGTCCAAGATAGCATAGTTTTCAGCGATCGCATCAGGAGACCATTCAGCACTATTCAGATCAATGTGATCAACCATTTCATATAATGCCTCAATGTTTTTTTCAAAGATAGTGAGTTCATTAGCTTTAATTTGAACATCTCTGGCATGAATTGGACCATGTTGAGGGTGTTTGTATGGAATGTATACTTTCTTGATTCTTGAATTAGGGTCAGAAGCATATGCATTAGCACGTTCCCGCATAATGTATAGTTTAGCTGAGAAATTTGAAGAAAGTTGATTATATGGACAATGAGCTATAACATGAGCAGTAGAGTGGCATTCGTGACAATTGGGGCGTGCACCAGGAGGTCTGTAAGAGTCAGTCTTCCTCTGGGGTTAAACGGCAGCATGAAGAGATGGTTCGACAGCAAGTGTAGCCGCAGGTGATGAAAATCCTTCTCAATCAGCTCTGTTTTGGGTGAGAGTTGGCATGAGTTGGCAAAAATCTTCAAAAGTAACAGATTTTGAATCAGGTCAATTATCAAGAGCAACACATAGGTCAACATATAGATCTTTGAGTGATGAAGGAAGTAAGGCATGGGACATTAGAGCTTTGAAAACTTTCTGATCGAACACAATTCCTTTTTGTTCAATGACATCAAAGTGTTTGTTGAAGGCTTCCAAATATTCAGCATGTGATGTAAATTGAGTTTGTTTCAGATTGATGAAGTTACAGATAGCCGTCATGATTGGTGTATGATTGGATCTAGTGAATTTGTTGGCAATGTGGAGATAGGTTTGATGTGCTTTCCAATCTGTTGATATTTCATGGCGCAGAGAACTAGAGATTGAGTGAATAAGAATAAGATGGGTGACTCTGTCTTCAAAATCATCAGGACCTGGTTCATCATTCATTGTGTAAGCTCTTGTGCCAACAAAATCTTTGATAAGAGCCAAGATGTTGCTGTGCCACTCAGAGAAATTGCTACCTGATGTTTCAAGGCAGGGAATAGACTTAGTGAAATCAACAACATTTTTTAAAGTTTGCTGACGCTCTAACATTCCTATAGGCTGTGTCAAATGTGGGGGAGCAGGGTGGCGGAAAGGAGAAATCGACCGGCCTTGTGCAGGCGGTTGTTGTGTGTTAGATTGCATACTTTTTTGAGGGGAAGGTATGTTTAAAAGTTATAGGTCCCCTATCGCACGGGTCAACTCGTCGATAGGGGTAGGGATGGTAGGAGAGGGGGGGGTTTTAACAGCAGTTGGGGGTGGTTTAGATAATGTAGGAATTAAAACCTTTCTACGTTTTAAGTCCAGTGAGTTAGAGGTAAGGGGGGTTTGTGTTTGTGTTGAGTTAGAGGTAAGGGGGGGTGGTGTGCTATTACTTGCTTTGTCACGCGAGTGAAGTGGTTGGAAAGGTTGCGCGAGTGAGAGAGAAAGGGGTGGTGAGGAGGCGAGGAGTGAGAGAGGGAGGGGTTCGCTTGTGGTTAGGGGTGGGGAGGGAGCGAGTGAGGGGCAAGCAATGGCCTCGCTTGACTCGGTGAGTGAAAGGGGGGGGAGTATGTGGTATTGGGGTAAGCGTCGGGGCAGGTGATAGTATCTTATGAGAGCATGTATTACGTGAGGTAGAGGGTAAAGGATTGGTGGTTTCTAGTGGATTGATGCCAAGGCTCCGCAATTCGCGGTTGGAGATGGAGCGAGTTATTTGGGTATTTTTGTTTTTACCAACACAAGGAATAGGTACATCTTTTTCAGACATACGCTGGGGGTTTTTCGGCTACTAACGTTCCTAGTGTCGCTAACGTTGTGGAGTTTTTTACAGCTAACGTTTCAATGCCTGCGGGTAGAGCCCATAACCTGTAGCACGGTGTCAGCCTGTAGAACTCCGGAAAGAACCGGAGAACAGGGGACGCCGCGACTACAGACTATACCAACAAATGACTATGTACATAAGGTGCTTAAGCACATAACAGTGATTTCATCGGCTGTTTGCGCGTAGTGTAAACTCTATGATGTCCAAGAAATAAACATTAAGTTTTCTAATCACAAACTCATCGCATCTGTAATATCTGAAATTCCCATCAGTCTAAATACTCGATAACCTTCTATCTTTTCTAGATCAAATTTTAGTTACTTAGAATCTCCTTGAAAAATCCTAAACTACCGACATTATCTACATTTTATATCCACAGTTACTATGACTTCTTAATCACCAATATTTTATCTTCTCTGTAGTTATTGATCACTTTAGTTACAGATAGAACTTTCTTTATTATCTTAGTAACACTTTTACTATATAAACTTTACTAGTTTACGCATTAAAGACAACGATTCAACTTTGTTAAATAACTAAATATTTTATTTAAATCCTAATGAAATAAAACCCCTATTTGATTACAGCATCCCTGGCACAGCCAGATCCGAAAACATGGAGACAAAAAGAATTTTTTTTGAGAATTTATTGACAGCCCAAAAGTTGAGCTGCAGTATTTTTTTGACATCTTCAATTCATTCTGTGGCAATCGGGTTGGTTTTTTTGTTGTTTCGCCCCTCTACCGTCACAAGATGAATTGAAGATGTCAAAAAATATTGCAGCTCAACTTTTGACCTGCTACAAATTTTCGAAATTTTTTATTTTTGTCTCAATGTTTTCGGATCTGGCTGTAAGTAAGTATGTACAATGTAGTGTTGGAATATTTCCTCAACCGAGGCTTCGGTTCATGACAGGTTTTCTATTATCTGGAATATAAATTACATTTTATACTACATTCGTGAGACTACTCTTCAGAATACCACTGTCATTCTGACTTTTCCATTTCTCCTGGCCTTCTGTTTTTTTTTCCCCCTTCTTGTTCTTCCATTCTCCACATTTTATATAACATCTACACAGGAGAAAAAAAAAGTGCACTAGACGTCTAGTGCTTTTTTTGGCTTCATGTTGCAATTTTGTGCGTGATTTCGGTAGTGACTCTGTCCGAGTCTGGTACATCCCCTTTGTGAGACAGAGGGAGGGAATGGATTCAACCAGAGTTACTCCACAGTTCAGACAAGAATTACAGAGTTATTTGACTGGAGACCAAAAAAACTACTAGACTTCTGGTCCACTAGTTTTTCTCCCTGTGTCTAATTACTCTTGATTTCATTGGTTTCTTAGAAAATTAACCACCTGTATATATATAAAAATGTTTTTCAGACAACATTCCTCTGGAAATTAAATTTGGACTTACAATTTATTAAATATTAAATCCATGTCCTCACACAACATGTCCCATTCCATCCATTGCCTCTTCCCCTTCATCTGCTGGTCCTTCCTTCTCCTCCCTTGCCTCTCTGTCCTTGCATCTTCTGAACCACAGCAGATTTTGTTCAATTCCCCTGTTCAACAGGGTCATTTTCTAAACAATGTTCAACTTGTAGAACAGAATGGTCTTCATATAGACTCAAACCATCCTCTGTCTCCCTCCAGCTTGGCCGTCCAGTCCATCAATGCTAACGGTATCGAGTTTGAGAGACTCACTCTGCCTGAGTTTCCTACCTATGCCGTCAGGATTCGTTCTCCTAAAAATCTCTGCGATAACACTGTCAAACAGTATTCTGGATATCTCGATATTTCTTCCACCAAACATCTTTTCTTCTGGTTTTTTGAATCTCGCAGTAATCCTTTAGATGACCCTGTCGTCCTTTGGCTCAATGGTGGCCCTGGCTGTTCGTCATCGACCGGCTTGCTCTTTGAACTTGGTCCTTGCAATGTCGCCAATTCTGGCCAATCTACTGAGTTCAATCCTCATGGATGGAACAATAAAGCAAACCTCATCTTTCTTGATCAGCCTGTTTCTGTCGGCTATTCTTACTCCACAGGTGAAGATCACGTCAATAACTCAGACCAAGTGGGAAAAGATGTCTATGCTTTTCTTCAGCTTTTCTATAACCGATTTCCCCAACTCGCCAACTTACCATTCTCAGTTGCTGCTGAAAGCTATGGTGGAACTTATGCTCCTAACATTGCTTCTCGAATCTTTGATGAAAATCTGGATTTCAAGTCCAAACTAGCCATTGATAAACATCATCATACTGCTAGAATCGAAATTCCTCTGGCTACTGTGATGATTGGCAATGGATTGACCGATCCTCTGATTCAATTCGCCTCTGTACCTGACTATGCCTGTGAACCTTCTCCTTATGCTATCTTTGATCAAGCCACTTGTTCCAGCATTCGTGCCTCTGTTCCAACATGCGAAAAACTCCAATCATACTGCTACAAGAGTCCTTCAAGGTAACAATTAAAATTATGCCCCATCTCTTTCTAAGCTAACCTATCTTCCTTTTGTTACCTTTTTTCTCAAGATTCACTTGTGTACCTGCTACTCTCTATTGTTGGTCAAAAATTTACGGAGCCATTCAACAGAGTGGGGTCAACCCTTACGATGTCAGAATGAAGTGTGCTCAATCCCAAAATCCTCTTTGCTAGTGAGTTGATTTCAATCAGTCTATTCGATCTTATTTCACTAGTATGTTTCTTTCTGGCAGTGAGGAGATGGACTGGATCAAAACTTATCTAAACAAACATGAAGTTAAGAAAGAATTAGGCGTTCCCAAAAACTTGACGTTTGAAAGCATTAATATGGGTGTTAATAGAGCCTTCCTGGTTGGTAAATTTCTTATCATGATTTGGGTCGTAAAATGCCCCCCAAACAAATTGTCGCGGCTGGTCAATACTGATTATATTTTTGATTAGATGTCGGGCGATGAAATGCATAATTCTGCTAAATTGCTCCCCAAATTGTTGGACAATGGTATTAGGTTGCTTATCTACGCTGGCGAAGATGATTTTATGTGTAAGCTTTACTAAAACACATCAAATAAATTGTTCAGTTTTTCTCATCTAGTGGATGGGGGGGGGGGTCATGATTTCAGGCAATTATCTAGGAAATGAGCGTTGGATGATGGCACTTGAAACTCAATTCCAAGACGAGTTTAATCACAAAAGTCATAAGTACTACTCCAAAGTCTCTAATACACGTGAGCATGCTGGAAGAATTCGATCAGCTGGACCAGGAGCTGGAAATATCACTTTTGTCTCGTTGTTTGAAGCTGGGCATATGGTAAGGTTTTTTTTCAGCTATTCTATTGGTAAATCTATGCTGTTCAAGCTAACTAAGGTATGCTGTTGATTGTTATACTAAGGTCCCTCATGATCAACCTGTAAGATCGAACGAGTTGATTAATAATTGGCTAGCTAATCAACCATTGCATTAAAGTGTGTGTGTATGTGTGTAAGAGAGAGGGATTGGGGATTTTTTTTCATCCCTTATCTAGAGTGTGTAACATGGTGATCGGTTTTAGTGGAGATTATTCAATGAGGTTTTCTTATGAGGAATAAGTTGAGGTGGTGGAGCATTTTGGTGTTTTATGGAATGCTTTTTTTTCCTTATTTTGTTGGTAAGTATGTGGTTTCCCTCCTCCTTGGCCCCACTTTATGAAGTTTTTTTTTTTTTTTTTTTTTTTTTTTTTTTTTTTTTGGGAAATGTTAGTTTTTTTAAAATTTTTATTTGTTGGTTTTTGCAGCTATATAAGTGTTGTTGTTTACTCTTGCGTGTAGGAAAAAACATGAAGGTTTTGGGGCTGTTTTTGATTTTTGAACATAAAAATTGAAGAAAATAACTCAAAAAAATAAATAAATAGTAATAGATTAAGGGGGGGGGGCCTTAGAGTGACCACCCACCTTTTGAGCTGCAACAGAGACCACTTTTCCATTTTTAGTGTTTTCTCCCTACTAAGTTATCAGTATCTCTCTCGCTTGTGACTGCCCTCTACTGATAGTAGTGTTAGATTATCCTTGCTTTTTCCCGCTGCAAAGGTTATCACTATTTAATTCTGTAGAGGTTTAACTATTAGATTATCATTACTTTTCCTCATTCTTGAAGTTTGCGTTATTGTTCTCGTAGCCTAGTTAAGGTGAAAATGCCCCAAATGAGACTAGAAGTAGAAAGATGGTCCCTTTAAAACCACCCTAAAAATGTACTATTCATTTTCAATTTTTAATGCTCTAGATTGATTGATTATGTATGAAAGTTTCACACAGGGGGGGGGGGGGTGGGGGGGGGGGGGGGGGAAGTGGCAGCCAGATGTCGGGTTCAGTTCACATAATGAATTGAATTGATTCAGTATATGAACTGAACCTGACATCTGGTTGCCTTTTTTTTATTTTTTTTTTATTCTTCCACTGTGACAGACAGGTTATTTGGGCCATTTTTAGGTGGGGAGGAGGGGGTTATCAAAGTTAGAACATTTGTAATTATTTAAAAGTTAGTTGACAACACACAAAAAAAAAAAAAAAAAAAAAAAAAAAAAAAAAAAAAAAGCCACAAACTTGACCTTAATTCTCAGTACCAAAACATGTTTTGAGGGCACAATATAGCATATTTAAAAAAAAAAATTAATCATGGTTGATTTGGTGAAAAAAAGAAGTATTTTTGAAATGGAAGATTTCTAACTTTGATACACCCACCCCCCTTATTATGAGTCAAAAAAAAAAAAATGTTTGAGAAGTGGGGAAATTTTTTGTATAGGGGTTGTGCTGTTGTACATTTCAATATGTTGCTGTCATTTCTCTTCTCAGTTCTTTTTGTTATCTCTTTTGCTATGACCAACTATTTCTGTATTTATTTTTATTCTTATTTTTATTCTGCACTTTTGATTTATATTTATAACTAAACACTTTTTTTTTGTCAGGCTGAACTCAAGTACAGAGATATGAATAGCTTGATTAGTCAATTGTCTTGAAGATTTTAATGGTCCAGTATGAATAGTGTTGCCCAAATCCAATTAAGTATTAAAATATAATTCAATATAATGCTCTCAGTAATTTAATCTCACTTTTTATATATGGTTTACAGCTTATAGTTGGTATAAAAATAGAACTAATAATTTTAAACAATATTTAAAAGACTAAAACAGTACTAATGAATATGTATTGTATTGTTTTGGTTATATATTTGTAAGGTGATATAAAAGAATGTAGAATATAAGCCCAAAACATCAACCTTATATATCCATGAGTTCCCCAATGTAGCCCCTTTGTTTACCAATCCTATACTTGGCCAATGACAACTCAAACTAGCAGCTACACATGCCCATCAACCTAAGGATCAACCAATAACAAAAGAAGAATCATATCACACACCAAAATACATAAACAGCAGGTGTTAATCCATCAAAAATAGAGTAATAACCAAAATGAGAGTGTATGCGTTTAATTCTTAAAATAAAAGACTAACTAAGGGAAAAAAGGACCTAAAAATAATGTCTAAATAAGGGGGATTAATGGTAGAAATAAAGGTCTTAAGTATTAAAAAGTTATACATGAAATCTCCATCTAAATATGACCAATATTGCCTGAGAAACCCAAAATAAGACATGAGATGTGAGGTAGCTGAATGCAGACTCTTGTAAGCGCTTGCATGGGTAAATCCTTGATTAAATAGGCAATTTTAAGTGTGGTAGTGAATTCTAGGCACCAATCTTGAGTTCATTAATGAAATTAGTGTATATAATGAGGTTAATGCACTAATAATGTCAGTGTATGATAGTATTTAAGTACAATTTAATAGTAAATATTAATGGTCCTACTACTTAATATTAAATGATTTATGGATCAAACCTCTGTGAAAGAATAATAAAACTGTTATACTCAATTTTTAGCTCACAATATTTGGATTGGTGTGGACTAGTGTTGGAAAATAGGCTAATAAAATATAGTTATAGCTAATATAAAGATAATATCAATTTATAAGGGCTTTTAAATATATTTGTATTTGATAATAATTATTTAATAATGTTTATTTGATGTGTAGTAAATAATTGATGTCTAATAACCTTCCAAATCCTCCCTTACTTATACCAAAATCCACTGAAGTGCACAGACCTTCAAACCAGATGATATCACTGCTATCCCCAGCAATTACAGCACTGTGAGGACTCATCACCTCCCCATGGTGTCCACTTCAAGAAGTTTCAACACCCAGACCTCCAGTAAGGAACCTCCATCACAATTAATGATATCATACACCCATACCATAAATAGAGAAAACAGATAAAAGCAGATACCATAAAGAAACAAGTAAAATAACTCATCCAAAGAGAATAAAATGAGACCCAAAACATATAAAGAAACCAAATCAACTTTCCAAGCCCCCAAAAACATCCCCAAGCATTCACATTAACCCAGTAATCATATTCAAACCCATAAATCTGTGAAAATCCATTAAAGGAAGCAGATTAAGTTGTCTAAACTGGATATATGTGCCTGAAAAAGGTGTATATGCTTGTGTAGGCATGGTGAGTCCATTGAATATGTCTATATGACCTAAAATTAGCAGAGAAATAAAGCTTATAGGCTATTTAGA
This sequence comes from Hemileia vastatrix, assembly GCA_030280995.1. Taxonomy (NCBI): domain Eukaryota; kingdom Fungi; phylum Basidiomycota; class Pucciniomycetes; order Pucciniales; family Zaghouaniaceae; genus Hemileia; species Hemileia vastatrix. Next base: position 33,133,764 of record JASXTE010000010.1, on the reverse strand, counting down.
GGATTAAACCTGCATATAGACCTATAAATACATAGTATAACTGCATATTTCACTGAATATAAGGTTTTTGCATACATATAAGCTTATGTATGTCTATAATTACTTAATATCACCTAAGATAAGTATATTATGAATACATTAGTATCTTAATAAGTATTATGGGGCTATGAACAAGCTGATTAAATTCATATAACTCATATAATAGTGTAATAAATATATATATAAGCATAATAACCATATATATAAGCATTATAACCATAATATTAACTTATAAGCTTAATGAAATTTAGGTTATCTTATTTTAAACATAAGAAATACTCAGTCCTGGGGATACCTAGGCCAAAAAATAATAAAATTAGGACACTAAATAAGTGCCTCTTCCTAATTTTAGTGTGTTCACACATATGGAGAATACAATGTGGGGTAATTATAGTGTGAAATTACTAACTTTGTTAATAATGAAGCTATGCATGTGGGATAAATGCTGGAAGTATGTGTCCAGTACACAGAAGCCATTTCTAGCATAAAAAACATTAATTTTGAAAAGTGTTATTTTTATGCATTTAAGTAGCTAAATCAATAGTCCTAATTAAGACGAATTTATCTGTCAGAGTTCAATTTTAATATTATAAAATTTATAGTGCATATATTCAACTTTTAAGTGATTAAAAGCACATTTATTCATTATTTCACTATAATCATGAAAATAGCAGCTTTAAATGCACTTAATAGTTATGTAACCTTATGGCAAAGATTCTTAAGATTATCTTAACATATTCAAACATAACATTAAGTACATAAGAGCTATTAAAAGTGGATATATGTGTGTATTTAAAGTATTATAATGGCATATATTGTATTAACTGACTAATTCATTAATGTATACATATTGTATACTTTCACATATTACTTGATATCTGGAAATTCTTAGCCTGAAAGAGGCTTATATTCCTTTTAACAGTTTAAGCTTATGAATTTTGGATGTCTTCTGCTATTGGATCTGGTGTTTTGGTTGCTGGTGTACCTATTAGGGCATCAGTAAGGATTTTATCTTGGGATGGGCCCAATTTTACTGGTGAGGATTTAGAGGGATTTTTATTTAGGTATGAAACTGCTTCTGGATTGGATGGAGATTTACCTTGGGATATGGTGAAGCGGATTAGGTTTTTTATGGGAGACAGAGAGGTGGAAGAAGAAGTTATTGCTATGTATGGCTACAAAGATCAAAATTGGGAGAAGCTAAACGAGGAGATGATTATGTGGTCAATGCTTTATTCATTAAAGGATCTCAAGAATACTTCTAGGAGATTGGAATCTAAAGGTGGTGTCAACTCTCTTGGTCAGTATTATCAGTTTATGGTTGAATTTCAGGTGGTTATGGAATATATGTTGTATTGTGATATTATATATCATGAAGATGAAGTAGAGTACAATTTTTGGAATGCTATGGGGGATAAGGTTAAAGAGGTTGTTTGTGAATATTTTTTAAATGCTAATTTGATGGAGACAAGTAGAACTGTGGAAATTAGGATACCATCTATGGAGTTGGTAATGAAGGCTGTTTTGGTTATCTAGATTCCCCTACCAATGTTGAATTGGAACCTGAAGAAAAGACTCTGGTTATTTCTGAAAAAATTGGCTAGCCTGATGGTACTGTTGTGGAAGAATTTTTTGTTGTTGGAGAGGAGGTAGCTTGCATAAAAATTTTGTATTCAGCTTTTCCTGAAGATTTTGTAATGCCTAAAGATATTATGTTTGATAAAGTTTCTGTTGGGAAAGAAGAGGTTTCTGAAGATGAAGATATTTATGTCACTATAATTTTTTTTTTGGTTTTGGGGAATATTTTGTGTTGGATGTTTTGGAGCCAGACAGAGGATTATTTGCCTCAGGTTTTTACTTTAGAAGCAGAGACTTTCTGCAATAAAAAGTTGAATATGGCTAATGGATCTGGAATAGTGAAATCAGTAGGCCATGGAGCTAGGAATATGGCTAATAGATCTGGAATAGTGAAAGATGTAGGCAATGTAGTTAGGGTTATTGAAGATGAAGATGTTATTATGGGGGGTGAATATGGCAATGTGGGTCCTCAAGAGGCTCCCAGGGCCAAGGTTGATAAAAATAAAGTTCAATATAAAAGGCCAGTAGAGGCTGGTCAAGAGGATATGAAGCATAATGTTTTTCTGGCACTAATGGAGGGTGCAGAGGCATTGATTGATGGGGTTAATGACTGGGATTCACCTAAAATTTGGAAAAAGGTATGTTATTCTTTTTGTCCTTTGGTAGGAAAAATTCTGGTGGTTTGTTTTTGAAAGTTTTGGAATAGGTGGAAATGCCCTTGGCGCAAATTTATGGATTTCAACCAACAGATATCAAGAATTTAATTCCTTGAAAATGAGGATAAACTACCTTTAAATTGGCTGAATTTTTTTTATCTTTTATTTGGATTATTTTGGATTATTTTATTCCCTTCAAGAATTTATGAAGACCCTCATTTTTTGGGGTGGAAAGGGCTGATCTCTCTAATGTTGAAATCTCTCCTCAAGAAGAGATCCCAGATTGCAATAGGTCAGCTCACTTGGAGATAATTCAAGTGGATTCTCAATTATTTTCTGTTGATATTTCATTGGAATGTCATTATGTGTTGGATTTTTCTATATGTTTGTTATCTTTATAAAATTTTTCTATAAAATTAAACAATGCTTCAAAGGGAAATATGGGATATATTATTTTGGATAATAATTGGAAAGGGAATTTGTTTAATTATGGCTGTATTAGTGGTGGATTATTTTATGGCCTGCAGAATGAGGATAAACTGCATAATAAGGGCCTCCAACATGAGGATAAACTGCAATTATCACATCAAAATCAACAAAAATTAGTATAATTTAATCACAATAAAATAATATTTGTGATGATTCTATTTATTTCCTCCAGAAAGAGGTTAAACTTCCACCTTTATTTACAGGTGATTTTGTGATGGAAGATAAAAGGGAAAAAGGTGTTGGGAAATTATATGATAAATTAGACAAAAGAAAAGGGGGTAGTAGTGATAAATATAAAATTTTTGAAAATAAAAATTATGTTTCAACTTACTCTATTTCTGATTCTGGTTCTGAAGATGAAGAAAAAATTTTATGAAAAATTATATAATGGCAAAACTATAATGGATCAAGTATCTCAAGTAAAAGTGGATGTTGACATGGAAAAATATAAAAAGGTAGCAAATAAAATTAGGCCAATTAATGAACCTTTTCCAGCTGAATTAAATATGCCTTTCAGAAGACCAAAATTATCAAGAGATCCATATGACTTTCCATTAGTCAAGAATCTTCCTGACTGTTCTTAAAATTCTGGAATCACTGTCAAGAGATTAGAGGTTGTTGGTTTTGGACCTGAAGGATGGCTGCCAGGTTAAGAAAAAAAGGTGGTTGTTGGATGTAATGGTTGAGAGGGAGAATGCCATTGCATTTGTAGAAGATGAGAGAGGTGTTTCTAAGTATTCTTATGGGGAGCCCTACAAGATTCCAGTGGTTTTCCATGAACCACGGCAACAGAAACTGATTCCTATACCTGCCACTTTAAAGGAAGAATATATCAAAGTCATTAGAGAAAGAATTTGAACTGGATTATATGAAAAATCATCATCAATTTATTCAATTCCAGTATTCTGTATTAAAAAAACCTAATGGAAAGCTTAGGGTAGTTCATTATTTAAGGGAAATAAATAGGGTTACAATAAAAGATGCAGGAATACCACCTAGTGTGGAGGAGTTTTCAGAAATGTTTTCAAGAAGAGTGTGCTATGGTTTAGGAGATATAGTGGGGGGATATGATGAAAGAGAGCTGCATCCAGACTCAAGACCACTTACAACTTTTGATACACCACTTTGACAATTACAGCTAACAAGATTACCTCAAGGCGCAACAAACTCAGTTGCTGTTTATCAAGCTCAGATGGCATGGATTCTACAAGACAAAATTCTGCAGTATGCTGGTATATTTATTGATGATTTTAGAATAAAAGGATCTTAAACAGACTATGATAATAAAGTATTGAAGGAGAATCCAGGAATACAAATATTTATCTGGGAATATTCTGTAATTCTAGAGAGGATTTTGTTTAGGATAGAAGAGACTGGTTTAAAAATTTCAGGTTCCAAATTTTCTTATTGCGTGCCAGCATTGGAAATCTTGGGTTATGTGGTATGTATAGAGGGTAGGATTATGTCAAAAAATAAAGTAAATAAGATTCAGTCCTGACAAAGACCCAAAAATATGACTGAATTCAGAGGGTTTTTAGGTTTATGTGTTTATGTTAGAATTTTTATCAAGGGCTTTTCTTCATTGGCTGATCCTTTAAGACAGTTGACTAGGAAGGATTCTGACTGGGAGTGGGATTAAGAGTGTGAAAAGGAATTTATTAGGTTAAAGAAAGTAGTTGGGGAAGATATTATCCTGCACAAGTTAGATTATGGGAAAGATGCAGGCCAGATTTATTTAGCCGTGGATTCAAGTCAGATTGCTTCTGGAGTGGTTCTGTCTCAAATTGATAAATCTGGTTATATTAGTCAAGTTATGTATGAATCTGTGGCTTTTACTGAGGTGTAATCAAGATATTATCAACTGAAATTAGAAATTTGTGGTGTGGAAAAATTATTAAAGAAATTTAAAAATATTTTATGGGGACAACACTTCAAAATGCAAGTTGATGCAAAATCTTTGATTCAAATGATCAATTCCCCTAGTTTACCAAATGGGACCATGATAAGATGGGTAGCTTTAATTCAGAATTTCTCTTTTGATTTATTTCACAAGCCTGGAAAGACATTTACTATGCCCAATGGCTTATCAAGAAGACCACCTACTGAAGAGTATTCTTACTCAGAAGAATTTGATGAAGATATACCTGTAACAAGACCAGTACAAAAGGTGTTGAAGACTTTCTTTACCTCCCCCATAAGTTTAAACTGGCAGGATTAAAATATGTGGATATAGATGATGGAAAACTCCACCAAGAGGATAAACTGGAAAATAATAAAAATATGGTAAATTATGTGCTTGGAGAGTTTGATGATAGTGTATATTAGTTTGATAAAAAAGAGGTTGAAGATGTTGTGTATATGGATGAGGATGGTGAAATAGTATGGGATAGTAAAAATTTGGTGAATGGTGTATATGTTTTAGTTTTAGAAAACTTGGTTAAAGAGAGTTTGGGTATTAAAAATTTGGTTAAATAGAGGTTGGATGAATATTGTCAGCCTGGATATCCCCAGGACCGAGTAAAAAGTACTTATAAGTTATGTCAAACACACACCACGCAATATTTGGGGGGGACCTTCTAGAAAGTCCCCAACTTGAATATAGATGGAACACTGATGGAACTCAGACTGAACCTATAATGAACTGATACTGAACTTTACTTTGAACTCATATTGAGCTCTTAATCAAGGATGAATGATACTGTGCTGAAATAATATTGAGAGTTTAATGAAAAATTAATAGAAATACAAAGTTGGGGAGCTTAAGAATCTGATAAATCCACAGTATTTTTAAATAAAACACAATTTAATTCTAATTTTGAATCTCACTTTATCAGTAAAAAGACTAAAAATCATAGTACTTATTAAAAAGTTATTACTTCTAAGCTTTCTAATGAGTTGATTAAATTTTAGAGAAAAAATATAAAATTATATATGTGGCTCTTTTTGTTGAAAACTCTTTTTAGCCCAGAATTTGAAGATTTGGTTTTTAATTTTAATCCATATTTCCTGATTCATTATTTCATGTATTTTTATATTTTTTTGTTCATTCAATATAATTATTTTTAATTCAGTTGAGTTATCAAAAAAAATATTGAAACATCAAATCCCTTATATTTTTAGTTCTAGAATACCATTAAACCACATATAACTAAACAAAAAGAATTATCAATGTGTTTTCTCAATCTCCGACTAAATGAAGTACTCTAATAAATTCCTTATACTCAACAGTAATATTTGAGAATTTATTTGATTATAATTCTGTAAAAAAGTACATCTCTTATAATAGTAGATTTTAATCCTGCTTTTGAAATTTTCAAATGCAATTCAATGATAAAAATCAAAAGGAAATTCATTTTTGAACTTTTATTTGTTCTGTTTATTCTTCAAATATTAAGTAGTTTTTCAATCAGCATTTAGTTAACATAATAAATATATGGGATTCCAGAACTTTTCATGATTTAGTTCATTAAATTTCTATGAAAATATTTTCAGTTGGTGAGTGATTTCATAAGTTAAAATAATTAATCACTACTCAATAAATTTTCCATATGAAAAACTGAAATTCAAACTAGGAGTAAAATTTTAAAGATAAAATACAACAAAAAAGCATAAAATTCTTTAAATTTAATATTAATGCTTAAGTGTGCCTCCATGCTATATGGTGGGATAATTGCTATGTCCACCTAGGAATAATCAACATAGATTTACAAAAGTGGTCTCATGTCAAAAAATGTGGTTCAGGTCAACTTTCAGAGTAAAATTATTGTGCAAGAACTGAACTTAATAGGTAGAAGTGGTAATTTTTCATCATTATTAGTTGCTCATTAAATAACTACCATATTATAACTATTATGTAAAAAAGACACAATAGGTATTTTGAGTTATACTCATATAAAAAAGCTAGTTTTAAAGTGATTATATTTTAATTAAAATAAATAATGATGCATATTTTAAATGAATAGACATAAAATTTCAATTCTATGTTGTTGATGAAAAAATTAAGTAAAAAGTTTCAGGTTTCTTTTTTAGTCTTTGGAAAAACGTTTTTGATAGGATTAATTCACAACTGAACATTTACACATACTTCTTAAATAGAATATATGAGTTAACAATTTATCAATCATTTATTAGAAAAATGATAGTCAAACTGATAGGTAAAAATTATATTATTCTGCTATTAAATTTCTAATTCTTTAAAGTAAAATCCCTTTGAAATTATATGTAAACAGAAGATTTTATAAATCTTCTTGTAATTTGCCTTATAAATAAGAAATACTAGAATTAATATATTTAAAAAAATGAATCGGGATAGAGAATATTTCAACTCATCAGTACACATTTAAAACAGAAACTTAAGGTTAAACTTTGAGTTTTTACAACAATATATATTTATTTGAAATATATTTATTTAAATTTTTAAAAAGATACCATTTTTACCCTATGAGATTTCCCTTTTATTTACACATGAAAATCAAGAAAAAAATGTGAGGCTTTGAAGGATCTATATAATTTGTACTTAAAATGAACAAATTGTTTTTTTGAGTTAGTATGAATCTAAAAAGAAGATCTGATACCTTTTTTATATGTTATAGTTGTATTAAAATAATTTTTAGTTATCTTCTTAATCTTTAATGAAGAAAAAAGAATAATTTCATAATATTAGAAAATCAACATCCAAATATTTTTAATAAAAAATTTCTCCAAAATGATTCATCATTTGTATTTGTTTCCAGAAATTTAAAGTATTAAATATAAATCATTTTGAGATAAGAATATAATTATTTTTATATTTAAATATATTTGATAAAATTTTTAAAAAATTTTACATTTTCTCACAGATTTACTTAGCTTGAACCACAGTCCAAAACAGGATCTCATTGTGAGCTCAATCTAAGTTCCACCAAAATTAAGATAAATTATTTTTGGAAAATGTAGATAGTCATTGAAATGAAAAAACTTTTTTAAAAAAAGGACTCAAAAAGTTATTTCTTTTATTTAATAGGTTATAGAAAAGATATTGAGGAAGCTAAAATTCTCATTTTATTAAATTTTTGGTTATCATGACTAATTATTATTTCATGTACAGTAATCATAGAACATAAAATAAAGTAAAAGGTTTACTATATATATCAATGTGTTTCATTTAATTTTTTTTTTTTTGAATTTAAAAATATTATACATCTCACTAAAATTGTTCCGAACTAAATTAAAAGCATATACATTCATCTAATAAAAGAAAAAAATTGCATTAGCTCAAAATTTAAATATAGGCTTTTCTACTTTTTCCAACTTGTTTCAAAAGTTTACCCATTTTATTGGTCTTCTATTGTATGTAAATTCTTAATAAACATTCTGTAAAAGATTTTTTAAAAAATAGAAATAGTATTTAATGGCGAGTTTTTACACTCCTGTAGATCATCAGTCTCAATTTTTGGTACTTATTACAAACATTGAATAAACCAATAGCTTGTATGTGTTGAGGGGTATGAATAGTAATAAACCACTTTTACATGTTGTTTTTGATTGTGGAAAATGAGTGCTGAAATAAGACAGGGTGAAATCTGCTCTTCGGCCAAAATATAGAGTCCACATTCAGTTTTTTTCTACCTCGTTTCACATCCTTTTGAGCTCTATACATTCCTTTCTCTGCCTTTGTATTACTTCTGACTTCATCCCCATATCTCTTCTTTTGATAAACATCACAAGGCATTTACTGTAGTATTGAAAATTCATGAGTGAGTTTCCATACTCCTCACCACTCCCCTCCCCTCCTATTTTACTTTTCACCCCACAACACTACTCTCGCTTCCCTCCTCATCTATACTCACACCTTTCTCACTCCTCCCTACCCCACCCCACCTCTTTCACCTCCCACCTTGACCTTTCCTTTCCACCCTTTAGCCCACCAAGCCCCTTTTAAGATATCCTGAACATCTCGCTTCCAAATCCAACCTTCTTCTTCCCCATCCCAATCATTTAACATCAAAATCATCTTGATCCTTTTGCTGCTCACCCAACCTCTTTGGCTTGTCAATTCACCCCTTTTTTTGATGTAGAGGAAGAGGGGTGAGAAGAAGATCAGTCAATGTTATTCATAGTGATATGAGATATATAAGGGTGAATAAGGTATCGAAAGTGGTTATATGTGTAACAAATTGATTTAGGTGAGGTGAGGTGGTAGGGAAAGGGGTGGAAAAGGGGGATACAAGGGGTGGTGAGGGGAGAGGACTGGGGAGAGTAGTACTAAATTTAAGAGAGTGAGAGAATGTGTGAGGGGAACCATATGTGAAGCACAAAAGAGGAGAGGGAAGTATTAGGAAGGATAATTTTTAAAGAGAATAAATAATATACATATATAATAAATTATAGAGATTTGAAAATGAAATGGCACAAAACAACAAAAAATTTATAACTATTGTGCAAAACTTTTTAGCCATATATTTTATTCTTCTTGATATTTGACACATATTTTTTTCTATAATGAAGGTAATGGTAAATTATTCTTTTGGAAAAATAGTGACAATAAAATATTTTTAAATCTAAAGTTATGGTATAAATATTAATTTTTTCAATAGTACATTTAACTAAATTTTTTTACCATCAATTTTGAACTTTATGTAGCTTCTACTAATACTTTAAAGCTTTATAAATACTTAAGAATATATACTTGTACAATGAGAGCAAATATATACTTCAGGAAATTTTTACTATTAAATTTTGATGAAAATTATCATTTTAATAATTTTTTTTCCTTAATAACTTTTTATAGTATTGGGAGATTCCTTTATAAATTGATTAGTAAAAAATCTTGTCAAAGCATGCAAAGGGGATTTAGTTCAATTTATACAAAAAAATTTTTTTAGAAACAAAAAACAAAAAACATGATTTTTCACAATCTTAATGATGTGCCCACTTTTTTTTGGTAGTGAGGTTCACTTACTTCAATACTCCTACAAAAATTCTAGTAATTCAAGCTTCAAGATTTTTTTTCTAATGATCAACTGTGCTTCACTAAATGTTTGAATTAATTTCAAGTTGTGTTCAAATTAAAATCAATATTTCCTCATGATTGGATCAACACCATCTCAATGTGTGCTCAATTAGATATGAATTCGGGTTCAAGGTTGCAGAATTGCTAGAAAGTCTGCCTCCCATATTGCGTGGTTACATGGACTATACATGGGAGCAATAAATTAGAGTACACAAATAGTATACATAAGTAAGTTTATGATAATATACAAAATATGCCATTATAACACCTTATATACACGCATATATCCACTTTTTATAAGTCTTATGTACTTAATATTAAGCTGGAATATGTTAGGGTAATCTTAAGAACCTTAAATATAAGGCTTCATAATTTTTAAGTAGACTTAAAGCTGTTGTTATAATTTTTTTATGTAAAAAACATGAAATGCGCTTTAAATCACTTAAAAGTTGATTATATGCGCTATAAATTTAATAATATTAAAAATGTGCTTTAACAGATCAATTCGTCCTAATTAGGACTATTGATTTGGCTACTCAAATTCATAGTAATAACACTTTTCAAATTTGGTGTTTTTATGCCAGAAATGGCTTCTATGTACTGGCCACATACTGCCTGAATTTTTCCCATGTGAATAGCTTCATTTTTAGAAAATTTAGCTTTTTCACACTATATTTACCCCACATTCTATGCCCACTGTGGGGAAACACACTATAATAGGTAACAGGCACTTATTTAGTGTCCTAGCTTAATTATAAATGCATTGACCCTCTTTATATGCACTAATTTCATTAATAACCTCAATCTTGGTGCTTTAATTCACTACCATGCTTAAATTTGCCTAAATTAGTCAAGTATTTACCTGTGCAAGCGCCTGCCAAGGACTTCATGTAGTTACCCCACATCTCATGCCCTTTTTTGGGTTTTTGGTGGTTTCTCTGTCAATGTTAATTATTTTTGAATGGGGATTTCACATAGTATAATGTCATGATTAGCCCCAAAATTCTACTGTTAATACCTCTTATTATTAAGTAATAATTAGTCTTATATTTCCTTTTTTAGTCTTTTATTATAATGTATAATACACATATACTCTCTTTTTTGCTTATTCTTTATTTTTGATGGATTTTCCCTATTACTACAGGATTTTGGCGGGTGATATAATTCTAATTATGTTACTGGTAACTCTTTGTGTTGCTGGACATGTCTATTAGCTGGAATGAGGCGTCATTAACTGTGTATAGAGCTGGTAAATCAAGGGGGTCATTGGGGAAGTGATTGTGTATAAAAGGAGGGGGTTTTTGGTCTTATTTTCTACATTCTTTATCATTACAATTTAACATAAACCAATACAATTACAATACATATCAATAGTACTTATAACGTCTTTGAATATTTTCTGAATTTATTAAATCTATTTTTCTACCAAATATAAGATTGTAAGCCATATATAATTAGTGAGATTAAAATTACTGAGACCCTTATATTAGGGGGTGTCAGTTCTGGCAAATCCGCACTTAAATTAAGTGCGGATTTCAAACCAAAACAGCACTTACAAATCAGCACTTAAATTTTGCAAAAAAGTCACTTATTTCAAAAAAGGGTGTCAGTTATGACCTCAAATCAGCACTTTTTTCCCGTTTTTTTTCACAACCACATTTTGGCCACAAAACATCCCTTCCTTTCTTACCCCATCCCTGTCACATGTGACACACTGACCTTCCTCGCTACCTACCCATCAATCCTCGGCACACACCCCTTCCTGACATTTTCAATATTTTGACCAGGCATGTTTACATTCTTTTTTAACACCTTTACTTGAAGAAGATCAATCCCCTCCACCTTCTAACCATAGTTCAGCTGAAGATGATCCCAACTATCAAGCAGAACAATTATATCGCAGAAGATCTGAATCCTCAGAGGCCCAAAATTTAAATGTATGTTTACTTTTTGTTTTTTCTTCAATTCTTCTCTGAATTTCTCTTTCTTTCTAGTCTCCTCCTACTCAAACTCAATCTCCATTAAATAATCTCAATTCTGGAAATGTGAATACCTCTTTAGAAGCTGCTTTAGAAGAACTTCCTGAAGCCTCTTGTTCAAACTCCAAACTAAAGCGTCGAGCCTCAACTTCAATGAACTTGAACCATCTATTAAAACGTGGTAATACTTCAACAAGCTCATTTGGCTCCCTTGAGGATTATTTTGAAAAAAAAGATATAAGTAAGTTTTGTTTACTATATATCTTAATCATTAACTCATTTATTTATTTATTTCAATTTAATTTTCTCAGCGAAATCAACTATTGCAAATAATGCCCTTGACTTTGAGAAGATGAAGTTTGATCATATGCTAAGGAAAGATCAGCAAGCCTTAGATTTGGAAGAAAAAAAATTTGAGGTAGAGCAGATGGAAAGAGTAAATGACCGTCAATTTCAAAGAGAAATGGCTACTTGTGAATTGGAAAAACAAGAGAGTTTTAAAAAAAAAGATTTCATTATGGAATGTGTTAAAAATGGCCAATCTTATGAGGACATTAAAAAATTACTTGACCTTTTCAATTGATAAATTGTTTTTCTAGTTAATTTAATTTTGGTAATATTTTCTTATATGCTGACTTATAAAAGGAAAAGAATATAGTACGTTATTTTTGACAAAAATTTGAATGTATAATAAAAATTTTCTATCTTTACTTTCTAGTCAATAAGTTTGCTTATCTAAATTTTTCTAAGTCATCAATTTCACATGTCAGATTTAAAAAATTGGCAATGCCCTCCCCTGCATTTTATTGAAACAAGGGGTGGGTACCACCAAATTTTTCTAAGTCATCAATTTCACATGTCAGATTTAAAAAATTGGCAATACCCTCCCCTGAATTTTATTGAAACAAGGGGTGGGTACCACCAAATTTTTCTAAGTCATCAATTTCACATGTCAGATTTAAAAAATTGGCAATACCCTCCCCTACATTTTATTGAAGTAAAGGGTGAAAGTCATCAAAATTTAATATAATTACATAAATTAATTAATATATAAATAAGATATGTCAAGTATACTACTTTTAAAGTAATGACAATTCCTTAAGCCAAAATGCAGATCAAGTCTAGAAACTAGGTTTGGGACTTTCCACAGGTATAGGCTAGAGGAACCCCATGAAACAAATTAATGTTATCATGATTACCATTTATACAACACAAGGTCGTGGGCCCATTACTTTAATTTCATAAATTGAAATATCATATTTATTTATTAAAAATTTATGGAAGAATATTAAATATTTGGTTATTTTTTTGTATATATTACTTGATTGAGTTACTAAGAGGGGCAATAATGCTCTAACAACATGCTCGCTGCATTAGAACTCAATCATGTAATAATACAAAAAATTTTAAAGAATTTTCCTTGATGGAAAAACAATAATTTTACATTTTCAGCTAATATTTTATGGAAGTGAACTCTGTTCTTCGCCCGAAGAACAGAGTTCATCCTCCTATTTTCACACTCTGTTTAAAAAGAATAAAATGACTTACCTGGAGAGATGAGTTGAGAAAAAAGAAATATAAGTGAATGGAAGTGAACTCTGTTCTTCGCCCGAAGAACAGAGTTCATCCTCCTATTTTCACATTCTGTTTAAAAAGAATAAAATGACTTACCTGGAGAGATGAGTTGAGAAAAAAGAAATATAAGTGAATGGAAGTGAACTCTGTTCTTCGCCCGAAGAACAGAGTTCATCCTCCTATTTTCACACTCTGTTTAAAAAGAATAAAATGACTTACCTGGAGAGATGAGTTGAGAAAAAAGAAATATAAGTGAATGGAAGTGAACTCTGTTCTTCGCCCAAAGAACAGAGTTCATCCTCCTATTTTCACACTCTGTTTAAAAAGAATAAAATGACTTACCTGGAGAGATGAGTTGAGAAAAAAGAAATATAAGTGAAATTGATTGAGTGATGTAGGAAGAGAGGAGAAAACGGATATGAGTGAAGAAAAAAAAGAGAGTGACTGAAAAAATATGCGTTTGCTGAAAATATGCGATTTCATTTTTGTTGGCCAGGTGAGAAGTTGAGATTCCAAGGAGTTGATGGCAGTGATACATTGTTTGGTATAAGTGTTAACTGAACCATACCCTAAATCAAAGACATTTCCTAAACGTTTCAAAGCGGCTCCATTACCATTTGAACCCAAACGACATAGTGTGATGGCCAATTGAATTGAAGGATGTCGTTGTTCTTTTTGAGAATTATTGTGAAATATGGGATGATCCTGAATAAGCTCAAGCAATTTAAGGAAACATTCCTGAGAAGTCCTGAACAGCTGTCTAAAACTGGGTGTAGATAGGTTAAGAAGTGTTTGGATGGTGTACTTGGGGGTATGAAGTACTTGAGGCTTTCTGGGAAGAAGGTAACGTTTCGTGGCCATTTTTGATAAAAAGACAAAATCTTCTTCTAGATCAGAATCAGAATCGCAATCAGAGTCCAAGAGCAGTTCAAGAGCCATGAAAGTCATTGCTTTATGTAATTTATCACGATTTGAAAGTGAGGAAGGCATAACTCTTATATGATATGATATGAAGATGTAAGTGATGTACGATGTTTTGAGTTATGAAGTGTTATTCTGCGGAGTGCTGCGTATGGATGGGATGATGCTGACAAATCAGTGAAATGGGACTTGATGGTGAAATCAGCACTTTTGGTTGAGAAAGTGCGGATTTGAGTGAAATAAGTGACTTATTTCATTTTGAAATCCACCAGTATTGGGGCTAGTGTGTTTTGGAAATCCGCACTTATTTAAGTGCGGATTTGGTCAAATTTAAGTGCGGATTTGTAAGTGCGGATTTGCCAGAACTGACACCCCCTATTGAGTTATATTCTAATACTTATTGGATTTGTACTACAGTATTCATATAGAACCATTAAAATCTTCTAGACAACTGACCATCCAAGCTATTTCATGTCTCTTTACTTGACCTCATCCTGACAAAGATGAAGGTGTAGATGCTAAAAAGGGTAAAAAAGGGAAAGAAGGAAATATGGTTGCTAAAAGGTTGGAAGGTTCAAAGATGGAAATTTCAAAAATATTTTATTATAAAAGGAAAAGTCAAGGTTTAAAGTTATTAGCTCATTCATGTTCAGGTGATTTAGGAGATAGGGAACTGCTTGTGGAAATAATATTAATGGATTTTCAAGATGATGTCTGGGGACAAACTGGATTTTATTATAGAGTGGTTAAATATTTATTAACATTAGAAAGGCTGGAGAATAGTGATAATGATGAATGGGTGGCTTTCAAAAGGAAGTTTCCAGCATTTTATCTCTCTGGAAGAAGATTAATGAGGAGGAGGTATCCAAATCCTCAAGTAGTTACTACACAAAAGAAAGGGAAAGAATTGGTTATGAAATTACTGCATGAATATCTTGGGCATAGAGGAATTGGTGAAACTTATAGATAAATTTCTGTTATATTTTTGTGGCCTGGTATGAAGCTGACTGTTACTAGTCAAGGCAAATGGTTGAAGAGGATTCAGAGAGGATCAATATTTGTTTGATCAAATATGCAAATTTAAAGAATGGTGACATTCTTCATTGGGGGGGAAGATGTGGTAGTCAAATGTTTATTATGGCACTTAAGGTTGTTCAAAATGTATTTTTGGGGAATTATTGTTGAGATTGGAAAGGCCAATCTAATTTTAAAATGGTTATATTAAATAAATTAAGTATTGAAAGTGGTTGAAAAGGGTATCCTTTTGGGTCAAGATTTAACAAATAATTACCAAGAAGGGAATGCAATTATAGGTCTAAAAGTGCATTAAAATTAAATTTAGAAGTCTTAAGAGCCTTTAAAATTTTTATCTGGAATTTTCACTATTTTTCTACTATTTTTAATAATTTTATAAATATTTTTGATTATTTTTGATTTTTCATAATTTGCTTAACTTTGATAATTTTTTAATAGGTGAATAGGGCTGCACAGGCTACAGAAGTTAGAATAGAATATAAATTAGAAGTAGCTCTATCATCTGTAATTTTTCTAGATTTTTTATTAGTATTTTAAAGCTTATAATTGAGTCTGGAAGTCTGTACAAGCTCTGTACAAACTCCATAGATCTCCGGATGAGCTCCAGACAAGCTCCAGAATGCTCTGGTTAGCAAAAGTAGGGCATGTGACATACTATGCATATAAAGCGTGTAGACTCAAAATTAGATACATCTATCTATTCATAGATCATACAACAACCAACAACCAACAGTGCATATAATAACAATCATTAATTATTTTTCATAACAAATTATAAAAATTGTAATACCCTTATAAATGTAACACTTTTACATAACAATATATCAAATTCCCTCATCATCATTAATATTAACTTATAGAGTACCATTTTAAAGGTCTCATATCCATGTATCAGATTTTAACAACTAAATTTTATAAAAATATATTATTCAATCATTTATATAACTTTTCTAAATACAGATTCACTGTTGTGTTTTTTTAAAGCTCATTATAAAGAATACTGATTCTAAATCTCAACACCATTCATAACAAATAGATTATTGGTCATTTCTTATAAAGTAGATGTTATAGCTTAGATAATTTTGAACTCTTTATTTACTTAAAGGAACAGGGTTTTCTTTGGTTTATCCAACTCCCTTGGATTCTGTTTACAGCAAGGCAACTGTAAGAGTCTTTCTACACCAGTCTTCCTTTCACACTGTGCAGATTTCAGCTACCTATTAGATTAGCTTATAGCATGACAATCAAAAAGGACCAAGGTCAATCTTTAGACATTGTAGGTCTTAACCTGAAATCAACAGTTTTTGCACATGGTAAGTTATTTGTAGCACTTTCAAGGGCAAAGTACAGTGGAAATGTCCATGTACTATTAGCTGAGAAAGCTAAAGGAAGGGAAGTAAATTTTGTATACAAAGAAGTCCTAATTAATTGTATTTAATATTTATTGTGAAAGGGAGGGAGGTTAATAAAAATAATACACTTATATTTACCTTTAGCCTTGATGTCATCCAAGGCTAACATCTCCCACATCTGGGACCAACGTCTGAATGTATAACCATGTCAATCATGCATATTCTACACTGTTATAACAAAAATCCTGAACTTTGGCCCAGATGTGTAATCATGCAAATTATGCATATATTCAAGACAGTTATAACAAACATCCAGGCCAAAGGTGTGGATGTGTAATCATGCCAATCATGCATATTCAACACATTTAAGACAAACATTTAGGCCAAAGCTCTGGATGTATGATCATGTCAACTATGATTACTCAACATTATTATGACTAAAATATGGGCCAAAGATCTGGATGTTTAAGGATTTTTACCATATGATGTGCATAGCACGCAGGCACACACATCCAGGCCAAAGGTCCAGATGTGTCAAGGGGTGCTTTTGGTCTAGAAGATTTTTTGGTGGTCCAACGGCAATGAAAGGTGAAAGAAGACTCAAGATTTCAAGATAGGTAAGTATTTATTTTTATATATATTATTATTCAATGAAAAGGTAAAAAGATTATTATTATTATTACTTTAAAGACTTAGAAATACGCAGTTGTAAATACTAAGGTAGCAATAGTAGTAATAGAGTGGGCTTGTAAATATAATATTTGATTTTAAAGTAAGAATGGAATGAATGAAAACAGCCAGATTGAGAGGCCTTATATAGGCAAAAAGGAGAGAAACTTTGGAACCACAATTCTATATACATGAGTATAAGAGAAAAAATAATTCCACAGATAGAAATTTCCAATATTTAGAGTTGTTCTATAAAGAATGTACTCATATACTGTCAGCCAGGCTGTACCAGGAGCCCAGTAAAACTTATGTTAAGTTATTGGACCTGAAAGAGGGCGAAAATTGATGCTTTTTATGTATATAAATTAATATTATATTGCATAATAAAATTAAGTACAAATTACCTTATTAAATAAAATTAAAATAAGGGTTATATTTATTTTATTATTTTATTAATTATATAATATTAAAATAAACATAAATTATATTATATTCTATGAAAAATTGGGCGCATTTTTATTTATTTAAATAATTATAAAATAATAATTAATTAATTATAATATTATATTATAATTATAAGGCAAAATGTTGACTTATAATAATATTAATTAATTATTTGACACTTATAATAATTTATACATTATTATCCCTGATTTTTGGGCGCTTCTGTGGCTCAAAATTATGTAATTAAATTTATTAAACTATTTAAACTAATTACATTCTCATATTTTAATCTAAAATAATTACTTATATTAATTTTATGAATTAAACTAGTAATATATTACATTCCACTTTAAAATAGTACTTCATAATACTTATTTTAAATTACATTAGTTATTTTTTATATGTCTTGTACTTATTTATGCGTAATATCTAGGGGGAATTAATACTGGTGAAATATTGGCTACTGCATTTTAACAATTTAGTACATTTCTTTGATTTCTCACCCCTTACATTTTGTCAGCCTGTATATCTCCAGGACTGAGTAAAAAGTAATTATAAGTTATGTTAAACACATGAACTATACATGGGAATAATAAATAAGAGTACACAAATAGTATACATAAGTAAAATTATGATAATACACAAAAAATGCCATTATAACACCTTATATACATGCATATATCCACCTTTTATAGGTCTTATGTACTTAATATTAAGTTGGAATATGTTAGGGTAATCTTAAGAACCTTAAGTATAAGGCTACATAATTTTTAAGTACACTTAAAGCTGTTATATTCATTGTTTTATGCAAAAAACAAGAAATGCGCTTTATTTCACTTAAAAGTTGACTATATGCGCTATAAAATTGAGAATATCAAAATTGCGCTTTGACAGATCAATTGGGCTCATTTAGAACTATTGATTTGGCTATTTAAATGCATAAAAATAACACTTTTCAAATTTGGTGTTTTTTTATGCCAGAAATGGCTTCTGTGTACTGGCCACATACTGCCTGTTTTTTTCCTGTGTGAATAGCTTCATTTTTAGAAAAGTTAGCTTTTTCACACTATAATTACCCCACATTCTACGCCCACTGTGGGGAAACACACTAAAATAGGCGACAGGCGCTTATTTAGTGTCCTAGCTTAATTAATAATGCATTGACCTTGTTTATATGCACTAATTTCATTAATAACCTCACTCTTGGCACTTTATTTCATCACCACGCTTAAATTCGCCTAATTTTAGTCAAGGATTTACCCGTGCAAGAGCCTGCCAAGAACTGCATGTAGTTACCCCACATCTCACGCTCTTTTTTAAGTTTTTGGGTGGTTTCTCAGTCAATTTTGGTTATTTTTGAATGGGAATTTCACGTAGTATAATGTCAGGATTAGCCCCATTATTTCTACAGTCAATCCCCCTTATTATTAAGCTATTATTAACCTTAAAAAGTCTCCTTTAGTCTTTAATATTATTGTTTTATACGCATATACTCTCTTTTTGTCTTTTTCTTTAATTTTGATGGATTTCCCTTATTATTACAGGATTTTGGCGGGTGTTACTCTTTTAATTATGTCATGGGTTACTGGGAATGTTGATGGGCATGTCTATTAGTTGTTTAGAGGCGTCATTAACTGTGTATTGGGTGGTACATCAAGGGAATCATTGGGGAACTCAGTGTGTATAAAAGGAGGAGGTTTTTGGGTTGTATTTCTTCATTCTTTATCATTACAATTTAACCAATATAACCAAACCAATTTACAATACATATCAATTAGTACTTTTATAAGACTTTTGAATAGTATCTGAATTTATATAATCTATTTTTCTACCAACTATAAAGATTGTAAGCCATATATAAAAATTAGTGAGAATTATATTACTGAGACCTTTATATTTGATTATATTTTACAACTTAGTGGATTAGTACTACAGTATTCATACAGGACCATTTAAATCTTCTAGACAACTGACCATTCAAGCTAGTTCACGTCTTTGTACTTGACCCTAGCCTGACAATTGGGGGCCTTTCCTCAAGAATTCTGTTATAATCCTGTAAGTGAAATTTTCAAAAGAAGGTGCACGTAAATAATATCCCTATAGAAATATTTGGATAATTACAACAGGTTGGGGTCACTTATATAGTGATTTCAGAAAAAGAAGCCCTGTTATATTATAAAATTGTGATATTGAATCAACAATTTTACCCCTAATTTAACTTATAATTGTTATTAGTGGGTCTGTCAATAGACCAATTAAATTTGAGATCTTTGCAGATAAAATTTTTACCACTAATTTAACATATAATTGTTCTTAGTGGGAGTCTGTCAATAGACCAATTAAATTTGTGATCTTTGCAGATAATAAACCAATTAAACTGATTAATTGTTTTCTTTTAACAGGACTCTTAATCTTTTCTTTTATTGGTTTGTAAAATTCTTTAAATATTTAGAAAGAATCATACTGACAGTTGTTTTCTTTTGAATATAAAAACACGGCTACATATTGTAGACCAGTTAAATCAAGTGACCACATAAAAGCATATTTGACTTTTGGCACTTAAATATTCACTTCATACCAATAAGTAGGCAATAAAATTGTCTTCAGTGGTATTGATAAATACTGATAAAACTACTTTTTGAAGTTTTCATATCTAAACTTTCAATTCTTTAAATTCCACGTAAAAATGTGTGACAACAATGACATTGTAAGTAATAAGGTAAAACCTTATAACTTAAGACCTAGAGCTGAAAGACCTGTTACAGGACATTCAAATGGAGGGCCAGGACTCTCCCATAATCAACAACACTCCGTCAATGTCTCTGGAGGAAAGGGAAAAGCTTTTAAAGCAGGTTTCAATAAAGAAAACAAAAAATACTTTACAAGAACAAGTTCACTCCCTATCCACCCTACTGAACACCTTGACAATAAGAGTCAACAATATAGTGGACCAGATCAACAATCTGGAAAAGAGAGAAGCTCAAGGTTTCATAGAAGTCAACCAAGCTCTAGTGGACATAAAGACTCAACCACCAACAGTGGCACCCAACAATTCCATAGCAACACCTCCAGCCCAAGAGGAGGACCAAAAAATTACAGTAAGCAAATGGAAATGGGATTGGTACGCCCAAAACTACAACAATCCTCAACAGCAGGGCTCCAGCAGTCACCCTTACAGGGGAAAGGCAAGGAGAGGCAGGGGAAGTGGGATAAGACCTTGGTAAGTCATCCAACTTCTTATGATCAATTATATCAACCTGAAAATAAATTACTTATAGTTAATGAGATTGATAAGGAAATATTGGATATTATTGATAAGGATTTAAAGGATTATTCATTTGAACAGAATATGTTAAACTTGTCTTTACATGAGGACAATGTAAATAGTTTTATTGATCACCAGGAAAATACTATTAATATAAAAATGGAATCAAATGAATTAAATCTTGACCCTGATAATGAGTCTTCTGAATTGGACACGGAAAAAATAGAATATTTTTTAAAAGAGAATCCAATGGAATCAAAAATAATAAGTAAATTATTATTGAGAATTGAAAAATTGGAAGAGTTCTCAAAAGAGTCAAACATTAATACAGAAAATGTATTATTACAACTAGCACAATCATTGAGTACCACAGCCAATAAATTAAAAATTATTGAAAATTCAAATAATGAATTAATCAATGAGAATAAAAGATTAAAATCTGAGATTAGAAATTTAGAAAGTAAATTAGAACACTCTCAGAATATTATGGCTACCATAGAGGGACGTGTAAAATTGTCTTTTTCAAATGTAAATGATACCTTAAATCATGTACCTGTGATAAAAGATAGGTTACAAAGAGTAGAAATTGAAGTAGCTAACATTTTGAAAAATACTGAAACAATAAAAGATAATACCTCTTATGTAGAAAGAGTACCAGTTTTTATGAAACACTCTGATGATAAACCAATGATTGAACATGAACATAGTGTTATGGGCTCTGAGAATATAAAATCAGTAAAAGATGAAATAAATGATCATCTTTCTAAAGTAAGTGAATTACTCAATATTCCTCAGGTTAGGGAAGCAAAAACTAGCCAAAAGAACTGGCCTAAGTTAGATCAGTACCCTTCTTTTGACGGGGATTCAAAATCTGATTGGCAACAATTCATACAAAGAATTGATAACTTAAAATTTTCATACAAATTACCTGATGAAGAAATTACTTCAAAGTTAATATCTTTATTTACAGATGTGGCCTTATTATGGTTTGAATCTGTATTGAGTGAGGGAATTAATTACTCCTGGAATGAATGGAAGGCACTAATTGAAAGGCAATTTGGTGGCCCAAAATTTAGAATCACTCAACAAAGACTGTATGAAAGGGCCAGATATAATCCAAATGCTGGAGATAAACCCATGGTCTTCTTAATGAATTTAATAAAAATCATGAAAGCTATGGATCCAAAAATGGATTATGAAGAGTGGAAAGAAAAAATAATATACAAGTTGCCTATATCAGTTAGAGACATTATTGTAGCTAGAACTGAAACTGTCAGAGACACCTCTGGATTCATTAATATATGCAATGAGATATTATTAAACCACAAGTATGAAACCAAGTATAGTAATTACAGACAAAGTGTTGAAGTGGTAAAACCTACTACAAGTAAGTTACCAGTGGAAAAGAAAAAACCTTCAGCTCCCCTTGTCCCTAAGAGACAAGAAAATAACACTTGTTACAAATGTAATGAACCTTGGGTTAAGGGTCACACGTGTAAGAAAAGAATAAATGTTATTGAAACCTCACAGAATTCTGAACCTAGTAATCATGAAGATGAAAATGTGGAATCTAGTGAGGATTGCAAAAGTAACATATCTTACAGTGATGATGAAAATGAGATATTTGTATTAGAACAGGATATAATGTTCCTGAATGATGCTATACCTCATATAGACACATCTTTAAATTCCATAGAGGAAGCTGAACTAATTAAAGATGTATCTCATGATACTTACAAAATAACACCTATCAGAGCACCTATTATCATATGTGGAAAAGAAATGAATGCCATTCTTGACACTGGGGCTGCTGGTAGTGTAGTTTCAATTGATACATTAATGAAACTTGATAGTAAGTACCAAGAAAAACTAGAACCTGTTCAGACAAAGAACTGGAGGGGTTTTGGTTCAGTATTAAATCCAATTGGCAAATACCAAACTGCTGTATTCTTTAAATATAATAATGGTTATGTTAGAGCAGTTTGTGAATTTGTAGTAATGGATAATAATAATTGTAGTGATTGGTTTATTATTGGCAATGATTTATTGACAAAATTTGGCATTAAACTAGATCCTGCAAACAGTTGTTTCACCATAGGCGTGAATGGTAAGAGAAAATTCAAAATATGTTCTGAAAATTCAGTATATGCCATTTCTCCT
Organism: Hemileia vastatrix; assembly: GCA_030280995.1. NCBI lineage: Eukaryota > Fungi > Basidiomycota > Pucciniomycetes > Pucciniales > Zaghouaniaceae > Hemileia > Hemileia vastatrix. The sequence continues at coordinate 33,110,611 of JASXTE010000010.1, read as the reverse complement.
AGAGAAGAACAACTGAAAGGTGGAAGAACCACCAATGAAGTGGGTGAATTGGAAAATGAAATCCAAAAGGCCTCTTTCAGCCCTCAACTCTCAAAGACTGAAGAAGAAGATATTTTGAGATTAATTAAATCATATCCTATGGCATTTGCTCATGGCTCAAATGAACTAGGATTGGTCAAAGACCATGAGATGAAAATCTCTCTAAGCTGTGATCTGGATAATATTCCTGGCAGCTTAAAAAAGAAACCTTACCCAGCATCTCCTGCAAAAAGGAAAGATATTGAAGACAATATAAAATTGTTGTTGGAAATGGGTATTGTTGAAAAAGTGGACACAACACCTAAGTATTGTGTCATTTCACCAGTATTAATCTCTTATGAAAAAGATAAGGCAAGATTATGCGGTGATTATAGAGCTCTGAATACATATACAGTAGATGATATTTACCCTCTACCAAGGATAGCTTCTATCCATGCTACCTTACAAGGAGCAAAATATATTTCCTGTCTGGATGGGAACAAGGGTTACCACCAGATTCCTGTGGAAAGAAATTCTCAAAATTACTTATTAATAACCACACATATGGGTATATTTAAGTATGTGAGAATGCCATTTGGCCCAAAGAATGCCCCTTCAGTCTTCCAAAAATTGATGGATAGTGTTTTTCATCAGGAAATGGTTGAAGGATGGCTATTGGTCTATATTGATGACATCATAGTGTTTTCAAAAACATATGATGAACATTTAAATCACCTGAAAAGAGTCTTTCAAAAAATGGATGAAATTAATATGACTATTGCATTAAAGAAATGTAAGTTTGGATTTCAATCCTTGAAAGTACTTGGACATGTTGTATCTGGATTACAAATTTGTGTTGACCAGAATAAAGTGGCAGCAATTAAAAACATTGGGATACCTAAAAATGTAAAAGAGGTTCAAAGTTTTTTGGGTATGTGTGGATATTATAGACAATATATTAAAAATTACCAATCCATTGCAGCCCCTTTAACAACATTAATCAGGAAGAATGAAGCTTTCATTTGGAATAATGAAAGACAACACGCCTTTAATAAATTAAAGGAATGTTTAATGTCAGCTCCAATATTGGGACTGCCAGATTTCACCCTACCTTTTATCTTGTACACTGATGCAAGTTTCATAGGTTTGGGTGCTGCTTTACAGCAAAAACAGATAATAAATGGAAAATTATCTGAAGTAGTTATCTGTTATATATCCAGAACCTTAAGAAAAACAGAATTAAGGTATGGTGCCACACAGCTAGAATGTTTAGCCGTGGTGTGGGCTTTGGAGAAACTTCATTACTATCTGGAAGACCAGAAGTTTGAACTTATAACAGATTGCACTGCAGTAAAATCATTACTAAACATGAAAACACCTAATAGGCACATGTTTAGATGGCAACTAGCTGTACAAGAGTACAGAGGAAGAATGACAATCACTCACAGAGCAGGAACATTGCATTAAAATGTGGATTTATTATCCAGAAGTCCTTTGCCAAATGATTCTGACAACCCAGCTTATGTACCTGAAAATGAGGTTATACATATATTTGGGATTTATATAGTGGATTTAGAAGAAGAGTTTATGCAAACTATATTGGAAAATTATTCATCTGATAAAGATTTGTCTAAACTATCTACCATTCTTAATGATCCAACAAATGCCTCCATGAGTGCATTAATTAAAACCTTGCCTCCAAAGTATAAAAATGTGTTGGAAAAAGGTAAACTATCAATTGAAGATGGATATATATATTACAGGAAAAAGTTAAGCAATGTAATAGTAATACCACCTTCTATGAAAGAGTTAATGTTGAGTACTTGTCATGATGACATCTTAGCTGGTCATTTTGACTTTAACAAAACATTAACCAGAGTTAAAAATACAGCCTGGTGGATAAACATGAAAGAGGATGTACAAAAATACATTGAAACATGTGACTCTTGTCAGAAATCTAAAAGATTAACTGGGAAGAGAGCTGGGTTGTTACAACAAATAGAGCAGCCAAAAGCTCCATGGGAAATTATAAACATGGATTTTGTAACTGGCTTGCCATTAGCAGGAAAAGAAAGTTTCAATTCTTGCTGGATAATAGTGGATAGATTAACAAAAATGTGTAAGTTTATCCCTACCCATAAAGAAGTATCTGCTAAAGACTTGGCGTTACTATGGTGGACTCAGATGATGAATACTGCTGGGTTCCCCAAAGCCATAATCTCTGACAGAGATCCTAAATTTACTTCAGAGTTCTGGACATCTTTGATGGAAGTATCAGGTTGTCAATTAAAATTGTCTACAGCACACCATCCACAAACTGATGGGCTGGCTGAGAGGATGATACAAACTCTAGAAGACATGATCAGAAGATATTGTGCCTTTGGATTAGAATACAAAGACAATGAGAAATTCACACATGACTGGGTAACATTAATTCCTGGCCTTGAATTTGCTTATAACAGCACAACTCATTCTGTAACAGAGAAGAAACCATTTGAACTCTGGCTGGGATATGTACCAAATACCCCAGTAAATCATTTAAATAAACTACCAAGGTTGGATATACACCCTGGCACTAAATCCTTTATTCATATGCAACAAATGTGTAGAAAGCATGCAGAAGAATGCATCTAAAAAGCATTTGAATATGAAAAGAAAAGGTGGGACAAATCTCATAAAGAATTTGAATTTAAAAAGGGAGATGAGGTCCTCATATCAACACTACATTTTAACTTACAAGGTAATGTTAAATTAAAGGATCCCTTTGTAGGACCTTTTGTAGTAAATAAAATGGTTGGGAATAATGCAGTGGAAGTCATATTATATGCTCCATATGATAGGAAACATCCAGTTTTCCCTATCTCATTATTGAAACCTTACCATGCAAATGATCCTGACTTATTTCCAAAAAGAAGGGGAAGGCCTAAAAAGCAACCTGAAGAAATTGTGGAAAAAGCAGAGATTGAAAAAATACTCAAGAAAAGAATCCTTACTAAAGAAAAAGGAACTGAGTATTTACTAAGATTTAAAGGGAAATCAAATGAATTTGATAAATGGATACCTGAAAAAGAAATTTCTAATTTATCCACCCTTCTTAAAAAATTTAAACAGAAATAAATTTCTGTTCAACCAGCTGAGGGGTTAAAAAACCAGTACTCATAATATTTTATTATGTTTTATTTCTTTAAAGTTGAATCTTTAATGCTACAGATTTATTCTGAATACCTGAAAATTACAAATTAATAAAATAAAATGTATAACTTATCATTTTTTTATTGTTTTTTTGGGTGGGCGAGTGTCAGCCTGTATATCTCCAGGACTGAGTAAAAAGTAATTATAAGTTATGTTAAACACATGAACTATACATGGGAATAATAAATAAGAGTACACAAATAGTATACATAAGTAAAATTATGATAATACACAAAAAATGCCATTATAACACCTTATATACACGCATATATCCACCTTTTATAGGTCTTATGTACTTAATATTAAGTTGGAATATGTTAGGGTAATCTTAAGAACCTTAAGTATAAGGCTACATAATTTTCAAGTACACTTAAAGCTGTTATATTCATTGTTTTATGCAAAAAACAAGAAATGCGCTTTATTTCACTTAAAAGTTGACTATATGCGCTATAAAATTGAGAATATCAAAATTGCGCTTTGACAGATCAATTGGGCTCATTCAGAACTATTGATTTGGCTATTTAAATGCATAAAAATAACACTTTTCAAATTTGGTGTTTTTTTATGCCAGAAATGGCTTCTGTGTACTGGCCACATACTGCCTGTTTTTTTCCTGTGTGAATAGCTTCATTTTTAGAAAAGTTAGCTTTTTCACACTATAATTACCCCACATTCTACGCCCACTGTGGGGAAACACACTAAAATAGGCGACAGGCGCTTATTTAGTGTCCTAGCTTAATTAATAATGCATTGACCTTGTTTATATGCACTAATTTCATTAATAACCTCACTCTTGGCACTTTATTTCATCACCACGCTTAAATTCGCCTAATTTTAGTCAAGGATTTACCCGTGCAAGAGCCTGCCAAGAACTGCATGTAGTTACCCCACATCTCACGCTCTTTTTTAAGTTTTTGGGTGGTTTCTCAGTCAATTTTGGTTATTTTTGAATGGGAATTTCACGTAGTATAATGTCAGGATTAGCCCCATTATTTCTACAGTCAATCCCCCTTATTATTAAGCTATTATTAACCTTAAAAAGTCTCCTTTAGTCTTTAATATTATTGTTTTATATGCATATACTCTCTTTTTGTCTTTTTCTTTAATTTTGATGGATTTCCCTTATTATTACAGGATTTTGGCGGGTGTTACTCTTCTAATTATGTCATGGGTTACTGGGAATGTTGATGGGCATGTCTATTAGTTGTTTAGAGGCGTCATTAACTGTGTATTGGGTGGTACATCAAGGGAATCATTGGGGAACTCAGTGTGTATAAAAGGAGGAGGTTTTTGGGTTGTATTTCTTCATTCTTTATCATTACAATTTAACCAATATAACCAAACCAATTTACAATACATATCAATTAGTACTTTTATAAGACTTTTGAATAGTATCTGAATTTATATAATCTATTTTTCTACCAACTATAAAGATTGTAAGCCATATATAAAAATTAGTGAGAATTATATTACTGAGACCTTTATATTTGATTATATTTTACAACTTAGTGGATTAGTACTACAGTATTCATACAGGACCATTTAAATCTTCTAGACAACTGACCATTCAAGCTAGTTCACGTCTTTGTACTTGACCCTAGCCTGACACATTTACTCATAAATTATTGTATTTACTTTTGTGGCGCTTTAGAGGGCCCCTTGGCTATATAAGGGCTTTGTGAACCCCCTTCAGCTGCATCACTTACACTATTACACTTTATTTACACTTATACATTTTTTATACACGTATTGATTCCTTTTCTTTTAACTAGTAATACATTTAGTTGAAATAAAATAAATAAATACTATATACAAAATCTTAAGGTTGTGGTAAGAACATCAAAATATAATACTTGACTTCTGCGCATTGAAATTAAAATACTTACATTACAATAATATTAAGACTACTCACTTTATATATTAAACCCTTTTTCCCATGGTTGCATCCTTCCCTCTTTTCCTACTTTCAATTCTTTGTCTTCTTGCGTTTCTTTCTCCTTTTTCTTCTTTCTTCTTCCACCTTCTAGACAACTGTGCCTATACTTGAGGGCCTTTCCAAACGACAAATCAAAGCTTGACGACCATTTTGGGCAAACATCAAAACGCATGGACCACTCGAGCAAAAAGGCGAACTTTTTCCGCGACTCTGAATCAAACCGGGGAACTAAATATAAGGTTTATATATTTTTAAAAGCTCTATATATTGTAAGTGATTTAACAATCACTACTGTAAGTCAATCTCTGCCACTTTCAACTATTATACCAGATTTTTTATTGCAATAACAGTGTTTTTGGCTTAATTGCTGAAACACTGAGTGTAAGTGATCATATTTTATTTTTTTATATTCCTAGTTGACCATAATAGAGTATATCTCTTAGTCCTAGATGCCATTTATTTTATTTAAATTATTTAATTAATTATCTTAAATATTTGGTATTATTGGTTGACCAAAATAGTATTTTATACTTAGTCCCAATAAATATTATTAATTATTTTTGGTTGACAATAATAATACTCAGTGTATTTAGTCCCAAATTTAATTCTATTATTGATTATTGTTTTATAACATAAATAATAATCTTTAAATTTAAATTTTTATTGTTTTAATAAATTTGAAATAATAAATTAAAGTTTGATTATTTTATAGTAATACATTTTATTTATTGTTTTTAGGATTTAAAATAATAAATAATTTTATTATTAATTTGAGAAATTTTTTTTCTAATAATAATAAATTGTTTATTGTTGATAAATTCAAAATAATAATAAATAAACCTTATTGTTTAAAGATTTTTAAATTTTACATAAATTTTATTATCCAAATCAATTGAAATAATAAATTATTAAATTAAATCAATTTTATTTTTATTATTATTGTTTTGATTTCAAAATTAAACAGTATAATAAAGAACAATAATTAATTACCTTTTGAATCAGTGATTTTATATTAACCACTTGATTTTTTTTTTATCCCACAGATAAAACATGTCTTCCAAATTGAGTGAAACCATGGAAAATTTGAATGTGGATGAAATTGAAATTGATTATGATGCTGATACTGTGAGTTCTTCTAAAGTTGCACATAAAAAATCTTATGCTAACAAGAAAAATTCACATAATTCAGGATGTGGAAATGATAGGAGAAGTAAACAAATCAAACCCCCTTCCCCCAGCACAACAGAAGGAAGTAAAACCTCCAGTACCTCAAGAAGGTCTTCTAAAAGGCTTCAAAATAAAAAAACTTCCTCTGTCCCAGCAAATCAGCAATCTGTCCAGTCACATCAAAGAACTGAAGACAGAAAACATGAAATACAAGGCAAAAGTAGACACCTTGTGGGATGAAGTTCAGGAACTCAGGACCCAAAATTAGGCCCAGGCCCCTCCTCAGTTGCCTCCCAGTCAGCCTCAGTTTCGGGCTCAACCTTCTCAGTCCCCCAGCTCCTCCACCCAAAATCAAAACACTCTACAAGTGGAACAGTGGAAATGGGATTACTTGATGAGCCATTACCAACAGAATGTTCAGCAGCCAGAAACTCAACACCCTGGCCCACACAGGACACAAACCTTCAATCCTACTCCTCAGCCCCATCCTTATCAGGGAGGCAGAAGAAAGAAGGCACAGGGGAAGTTTCCTCCTCTGCCATGGTAAGTAATTTGGTTGATAAACATTTTGGTATTTATACTAATGAGAATTCTTCTACAGGTAATCTTATTGACTATGGTGAAAGAACAGTTAAACCTATTAAAATACAACTTCCTGTAATTAGTATCCCTAATGATGTTCTAAGCAAACTTTCTTTTGATGAAACATTACATTTGACCTCTACTTCTTTAGTTAATCCTTCTCTTGCAATTAAAAATGATTCTGTTGCTCCTGAAATTGATGTTTTACTTGAGAAAACTTCTGAAGAAATATTTAAAGGCTCTCCTGATTTTAATGTTATCAAAGATAAAATTTTAAGAGATTTATTAAAACATGAGAATGATAGATTAAATAATTTACATTTACACTGCAAAGTGAGTTCTTCTGTCCAAAACACAGCTTATTTAAAATTGAAAGATACTTTAAATACCGTCCTTTCTCAGCAAATGTCTATTAGAAATGATCACAGATCACTCTCTGATAAAAATAATCATCTTAATAAACTTATCAATGATATGAAGCCACTTATGGATGAAAATACTTCCTTGAAAAATTACAATAAGCTTCTGCACAGTGAATTAAGAAAATTGAAAATTGATTTCCAGAATTTGAGTAATAAATGCTCAGTAGAAAAGGACAGAAATGTTCTATCTATTGCTAAAATTAATAATCAACTATCTTATATCCTTGAATTAAGGAATAAATTATCTGATCTTGAGAAAAAGGTTTCTACATTACAAGCTATTCATGATGACAATTGTGATGAGTTGAGAAATAATGCTAAACTTTCTGTTAATTATAAAAATAAACAGCCTGAACAGGGTGCTTCTTCACTCACTTGTAATGCCCCAATTAAACCAGTTGATAACTTGTCTGAGAAGTCTGGTGCTTCAAACAAAAAGTATTTTGATACTCACAATGAGCCATCTGCCTCTGTCAGTAATGAAATATCTGAACACCTTTCAAGACTTCAAGAATTGATTACCTTGAATAATTCAAACCATAAGGCTGACCACCCTAGCAGTAATAAAAACTGGCCTAAACTGGACCAATACCCTACCTTTGATGGTGATTCTTCATCTGATTGGCAACACTTTATCCAAAGAATTGATAATTTGAAGAAGTCATATAAATTACCAGATGAAAAAATTGTTTCTAAGTTAATTTCTTTATTCTCCAATGTAGCCTTAATGTGGTATGAATCTGTTTTATTGGATGATATCCATTATACATGGAATGAATGGAAATCCTTGATTGAGAATCAGTTTGGTGATTCAAAATTTAGATTGGCTCAACAGAGATTGTATGAGAACTCTAAATATATCTCTTACTTTGTTTATAAACCAATTGTTTCTCTTATGAAAGTAACAAAAATCCTGAGAGCTATTGATCCAAAAATGAATTATGATATTTGGAGAGATAAAATTGTTTATAAATTACCAAATTCTCTAAGAGATTTAATTGTGGCTAGAACTGAGCATGTAAAGGAACATTCTTCTTTTATTAATATCTGTAATGAAGTATTACTTAACCATAGATATGAACCAAAGAATTATCCTATGAAATCTTATCATTATCAGAGTAAGCCCTCTACCAGACCTCCAGAAAAACCTGGTAAACCCTCTGCCCCAGTTGCACCCAAAAAATATGCAACTAATACTTGTTTTAAATGTAACAAACCTTGGCAGAAGGGCCATGTGTGTGACAAGAAAATTTATCTTTTTGAACAAACTGCAGACACTGAGGTTGCTGATGTTGATCTCAATGATTCTTCCAGTGACTGTGACAGTAATATCTCCTATGAAAATGACTCCCTTAAGGATGTCTTAATGTTGGAACAAGATGTGCAATATTTAGACAATATTTATGAGGAGTGTAATTTAGATTTATCTTCAGTAGAAAATGCTGAAATCATTAAAGATATTACTGACAGCTCTATATCCATATCCCCTTTGAAGGCACCAGTTATAATTAATGGTAAAAATGTTGAGGTTGCTCTTGACTCTGGTGCTGGAGGAAGTGTGGTGTCTGAAAAGGCACTGGCTTCAGTGGATAAAGATTATATGGATAAATTATTACCTATGACATGTGAAAAATGGAGAGGTTATGGCTCTATTTTGTGTCCCATTGTAAAATACAAAGCCACTGTATTCTTCAAATATAATGGTGGTTTTGTCAGAGCTGTTTGTGAATTTGTTGTCATGAGAAATGATAATTTGAGCAATTAGTTTATTATGGGTAATGACATTCTGACCATGTTTGGTGTAAAATTGGACCCTGCCAATAATTGCTTCACATTGGGATTGAATGACAAAAGGAAATTCAAAATTTCTTCCCCTAGAAGATCTTCTGCATATTTGTTAAAGTCTTGTAACTCATTAATTCAATGCACAGGTAGACCAACGAATGAAATGGATAGTTTATTAACTGAAATAAATACTGCTTCTTTTGGTGATCAATTAACTAGTGAGCAGAAGGATTCTATAATTGCCTCAATTACCTCTTTTCCTATGGCTTTTGCTCATGGTTCTCATGTCCTAGGAGTTGTTAAGGATGAAATGAAAATTACTTTATCCTGTAACTTGAGTGATATTCCTCCTAGTCTTAAGAAAAAACTATATCCTGCTTCTCCAACAAAAAGAAAGGATATTGAAGATAATATTTCTACCTTATTAAAAATGAATATAATAGAGAAAGTGGATGTCACCCCAAAATATTGTGTCATATCCCCAGTCTTGATTTCTTATGAAAAAGATAAGGCTAGATAATGTGGAGATTACAGAGCATTAAACACTTATACTGTGGATGATATTTATCCTTTGCCCAGAATTAATTCAATTCATGCTACCTTACAGGGTGCAAAATTTATTAGTTGTCTGGATGGCAATAAAGGTTATCATCAAATTCCTGTTGAGAAAAATTCACAAAATTTTTTACTAATTGCTACTCATATGGGAATATATAAGTATGTTAGGATACCATTTGGCCCTAAAAATGCTCCTTCAGTTTTTCAAAAAGTCATGGATAACACTTTCCATCAAGAAATAATTGAAGGATGGCTCATGGTTTATATTGATGACATTATAATTTTTTCTAAAACTTTTGATGAACATATGATTCACTTAAATAGAGTTTTCCAAAAAAATGGATGAAATCAATATGACCTTGTCCTTAAAAAAGTGTAAATTTGGTTTTCAATCCTTTAAAGTCCTTGGCCATGTTGTGTCAGGCTTACAAATTTGTGTAGACCAAAACAAAGTTGCTGCCATTCAAAATGTGAAAGCACCAACTTCTGTAAGAGAAATCCAAAGTTTTTTGGGTATGTGTGGCTATTATAGACAATATATTAAAAATTATCAGGTCATAGCCTTGCCTCTTACAAAACTGACCAGAAAAGATGTTGCCTTTCTCTGGAATAATGACTGTCAAAAAGCTTTTGATACATTAAAAAGTTGCTTAATGAAAACCCCTATATTGGCTCTTCCAGATTTCAACAAACCTTTTGTCCTATACACAGATGCTAGCTTTGTTGGTCTGGGTGCTGCCCTTCGCCAAAAACAAATTATTAATGATAAATCCTCAGAGGTTGTAATTTGTTATATTTTAAGAACCTTAAGAAATAGTGAATTGAAATATGGTGCCACTCAATTAGAGTGCTTAGCAGTTGTTTGGGCTTTTGAAAAACTTCATTACTACCTAGATGACCAGAAGTTTGAACTGGTAACTGACTGTAGTGCTGTGAAGTCCCTCTTAAACCTGAAGACACCAAATAGACATATGTTTAGGTGGCAACTGGCTGTTCAAGAGTACAGGGGAAGAATGACAATTATCCATAGAGCTGGAAATGTTCACTCCAATGTTGATATGCTGTCAAGACTACCCCTACCTAATAATGACTCCAATCCTGCCTATGTCCCTGATGATGATAACATTCACATTTATGGTATATATATTGTGGACATTGAGGAAGAATTGTTGCAATTAATTCTGGATTCATATGAAAAAGATTCTGATTTAAACAAATTGGTTACTATCTTGAATGATCCAAAGAATGCTTCAATTCAAGCATTAATAAAACTTCTCCCACCAAAGTACCAAACTGCTTTGACTAAAGGAAAGTTTTCAATTGATGATGGTTATATTTATTACAGGAGAAAACTTACTAATGTAATTGTTATTTCTCCTTCAATGAAAGAAATCATCTTAAAATTATGTCATGATGACATATTAGCTGGTCATTTTTATCTAGTAAAAACTATGGTCAGGATTAAAAACACTGCATGGTGGGCTAATATGTCTGAAGACACAAAATTATATGTTGAATCTTGTGATTCTTGCCAAAAATCTAAAAGATTGACTGGTAAAAGAGCAGGATTAATGCAACATATTGAAGCACCTGATTCTCCTTGGATAATCATTAATATGGATTTTGTCACTGATCTTCCTGTAGCAGGGAAAGACAGTTATAATTCTTGCTGGGTTATAGTGGACAGATTCACTAAAATGTGTAAATTCATTCCTACCCACAAAGATGTTTCCACCAAAAATTTAGCCTTTTTGTGGTGGTCACATATGTTTAATATTGTTGGATTTACAAAAGCCATCATATCCGATAGAGACCCAAAGTTTAATTCTGAATTTTGGATGTCTTTGATGGATATATGTGGTTGTGAGTTGAAATTATCCACTGCCCACCATCCTCAAACTGATGGACTGGCTGAAAGGATGATTCAAACCTTGGAAGATATTATTAGAAGGTATTGTGCCTTTGGATTAGAATATAAAGACAATGACAGATTTACACATGACTGGGTAACCTTACTTCCAGGTCTTGAATTTGCTAATAATAGCACTGTTCATTCTGTCACTGAGAAAAAGCCTTTTGAGCTATGGCTAGGTTATGTTCCAAGTACTCCTGCCCAAATACTCAATAACAAATTACCAAAGTTGGAATTACATCCTGGTGTGAAGTCTTTTCTCCAAATGCAGCAACTGTGCAGAAAACATGCCCAAAGTTGTATTGATAAAGCATTTGAATATGAGAAAAAAAGATGGGATAAATCCCATAAAGAGCACACTTTTAAAAAGGGTGATGAAGTTCTAATATCTACAGTTCACTTCAATTTACAAGGCAATAACAAATTAAAGGATCCATTTGTAGGACCATTTTTTGTTAAAAGAATGGTGGGAGATAATGCAGTAGAAGTTATATTGTATTCTCCTTATGACAGAAAAAATCCTGTTTTTTCCATTTCCCTCCTTAAACCTTATACTTCCAACAGTGACTTATTTCCTAAGAGAAGGGGAAGACCCAAGAAAAATCCTCAGGAAGTCACAGAAATTGCAGAAATTGATAAAATTCTTAATGACAGAGTTATCACCTCTGAAAAAGGTATTGAATATTTATTGAGATATAAAAATAAATCATCTGAGCACGATAAATGGATACCTGGAAAAGAGATTTATAACCTTTCCACTCTATTAAAAAGTATAAAAAGAAAAAATCTTAGCATTTTATTATTGTTTTTTTTTAGAGTGAGTGAGTGTCAGCCAAGCTGTACCAGGAGCCCAGTAAAACTTATGTTAAGTTATTGGACCTGAGAGAGGGCAAAATTTTATGCTTTTTATGTATATAAATTAATATTATATTGCATAATAAAATTAAGTACAAATTACCTTATTAAATAAAATTAAAATAAGGTTTATATGTATTTTATTATTTTATTAATTATATACTATTAAAATAAACATAAATTATATTATATTCTATAAAAAATTGGGCGCATTTTTATGTATTTAAATAATTATAAAATAATAATTAATTAATTATAATATTATATTATACTTATAAGGGAAAATGTTGACTTATAATAATATTAATTAATTATTAGACCCTTATAATAATTTATACATTATTATCCCTGATTTTTGGGCGCTTCTGTGGCTCAAAATTATGTAATTAAATTTATTAAATCATTTAAACTAATTACATTCTCATATTTTAATCTAAAATAATTACTTATATTAATTGTATGAATTAAACTAGTAATATATTACATTACACTTTAAAATAGTACTGCATAATACTTATTTTAAATTACATTAGTTATTTTTTATATGTCTTGTACTTATTTATGCGTAATATCCAGGGGGAATTAATACTGGTAAAATATTGGCTACTGCATTTTAACAATTTAGTACATTTCTTTGATTTCTCACCCCTTACATTTACTCATAAATTATTGTATTTACTTTTGTGGCGCTTTAGAGGGCCCCTTGGCTATATAGGGGCTTTGGGAACCCCCTTCAGCTGCATCACTTACACTAGTACACTTTATTTACACTTATACATTTTTTATACACGTATTGATTCCTTTTCTTTTAACTAGTAATACATTTAGTTGAAATAAAATAAATAAATACTATATACAAAATCTTAAGGTTGTGGTAAGAACATCAAAATATAATACTTGACTTCTGCGCATTGAAATTAAAATACTTACATTACAATAATATTAAGACTACTCACTTTATATATTAAACCCTTTTTCCCTTGGTTGTGTCCTTCCCTCTTTTCCTACTTTCCATTCTTTGTCTTCTTGTGTTTCTTTCTCCTTTTTCTTCTTTCTTCTTCCACCTTCTAGACGACCGCGCCGATATATACAGTATTTATCTGTATATGTCCATTTTCATTATAAATTTTTTGATTTGTTTTAAGTTTCTGTAAATGTCAATTTGATTTAATATTTAGTATTTTTAGTTTTCTTTTCAGCTGTCATGAGGACGCTGTCAAAGAATAAAAAATATGAGGGAACAATCAAATTATATCTTTACTTAATTTTACTTATTAATTAGTTAAAATTGTATAAGTAATTTATAAAGTAAGTGTAATTAATTAAATGAGAGGTAAAGGTGTATCTCTACTCTAGTAAATAATTAATTATTTACTGCGTAAGTCTAGTAGCCTGGATGACAGGATGTGTGTGCAAGGCTGCTGACCGTCTGCATTGCAGATGGGTAGCAGGCTTGTTAAACATATATCTACACGTTACACCATCCGGGAGATAAATACAGTGTCACCTCTCTACTTAGACCACCAATTTATTTTTAGTATTTCATCCCCAATAGTTAGCTGTATCTCTTGCCCACGGCTGCCCTATACTGATGATAGTGTTGGATTACCCTTGCACTTTCCTGCTGTAAATGTTCTCTATCACCATTGCACTCCATAGAAGTTAGCATTAGGTTACCATGACTTTTTGTTATGCCTGAAGTTAGAATTATTATTCTGGTAGCTGGTTAGGGTGAAAGTGGTGTAATGATGCTAAAGGTAGGGTGGTCTTGGTTGCAGCTCAAAAAGGTGGTCCCTTTTCAGGTATTAAATTGATTGCAAATTATGATGGCCTGAAGTCATGCCTGTAGCACGGTGTCCGCCTGTAGAACTCCGGAAAGAACCAATATTCATTGGTTACCTGTAGCACAGTGTCAGCCTGTAGAACTCCCGAAAGAACCAGAGAACAGGGGACGCCGCGACTACAGACTATAACACAAATGACTATGTACATAAGGTGCTTAAGCATATAACATCCCTCCAACATGTTCATTTAAACTATTCCAGTCTAATTATCCTCCACACATGTAATTAAGCATCACAAAAACTAAAGAAAATGGAAAGAAATTTAAAAGAGAAAAGAAAAAAAATAAGAAAGAAAAGAAATAGTCCCCCCATTTCACCATATTTTACCATACACAGACATCTTTTCTTTTTTTGAAAGTTAGAGATGGGCCCAAAGCTTTGGTTAGAATATCAGCACACATTTTTGCACTTGGAACCCAATCTAGAAAAGCTTTCTTAAGGAAGAGCTGTTCATTCACCAAGTAATAACACCTACTAATATGTCTTGTCCGCTTTTCACCAGGATTATTTTTTGCATTGGAGACGGTGCCTTTATTGTCACAATGGAGCTTGACAGGTGGGAAGTCAGGGTATAGATCTTGAAGCAAATTTGAGATCCAAATTGCATCCTTCATTCCACTACTAAGAGAAACATATTCAGCTGTCATAGATGAGTCACTGACTTTCAGTTGACGTCTTGATGTCCATACAACAGGGCAGCCATTGAGTAGTAAAAGGTGACCCAATTGAGATCTGGAAAACTCCTCATTGTTCCTTGTGGCATCAGTGTAGGAGAACAATTCAAGGGGGCTGTCTCTGTCAGTATGAATGTGAAATGAAAGTTTAGCGGTGTACTGTACATAGCGTAATAGGTGATTGAGTGCTGTCCAATGAGTAGCTGTTGGTTTTGAAGAGAATCTAGCAAGGAAATTTACTGGGAAAGAAAGATCAGGCCTGGTCACCACAGCTACATAGCTGAGAGTGCCTAGAATAGAAAGATACTTAGTAGTTTCCATTGCATTCTCATCATCTGTTGCCATCCTTATTTTCAATTGTTGAGGTAATGGGGATCTTGTTACTATTCCTGAAGGATTGTGTTCTCTTAAAATATTGTTAATAAGCTGAAAGTTGTTGAGATTAAAACCTTCAGGGACCTCTTCAATACCTACACCCACAATTCCATTCACCTTTTCATTCCATTTTACCTTTAAAGATCCATATAAATCATCCTCCAGCTCCTTCAATACCTCCTCACTACTACCAGTCACAATTCCATCATCAACATGTATCTAAAACACACCCAAACAAACTTTCTTCCTTAAGACATAGAAACTTTTGTCGTATTGACTTGCTTTATATCATAAAGAGTCAAGTTTTTCAGCAATGTGCAACCACCAACATCTTGCTGCCTTTTTGGTGCCATATAGAGCTTTCTTCAGGTGGAGGGCATTGTCTTTATCTTTCAGTTGATAACCTTCAGGAGGACGTTGTAGAGAGTTCTAAAGTACTAAGCAGTAGACAAAATGTGAGATGGGTTGGTTCTCCTTTTTAATTTCTAAAAAGAAGCGCCTGCCACCCTTATTTTTAAAGACAGCACAATAATGTGTAGCACAAATATCTGATTAGAAAGTTTATAAGTTGAGAGATAAGTTAAAGATCAGGAAAAACAAATATTACTATCTGGATATTTCTATTCTTAACAAGCGCTAATATCCACAGCTACTCCCTCTTGAAGCGCTCTCTTTGAATATGCCTTATTATAGCAATAAAATAACTCTAATAATAGTCAATCCTACTGAATCTATATATTCTCAAAAAATTAACAACAGAAAAATTAATATCTTATACTTGACTTCACAATTATTAACTAATCGTATGTTAACTAATTATTTGTCAATTGTTATTATTTTCCTACTAGATGTGATATCCCATCCCTATCAAATATTCCTCCTTTTTTATATTTTTCCAGCACTCAAGACACAGTTCCCTAGTGGATCTTCAGCGCTGGCTCTAGCGCCACATTAGTAAAACAATACCTATTCTATTAGTAAACTACGTACACTGCTTGTAGCAACTACAGCACCTAATCACACCCTATGCTTACTAACACTAGTTTTTAACTTGTTTCACTCATACTCCATATACGTGCTCTTGACTATACCTTTGTTTTGTTTCAGCGCTACTTCCAGCTTTGACCCATTCTAACTCTGATCCTAGTCACCTTGACTCTTGGGTAGTTTTCTTTTGTGATCGAGTCCCCATGCTCCTCGCCTCATTACTAGTCAATAGTCCTGGTAATTTACTTGACTAGTTAGACTCTGCAACTTACGTTACTTGTCTCAGTAATTATAGCTCTTGCCGCGGTGCAGTATACTATGCACTTGAGTCCTCCTTAAGCCATAACTCCTTCCTTAATGTGTAACACACAATTATTGGAAAATCCAAATCCATATTGTTTAGCACTTGCAGTCCTAAATTGATAACACACAATTCCCCATTGTGCGGCACATCCTGCTGCAAAATCCGAGCGCACAGACCCTAAATCCTTTTTTGCACTTCTATTTCCCTTTCTTTGAAACACACAAATACATATTATATTTTTATACTATCTACAGCACTAACTCCCCTTTTGTTCTTCCTGGACTACGCGCGCTGATTTGTCCAAAACCACACTTCCAGCAAAGCACGTACCACAATGTACCCATATAGCTTCATCAATTGGACTGTGAAAATATGCTGCTGTGACATCAAAAGACTTTACAGGCCATTCGTGATAAGCTGCAAGATTCAGGAGAACACACTGTGAGGAAAAAGTTGCAGTGGGAGCAAAAGTTTCAGTAAAGTCAATACCATATTGTTGAAGGAAACCTTTTTCTACATAGCGTGCCTTGTAAGTTGGTGAGTCTGAAGAAAGATTTTTGATGGTGAAAACCCATTTTGCATTGGTGATTTTTCTGCCAGTTGGGACTTTTTCTTCATACTAGACATTCATGTTCTTCATGTTAGCTAGCTCTCTTCTGCATTCCAGTTCCCATTTTTGAAGGTCAGGAGATAGCATGGCTTGTAGATGAGTTCTGGGGATAACATCAGAGTGTGAAAAACCTTTTTGGACAATCTCTGTAACAGCTTTTTCTTGTGACAGAAGTGCCTCTTCATCTTTGAATTCGCCTAATTTTAGATTGTTGAGAATAGACTGAAGAGAACCCTTTAATGGTGTTGTCTTTGGGGCTTGGAGAGCAGCATCATGATTGGGAAGGCAATCACCAGGAAAAACAGCCATGGCGGATTCAAAAAATGTGTTTGAATCCTCATGCCAGAACAGCCAACCAGCATTGTTCAAGGAATAACCTACACACTTAAAAATCAAAGCACGTTGATCTAGTTTTTGGTGTGTCTCCTTGTGAATATGGACAAATGCTGTTTCACCAAAAATACAAAAATTAGAATAGTTTGGAGTTGCATTATATATCAGCTGAATGAGAGTTTTGTCACCTGTTTTAAAAGTGGGAATCCGGTTGTGAACATGAGCCGCCCACTTGTATGCCAAACCCCAGAATGATTCAGGTAGTTTGCTGGCAAGGAGTATGGTCCTTGAAATGTCACCAACTGTTCTGTTAAGGCTTTCAGCTGTTCCATTCTTCTTGTGATTATGGGGGAATGTAACTTCATGAGTAGCACCAATATTGGCCAAGATCTGAGCCATTTTATTGCTGTGCATCTCACCTCCATCAGTGCGCAAAAACTGAAGCTTCTTCCTGGTTACATTTTCTAATTTTTTATAGAAAGAAACAAAACAAGATGTTGCCTCAGATTTGGAATTCAGCAAAAATACCTCACCATAGGAAGTTGAGCTTTCTCTGAAAATTGCAGCCCATCTAGCACCGTGAAGAGTGGGATCCATGGGACCAACAAGACCTCCAACAATTAAACTCATTAAGAATTCTGGCTTTGATTCTCGAGTGGCTGATGGCTTCCCAGTGCTTTTTTCAATTAAACAATCTTCACAGTCAATCTTACCTGCAGGCATAGTTAATGGTAATCCAGTGCCCATATGTCACTGGAAAATCTATGCACAAGGTCAAGGGTGTTCCTGGAAAGTGAGATGGAGGGAGGAGTTTAGAAACTTCTTCAAAGCACAGAGGAAATGTTTGAGGAAGTGATTCTAAGATGAATCAAAGGAAGAGCTACTGCTTTGAGATATGTTTGATAGGAATCTTAATATAATTTAAAGGTAATATTAATATTCTTAGGATCTCACAAAGGTTTGGAAACTCAATTATCAAAGATTTAAGTTTTAGAAATGATTACTGAGAAAATAAGGAAATGTACAATAATAATGATTTAACCTGAAGCTTTATCACTATTAACTATATATACATTTTATAATTTAATTCTAAATAAATATCAAACCAAAATCCAACCCCTTTTATATCCATTACTCCTCCTTGCATTGACCTCATACCCATCCATCATTCCGC
Source organism: Hemileia vastatrix (assembly GCA_030280995.1). Taxonomy (NCBI): domain Eukaryota; kingdom Fungi; phylum Basidiomycota; class Pucciniomycetes; order Pucciniales; family Zaghouaniaceae; genus Hemileia; species Hemileia vastatrix. The sequence continues at coordinate 33,091,883 of JASXTE010000010.1, read as the reverse complement.
ACACCACAGACCTCCAAAAATAAAGCTGTTACACCTGGACCCTCCTCACTAACATCCATTAACCCTTTAATCCTCCACTAACCATCCCGTCTATGCTAACTACCCCTGTTAATAACACACAGATATTTAATAAACCCTTTAGCAGAATATTGAATTAACTATTGCGCTGCGCGTTGCTTATCAAACAAAAGGCTAAACACGCTATTGAGAGATTGACTAATTTAGATTTAAAGTTTAGATTAGCGCAGTTGAATAGTGAGTACACAAAGGAAAGTCGCAGTTGCTATGTAGAATCATTTTCTGCGCTTCAAGTATGGATTTAAACCTCTTTATTATTGATTTAATGAGCTGCTTTCGCCTTGAGTGTCACGTGGCATGTGACAGATGCCCGGGTATAAAACGCAAGCTCCGTTGAGCGTGAGACACATTCTTCTCACACTACTTTCTCTGACTCCTTCTTTTATTAATTATTATTTTTTTTCTTGTATTATGTCAAACTGTCCTACTCCAACTCCAACGCCTCTACACCCCAAAGCAGATGGTGGAATCGTTACAAGGCAATATTCCCAAGCATGCACGGCCTGTGAATCAATGGAGTATTTTTGCGTCTAAAGCACAGCCACACAAGGTCCTTGCCAGAAATGAAAGTTTTGCCGCTGGAGATGGGTGTCGTGTGATGCTCACTCAAAAAATGAGGACATCAAGCGAAGATTTACCAAGACTAAGTACTGGGTAATCCCGAAGACCAAAGAGGTGGTCAAAGACATTTGGGACGTGTCAGTCGGGGACAATCGTTTGGTAGAAGATGTTGAGGAAGAGGTCGAGGATACTGTGGCGACTTGGGTAACCCATGTCACAGGTAAAAAGCGAGGGGTGGAAGAGGATGAGGATGAAGTTCCCATCCCAAACCGGACTCCAAAGAAGCAGCAGATGATCATCAACAATGATGAAGAGGAGAAGGGAGTGACAGTAGAGGTCACCCTGAGGCTATTTTTAGAGCCTGATCCGGTTTTTGAAGTAAGTCTGCCTTTTCTTGTTTTAAGATTCTGTTACTGATGACTATATGTTTTTAGAATTCATATGTCATCCCAGAAGCTCCAATTGTGGAAGCTGCACCATCGCTGCCAATTGAGGCAAGTCAACAATCGGTTAATTCGAGGGAGGATAAAAAGGAAACCCTTGACCAGGTATGGTCAAAGAAACCTCGGCAGGGTCCACAAGCTTGATTCATCAAAGATTTAAAGATGAGATTGACAAGATTGTCAATGCTGCCTCCTTCAATGTGGCAGAAGAATTACTGGAGATTGAAGAAGTGGTACCGGTAGGAGAGGAGGAGGTATTTTATAAATGCAGGAAGGAGATAAGGGTGGTATTGGAAAAAATGAAGAAATTGGTTTGGGAGAAAATACAGGAGAAAATTTGAAAGGGAAAGAGAAAAAAGAAAGAAAGAGGGAAGGAAAAAAGTAGAAAGCAATTTGTTTATTTATATATTTATTTTATTTTGTTGTTTTAATTGAAATTTTAATATATATTTTATAAGATTTTGAAAAAGAAAAAGAAAAAGAAAGAAAAAAATATTTGAATAAAATTTTGTTCTAAATTTTGAAAGAAGAAAAGAAAAAATATTTAACTGAGAAAATTTTAGTTTATGTTTTGAAAAGAAAAAATTTAAGTAAGAAGAAAAAAAATTGTTGATTGAAACAATTTTGTTTGAAATGAAAATCCAATGAGAGAAGAATTTGTTATTTGTGAAAGTTTATTTATTGAAGTTTTTGAGGAACTTTGGTTATTTGAAAAGAAAGAGAAAAATAGTTTTGAAAAAAGAATTTGAAAGAAAGAAGTGTCACATGGCGCGTGACACTCAAGGCAAAAGTAGCTCATTAAATCAATAATACAGAGGTCTAAATCCATACTCAAAGCGCAGAAAGCAATTCTACATAGCAACTGTGACTTTCCTTTGTGTACTCACTATTCAACCGCGCTAGTCTAAACTCTAAATCTAAATTAGTCAATCTCTCAATAGTGTGTCTCAGTCTTTTCCTCAATAAGAGACGCGCAGCGCAATAGTCAATGTAATGGTGCACTAAAAGGTTTATTAAATGTCTGTGAATTATTAAAAGGTGTAGTGAGCATGGATGGAATGGATAGTGGAGGATTAAAGGGTTAACGGATGTTAGTGAGGAGGGTCCAGGTGTAATGGATGTATTTTTTAATGGTCTTTTATGTGCAGAATAGTGGATGGGTATGAGGTCAATGCGAGGAGGAGTAAAGTATATAAAAGGGGTTGGGTTTTTGGTTCAATATTTCTTTAGAATTAAATTATAAAATGTATATATAGTTTATAGTGGTAAAGCTTTAGGTTAAATCATTATTATTGTATCTTTACTTATTTTCTCAGTAATCATTTCTAAATCCTAAATCTTTGATTATTGAGTTTCCAACCCTTTGTGAGATTTTAAGAAATTTAATATTACCTTTAAATTATATTAGAATTCTCCTCAAACATATCTTGAAGCAGTAGTTCTTCCTTTGAGTCATCTTCAGATCACTTCCTCGAACATTTCCTCTGTGTCTTGACAAAGTTTCTAAACTCCTTTCTCCATCTCACTTCCTGGAACACCCTCAACCTTGAGCGTAGGTTGTCCGGTGACAGTATAATTTAATTCTCCATAGTTCTCATTCTTTGCACTACTACGTCCCTTATCAGATGTTTTTCTCTAAATTCTTAAAATGGCACCTGTTCAACGCATTCCTCCTACGGGCGCTACTACTAGAGCTTGCGCCAGAGGCAGGCCAACAGCCACACGGCCTGTTTCCCACACTCACTCCTTGGAGCCACTCAACCTAATGGAACGGCAACATTCAGTCCAATCTGTAGAAGACATCCCACAAGATTTTGATGACTCTAGTGATGATGAAGAAGGAGAGGATACAATGCACAAGGCACCATCTGCCCCTGCTACTCACCCTTCTGGTCAGCCTTCGAAACCTGGACCATCTAATTCTCTGTGAGATTTCATGAAACTTTTCATGAAGACCCTTTCAAATTCAACGTCTTCATAGGGATCTAAATTCAAAACTTCTTCTATGAAATATCCTGATAAATTTGATGGAGAACATCCAGACAGATTGCGGCCCTTCTTACAAACCTGCAAGCTCCTGTTCCATAATGACCCTTGAACCTTCAATAACGACCAATCAAAGGTTGTTTACGCTTCTTCATTCCTAGCCTGAAAAGCAGCAAGATGGTTCGAACCTTATCTTCTCATGCTCTCTTTGACCGAAACCCACTTACTTATTAATAACTGGGAAAAGTTCAAAGACCAACTCTTCACGTTTTTTGATGACCCTAACAAAACTGACAACGCATAAATTGAACTTGATTTTCTTTGCATGAGTGATAATGGTAAAGCCTCTGAATATATCCCAAACTTCAGAGCACTTCAAACCCGAGTAGGTTTGAATGATGCTGACCTCAAGTATCATTTCAAAAAAGGACTTCCTTCGAGGATTCCGGATCAGTTAAATCTTCATGGTCAGAAGATGACTACTTTAACGGATTTAATGGATCGAACCCTTGAACTCAACGGCATTTACCAAGGATGACATCAACATCGTCGATACGCCAACAAATCTCAAGGCCTAAATTTTAAATCAGGAGCTTCTTCACACCCACGGACAACTCAATCCAAACCCAATAAGGGAAAGGACAAACCTCAACCAAAAGACTCAACCCCAGGTAATATCAGTAAAGTACTGGATCCTAAAGGGGAACTTAAAGAAGCTGAGAGGAAGAGGCGAGCAGATAATGGGTTATGTATGTATTGTGGGGGTAAGCACAAGATAGAAGATTGTGTGAAGTTGAAGGAAAGAGAAGGTACTAGTTCAAGGTCAAAAAACTAGTAGATAGTTTACTTGTGTGCAAAGCAAACTATCTTATCTCACCCATTGCACAGAACCTCCATTTCTTAAGGACTGGAGTTGCCTTAAACCACTTGAGATTCATTCTTTTTAAGGAGGATACCCCCTTCAGTTGTCTTATAGACTCTGGAGCTTCAATTTCTTTTGTTAGTTTATCTTTTTCCAAGAAGTTACAACTAACATTTACAGATATCGATCAAATTCCAATTTACTTGGTCAAATCAGAGGAACCCAAATATTGGGTAAGTAAGAATGTTTTATGGGTTTTCAACTTTCCGAACTTTCCCCCCTTTGAGTGAGAATTATCAGTCTTGCACGCCCCAAGAGTGGACGATACCATCCTTGGCCATTACTTTTTAACGCATTGGAAACCTGAAATAGATTGGTCATGGGGATTGATCACCCCACAGGCTAAGTATATTTCTGATTCTTCAATGCAGGTCAATAGGGAGTTAAACAACCCACCTGACAACGTCCTGCTAGAGGAAAAATCTCTGCCAGATGACTTGCAAGCATCTGATCTTTCTCTAAATGAGCAATTGGCTAACTCTTCTAGCTCAATGACTTCACTTGAAGAGGATTTAAATTGCCTTGAAGTAATCAAATTATGCTCTCTCAATTCCGGTCTTCCCTCGACAGATTCTCTCAAAGATGATGAGGACAACCAAATCAACTCTACCGGAAATCTATTATGATTTCCTCAATGTTTTCTCAATCCGCAAGGCCAACAAGTTACCACCCCATCAACCCTACAACCATCAAATAGAGATAATAGGTCCAGTACCTCCGGCAGGTCCTGTCTATTCTTTGTAGAAGGATGAATCTCAAGTTCTTTGAGACTACATTGCAGAGAATGTAGCCAAATATTTCATCATAGCCAGTAAACCTCCAACCGGCTCCCCTGTTCTTTTTGTAAAGAAAAAAGACGGTAGCCTTAGGTTGTGTGTTGGCTATAGAAAGCTCAACACAGTCACTAAGAAGAATGCATATCCTGTTCCTCCTATGACAATGCTTCTTACCCTTATCAATGGTGCTAATTTCTTTTCTAAAATTAATCTTAGAGGCACTTACAATCTTATTCGCGTTGCGGAAGGTCATGAACCACTGACTGAAATGCGCACTAGATTTGGTAGTTTTGAATATTTAGTTATGCCTTTTGGATTGAGTAACACACCATCAACTTTTCAAACCTTTTTCAATGACATCTTTCAAGATGTTGTCAAAAACTTGGTTGACGTCTATTTAGATGATATTTTAATTTCTCGAAGACATTAGATGAACATATTCATCATGTTCGACAGGTTCTAAATTGACTTTGAGATCAAGGCCTCTACGCCAAGCACAATAAATGCAATTTCCACCTTAAATCAATAGATTTTTTGGGTTTTACGTTATCCACCGATGGTTTAGTCATGGACAACAAAAAGGTCCAAAAAGTCCTGAAATGGCCTAAGCCCAAAACCGTTAAATCCCTCCAAGGATTTTTAGGTTTTGTAAATTTCTATAGAAGATTAATTAAAGATTACTCTAAAACTATTTCCAATCTTTCTTCTCTTCTTAGAAAAGATATACCTTTTGTTTTTACTTCTACAGCACAAAAGGAATTCAAAGCTTTGAAGACTGCATTTACCACAGCTCCAATTCTTCAACACTTTGATCCTTCTGCTTTGAAAATAGTCGATACAGATGCGAGCAATTATGCTATCGCAGGGGTCATTTCTCAATTAAATCCTGAAACAAAATTGTTTCATCCTGTTAATTTTGAGTCACGTAAACTCATTTCAGCAGAATTAAATTATGAAATTTATGACAAAGAGCTTTTAGCTATTATTCATTGTCTTAAAAAATGGAGCTCTTTTCTTCTCAGCCTAAATAGTCCTTTTCAAATTCTAACTGACCATAATGCTTTGAAATACTTTATGTCTTCCAAAGTGTTAACCAGGAGTCAAGCCAGGTGGGCTGAATTTCTGTCTGAATTTCCTTTTTCTATTTCCTATTGCCCAGGTAAGAACTGTATTGTCCCAGATATCCTGTCACGTCGGGACGACGTTTACCCACAGCTGGGTGACGCATTTGCTGACAAGAACCCAGCGAATGTGAAATCAATTTTCAACGAATTAATGTTAACGACTCATCAACTTAATTTGATGACAATTCAATCTTTTCAAAATCCATTATCCAACATCCTCGAAGCTCAGTCAAAGGACAACTATTGTTTAGGGATAAAAGACAAAATACTCTCGAAGCAAGGGGCCAAAAGATTTAGTATTGAATCAAGTCTATTAGTTTTCAAAGGTAGAGTAGTCATACCCAACAACAATGAAATAAAATTATAGATTTTCAATAGTTGACTTGATTCTCCATTAGCTGGTCATTTTGGTGTTGATAAAAACTACCAGTTAATAGCAAGGGATTTCTTCTGGCCAGGAATTACCAGAGAAATCAAGTCCTATATAAGGGCTTGTTACAAATGTAATAGGAATAAGGCTCCCTGTCACCGGAAGCATGGGTTGCTTCAACCGCTTACTATTCCCTCTAAACCTTGGGAATCTTTATCGATGGATTTAATTTCTCAACTTCCTCTTTCTAATAATTTTGATGCTATATTAGTAATAGTAGATAGATTTTCAAAGATGTCTATTTTCATTATAACCACTACTACTGCTACAGCAGATGATTTGTCAAAATTGTTTCTAGAACATGTATTTTCCAAACATGGCATACCTAATGATATTATTTGAGATTGAGGCTCATTGTTTGTATCCACATTCTGGACTCAACTGTGTTGAGAACTCAATATCACGAGGAATCTCTCCATGGCCTATCATCCTGAAACCAATGGGAAAACGGAAAGGTTCAACCAAATCCTCGAACAATACCTTCCAACGTATTTCAGTTACCAACAAGACAATTGGACCACATGGTTACCATTGGCCGAATTTGCTTATAATAACTCGACTCATTCTTCGACAGGACAATCTCCCTTTGAAACTGTTTATGGAAGACATCCTCAATTCAACTCAATAAATGTAGGAACTAGTCATCCTGCGGAACGTTATCTTTGAAACATATCACAACTCCAAGAAGAACTTAAATCAAACTTGGAATTAGCGATTCGAAGGTACAAGGAACAGGCCAACAAACATCGACAATCTGCTGCTTCCTTCAAACCAGGCGACAAAGTATGGATTGACGCATGAAAAATTTGAATGACTTGACCATCAAAGAAACTGGCCAAAAAATGCTTGGGACCATTTTAAATCAACTCCGAAGTCTCTAAACCTGCATTTTGACTCAAGCTACCTCCTGAATGGCAGGCTATTCAACCTGTTTTTCACGTATCTCTCCTGGAACTGGCTCGAGAAACATACCCGGGCAGGAACCAACCTCCAGCGGAACCGGTCGAAGTAGAAGATCATCTAGAGTGGGAAGTAAGCTGTATCCTTGATTCAAGAATGCGCAAGGGGAAACTTCAATACGTTGTGGAATGGGAAGGCTTCCTCAATGATTCAGACAAAACATCCTGGGAACCAGCCATCAATGTTTCTAACACCCCTGAACTCCTAAAATCTTTTCATCTTAAATATCCTTTAAAACAAAAACCTTAAAAATCTCTTTTTTTTCTTTTCTTTCTCTTTTTCCTTCTTCTCTTTAAAATCTAAAACATCTCTACCTCTAAAATTTCTGTATTTTTTCTTTTCTTTTCTTCTTTCTTCTTTTTTTTCTTTCAAAAGTTTTTCAACCTTCTATAAAATAAATAAAATTAAATTAAATTGAAAAAATAAAATTAAAATAGAATAAAATTAAATTAAATTAAATTAAAGTAAAATTAAATTAAATTAAAAATAAAATTTAAAACAAAATAAATAAAAAATTCATAAAACCTTCTAAAATTTCTTTAAAATTTCTTTTTTTTTCTGTTCAAATTTTCTATCTACATTCTTTCCTTGAAAAACTCTTTTCCTTGAACTATCAAAATTTTTAACAAGCGCAACATGACAATCCTTCTTGAATTTCACTTCAACCTCTAAATCTCTCTTTTAAAATTTCTTCGAACAATTACTTCTTTCTCTCAAATTCTTTTTTTAAAAAAAAAATTATTTCTTCTCTTCTTTTTCTTTTTTCTTTTCAAATAACTAAAATTCCTCAAAACTTCAATAAATAAACTTTCATAAATAACAATTTTTTCTTTCATTAAATTTTCATTTCCAATAAAATTATTTCAATCAACTATTTCTTTTTTCCTACTTAAATTTTTCTTTTCAAAATTTAAATTAAAACTCCTTCAATTAAATATTCTTTCTTTTCTTCTTTCAAAATTTAAAACAAAATTTTATTTAAATTTTTTCTTTCTTTTTTTTCTTTTTTTTTCTCTCAAAATCTTATAAACTAAATATTAAAAATTTTAAATTAAAACAACAAAAATAAAATAAATAAAATACAAATTGTTTCTACTTTTCTTTTCCTCTTTCTTTCTTTTCCTTTCTCCTTCCATTTTAAATTTTCTCCTTTATTTTCTCTCAAACCAATCCCTTCATCTTCTCCAAAATCACCCTTATCTCCTTCCTACATTTTTCAAAAACCTCCTCCTCTCCTACTGGTACCACTTCCCCAATTTCCTGTAGTTCTTCGGCCACATTGAAGGAAGCAGCATTGATAATCTTATCGACTTCACCTTTTAAATCTTCAATAAACCTAGCTCGTTGACCCTGGCGAGGTTTCTTAAACCATACCTGGTCAAGAGTTTCTTCATTATCCTCCCTTGAGGCAATCACTGGTAACTGTTCTTCAGTAGGGATTGACGGCGCCACTTCCACAGCAGTGGTTTCCACAATAGGAGCTCCCACACTTGAGGCTTCCACAATGACATATAAATTCTAAATAATATGGTCATCAGTAAAATTTTTCTTTGGAAAATAAAATCAAACTTACTTTGAATAATGGGTCAGCTTCTAGAAACAACTTTGGTGTGACTTCCACTGCCACTTCTTTTTCTTCCTCATCATCTTCAATGACCATTCGCCACTTTTTCGGCCTCCTCCTTGAAATGGGGACTTCCTCCTCATCTTCTCCACCAACTCATCCACCTCCTCTTCTACCCTTTGTTTACCCAGGACGCCGTATTGTCCTCGACTTCCTCCTCAGCTGCTTCTGATTGGTCATCCCCGATTGACATGTCCCATATGTGTTCAACCACTTCTTTTGTCTTTGGTATTACCCAATATTTAGTCTTGGTAAACCTTCGTTTGATGTCCGAATTTTTTGCTAACGCATTGCAGGCTACCTGTCTCCATCAACAAAACTTGCATTTCTGGCAAGGACGACGAGTAGCTGTTCTTTCCACACAGAAGTATTCCATTGATTCACAAGCCGTGCATGCTTGGGAATACTGTCCAGTAACGAGTCCACCATCTGCTTTGGGGTGAGAAGGCGTGGGAGCTGGAGTAGGACAAGTTGACATAATAATAATTTATAAATAATCAAGAATATAATAAAGGGAAATTAGTGTGGGAAGTATATGTCTCACACTCAACAGAGCTCACGTTTTTATACCCAGGCATCTATCACACGCGATGTGACACTCGAGGCAAAAGTAGCTCATTAAATCAATAATACAGAGGTCTAAATCCATACTCAAAGCGCAGAAAGCAATTCTACATAGCAGCTGCAACTTTCCTTTGTGTACTCACTATTCAACCGTGCTAGTCTAAACTCTAAATCTAAATTAGTCAATCTCTCAATAGTGTGTCTCAGTCTTTTCCCCAATAAGCGACGCACAGCGCAATAGTCAATGTAATGGTGCACTAAAAGGTTTATTAAATGTCTGTGAATTATTAAAAGGTGTAGTGAGCATGGACGGAATGGATAGTGGAGGATTAAAGGAATAACGGATGTTAGTGAGGAGGGTCCAGGTGTAATGGATGTATTTTTTAATGGTCTGTGGTGTGCGGAATTGTGGATGGGTATGAGGTCAATGTGAGGAGGAGTAAAGGATATAAAAGGGGTTGGGTTTTTGGTTTGACATTCTTTAGAATTAAATTATAAAATGTATATATAGTTAATAGTGGTAAAGCTTTAGGTTAAATCATTATTATTGTATCTTTCCTTATTTTCTCAGTAATCATTTCTAAATCCTAAATCTTTGATTATTGAGTTTCCAACCCTGCATGAGATTTTAAGAAATTTAATATTACCTTTAAATTATATTAGAATTCTCCTCGAACATATCTCGAAGCAGTAGTTCTTCCTTTGAGTCATCTTCGGATCACTTCCTCGAACATTTCCTCTGTGTCTTGACAAAGTTTCTAAACTCCTTTCTCCATCTCACTTCCAGAAACACCCTCGACCTTGTGCATAGGTCGTCCGGTGACAAGAAGTAATTTGTTTGAAGAATTTTAAAAGAGAGATTTAAAGGTTGAAGTGAAGTTTGAAAAAGATTGTTGTATTGAGTTTGTGAAAAATTTTGATAGTTAGAAGAAAAAGAAATAAGGAAATAAAAGTTGTAATTTGAAAAAGAAAAAAGTTTGAAAGGAGAAAAGAAAGAAAATTAAAGGAATTATTGATTTTTAAGATTTTATTTTAATGAATTTTTTAAGATTTTGTTTTTTTATTATTTTATTTTGTTTTATTTTTTTAATTTAATTTAATTTAATTTTAGTTTATTTTATTTTATTTTATTTTATTTATTTAGTTTATTTATTTATTTTTAAAGAAGGTTGAAAAAAGCTTTTGAAAAGAAGAAAGAAGAAAAGAGAAAACAGAGTAAGGGTTTTTAGAAGAGAAGAAGTTTTAGAATTTTAAGAAAAGAAATAAAATAGAAAGAAAAAAAAAGAGAAGATAATAGAAAAATAAAAGAGAGTTCTAAGTTTTTGGTTTAAAAGGATATTTAACATGAAAAGATTTTAGGAGTTCAGGGGCGTTAGAAACATTGATGGCTGTTTCCCAGGATGTTTTGTCTGAGTCATCAAGGAAGCCTTCCCATTCCACAAGGTATTGAAGTTTCCCCTTGCGCATTCTTGAATCAAGGATACAGCTTACTTCCCACTCTAGATGGACTTCTACTTTGACCGGTTCCGGAGGAGGTTGGTTCCTGCCTGGGTATGTTTCTCGAGCCAGTTCCAGGAGAGATATGTGAAAAACAGGGTGAATAGCCTGCCATTTAGGAGGTAGCTTGAGTCAAAATACAGGTTTAGAGACTTTGGAGTCAATTTCAAATGGTCCCAAGCGTTTTTTGGCCAGTTTCTTTGATGGTTGAGTCATTCAAATGTTTTGTGCGTCGAGCCATACTTTGTCGCCTGGTTTGAAAAAAGGAGCAGATTGTCAATGTTTGTTGGCCTGTTCCTTGTACCTTTAAATTTCTAATTCCAAGTTTGATTTAAGCTCTTCTTGGAGTCCTGATATGGTTCAAAGATAATGTTCCGCAGGATGACTAGTTCCTACATTGTTTGAGTTGAATCAAGGATGTCTTCCATAAACAGTTTTGAAGGGAGATTGTCCTGTTGAAGAATGAGTCAAGTTATTATAAGCAAATTTGGCCAATGGTAACCATGTGGTCCAATTGTCTTGTTGGTAACTGACATACATTGGAAGGTATTGTTTGAGGATTTGGTTGACCCTTTCCGTTTGCCCATTGGTTTCAGGATGATAGGCTGTGGAGAGATTCCTTGTAATATTGAGTTGTCGACACAATTGAGTCCAGAATGTGTATACAAACAATGAGCCTCTATCTGAAATAATATCATTAGGTAAGCCATGTTTGGAAAATACATATTCTAGAAACAATTTTGACAAATCTTCTGCTGTAGCAGTAGTAGTGGTTTTAATGAAAATAGACATTTTTGAAAATCTATCTACTATTACTGTCACTGGACAACCTATGCACAAGGTCGAGGGTGTTCCTGGAAGTAAGATGTAGGGAGGAGTTTAGAAAATTCTTTGAAGCAGAGAGGAAATTTTTGAGGAAGTGATTTGAAGATGACTTGAAGGAAGAGCTACTGCTTTGAGATATGTTCAATAAGAATACTAATATAATTTAAAGGTAATATTAATATTCTTAAGATCTCACAAAGGGTTGGAAACTCAATAATCAAAGATTTGAGCTTTAGAAATGATTTCTGAGAAAAATAAGGAAATGTACAATAATAATGAATTAACCTGAAGCTTTACCACTATTAACTATATATATGTTTTATAATTTATTTCTAAAGAAATATCGAACCAAAATCCAACCCCTTTTATATCCATTACTCCTCCTTGCATTGACCTCATACCCATCCATCATTCCGCACACCACAGACCTCCAAAAATACACCCATTACACCTTGACCCTCCTCACTAACATCTGTTAACTCTTTAATCCTCCACTAACCATCCCGTCCATGCTCACTACCCCTGTTAATAACCCACAGATATATTGAGAGACTGACTAACTTATATTTAAAGTTTAGATTAGCGTGGTTGAATAGTGAGTACACAAAGGAAAGTTGCAGTTGCTAAGTAGATTCGTTTTTGCACTTCACGTATGGATTTAGAACTCTGTATTATTGATTTAATGAGCTGCTTTTGCCTCGAGTTTCACGTGGCGCATGACAATTACTAATATAGCATCAAAATTATTAGAAAGAGGAAGTTGAGAAATAAAATCCTTTGATAAAGATTCCCAAGGTTTAGAGGGAATAGGAAGTGGTTGAAGCAACCTATGCTTCCAGTGACAGGGAGCCTTATTCCTATTACATTTGTAACAAGATCTTATCTAGGCCTTGATTTCTCTGGTCATTCCTGGCCAGAAGAAATCCCTCTCTATTAACTGGTAGGTTTTATCAACCCCAGAATGACCAGCTAATGGAGAATCATGTCGACTGTTGAAAATCCATAATTTTATTTCATTGTTGTTGGGTATGACTACTCTACCTTCAAAAACTAATAGATCTGATTCAATACTAAATCTTTTGGCCCCTTGCTTTGAGAGTATTTTCTCTTTTAACCCTAAACAATAATTTTTCTTTGACTGAGCTTGGAGGATGTTGGATAGTGGATTTTGAAAAGATTGAATTGTCATCAAATTAAGTTGATGAGTCGTTAACATTGATTCATTTAAGATTGATTTCACATTTGCTGGGTTCTTGTCAGCAAATGCGTCCCCCGGCTGTGGATAAACGCTGTCCTGACGTGACAGGATATCTGGGACAATACAGTTCTTACCTGGGCAATAGGAAATAGAAAAAGGAAATTCAGACAGAAATTCAGCCCACCTGGCTTGACGCCTGGTTAAAACTTTGGAAGACATAAAGTATTTCAAAGAATTATGGTCAGTCAGGATTTGAAAAGGACTATCTAGGCTGGGAAGAAAAGAGCGCCATTTTTTAAGACAATGAATAATAGCTAAAAGCTCTTTGTCATGAATTTCATAATTTAATTCTGCCGCAATGAGTTTGCATGACTCAAAAGCAACAGGATGAAACAATTTTGTTTCAGGATTAAATTGAGAAATGACCCCTACGATAGCATAATTGCTAGCATCTGTCTTGACTATTGTCAAAGCAGAAGGATCAAAGTGTCAAAGAATTGGAGCTGTGGTGAACGCAGTCTTCAATGCTTTGAATTCCTTTCGTGCTGTAAAAGTAAAAACAAAAGGAATATCTTTTCTAAGAAGAGAAGTAATATTGGGAATAGTTTTGGAGTAATCTTTAATAAATCTTCTATATAAATTGGCAAAACCCAAAAATCCTTTGAGGGATTTAACAGTTTTGGGCTCAGGCCATTCCAGGACTTTTTGGACCTTTTTGTTGTCCATGACTAAACCATCAGTGGACAACATAAACTCAAAAAATCAATAGATTTGAGATGGAATTCACATTTATTGTGCTTGGCGTAGAGACCATGATCTCAAAGGTAATTTAGAACCTGTTGAACATGATGAATATGTTCATCTAATGTCTTTAAGAAATTAAAATATTGTCTAAGTAGACAACAACAAATTTTTTGACATAATCTTGAAAGATGTCATTAACAAAAGTTTGAAAAGTAGATGGTGCGTCACATAATCCAAAAGGCATGAATAAATATTCTAAACTACTAAATCTAGTGCGCATTGCAGTCAGTGGTTCATGACCTTCCGCAATGCAAATAAGATTATAAGCACCTCTAAGATTAATTTTAGAAAAGAAATTAGCACCATTGAAAAGGGTAAGAAGCAATGACATAGGAGGAACGGGATATGCATTCTTCTTTGTGACTGTGTTGAGCTTTCTATAGCCAACACACAACATAAGGCTACCGTCTTTTTTCTTTACAAAAAGAACAGGGGAGCCTGTTGGAGATTTACTGGCTCTGATGATACCTTTGGCTACATTCTCTGCAATGTAGTCTTGAAGAACTTGAGATTTGTCCTTTTACAAAGAATAGACTGGACCTGACGGAGGTACTTGACCTATTAACTCTATTTGATGGTTGTAGGGTCAATGAGGTGGTAACTTATTGTTGTTGCGTATTGAGAAAACATTGAGGAAATTGTGATAGATTTCTGGTAGAGTTAATTTAATGGCTTCAATGTTGATTTGGTCATCCTTATCATCTTCGAGAGAATCTATTGAGGGAAAATGAGAATTGAGAGAGCATAATTTGATTACTTCAAGGCAATTTAAATCCTCTTCAAGTGAAGTCATTGAGCTAGAAGAGTTAGCCAATTGCTCATTTAGAGAAATATCAGATGCTTGAAAGTCATCTGGCAGAGATTTGTCCTCAAGCAGGACATTGTCAGGCGGGTTGTTTAACTCCCTATTGACCTGCATTGAAGAATTAGAAATATACTTAGCCTGTGGGGTTATCAATCCCCGTGACCAATCTATTTCAGGATTCCAATGCGTTAAAAAGTAATGGCCAAGGATTGTATAGTCCATTCTTGGGGCGTCCAAGACTGATAATTCCCATTCGAAGGGGGGAAAATTTGGAAAGTTGAAAACCCATAGAACTTTCTTACTTACCCAATATTTAGGTTCCTCTTATTTGACCAAATAAATTAGAGTTTGATCAATATCTGTGAATGTCAGCTTTAAATTCTTGGCAAAAGATAAACTGACAAAAGAAATTGAAGCTCCAGAGTCTATAAGACAACTGAAGGGGGTATCCTCCTTAAAAAGAATAAATCTCAAGCGTTTTAAGGCAACTCCAGTCCTTAAGAAATGGAAGTTCTGTGCACTGGGAGAGATAAGATAGTTTGCTTTGCACACAAGTAAACTATCTACTAGTTTTTTGACCTTGAAATAGTACCTTCTCTCTCCTTCAACTGTACACAATCTTCTAGCTTGTGCTTACCCCCACAATACATACATAACCCATTATCTGCTCGTCTCTTCCTCTCAGATTCTTTAAGTTCCCCTTTTGGATCCAGTACCTTACTGATATTGCCTGGGGTTGAGATTTTTGGTCAAGGTTTGTCCTTTCCCTTATTGGGTTTGGATTGAGTTGTCCGTGGGTGTGAAGAAGCTCCCGATTTAAAATTTAGGCCTTGAGATTTGTTGGCGTATCGACAATGTTGTAGTCATACTTGGTAAAATCTGTTGAGTTTGAGGGTTTGATCCATTAAATCTGTTAAAGTATTCATCTTCTGACCATGAAAATTTAATTGATCCAGAATCCTTGAAGGAAGTCCCTTTTTGAAATGATACTTGAGGGCAGCATCATTCCAATCTACTCAAGTTTGAAGTGCTCTGAAGTCCGAGATATATTCAGAGGCTTTACCATTATCACTCATGCGGAGGAAATGAAGTTCATTTTCCATGTTGTCAGTTTCATTAGGGTCACCAAGCAACGTAAAGAGTTGGTCTTTGAACTTTTCCCAGTTATTAATGAGTAAGTGGGTTTCTGTTGAAGAGAACATGAGAAGATAAGGTTCAAACCACCTTGCTGCTTTTCCAGCTAGGAATGAAGAAGCATAAACAACCTTTGATTGGTTGTTATGGAACAGGAGCTTGCAGGTTTGCAAGAAGGGGCGCAATCTTTCTGGATGTTCTCCATCAAATTTATCAGGAGATTTCATGGAAGGAGTTTTGAATTTTGATCCCTCCAAAGATGTTGGATTTGAAAGGGTTTTCATGAAAAGTCTCATGAAGTCTTCCAGAGAATTAGATGGTCCAGGTTCCAAAGGTTGACCAGAAGGGTGAGTAGCAGGGGCAGATGGTGCCTCATTCATTTTATCCTCTCCTTCTTCTTTGCTAGAATCATCAAAATCCTGGGGGATGTCTTCTACAGATTGGACTGAGTGTGCCTGCTCCCTAAGGTCGAAAGGTTCCAGGGAGTGAGTGCGGGAAACAGGCCATGTGGCTGTTGGCCTGCCTCTGGCGCGAGCCCTAGTAGTAGCGTCCGTAGGAGGAGTGCGTTGAAAAGGTGCCATTTTTAAAAAATTTAGAGACACTTGAAAAAGGACGTAGTAGTGCAAATAATTAGAACTACAGAGAATTAAATTATACTGTCACTGGACAATCTACGCACAAGTTTGAGGGTGTTCCTGGAAAGTGAGATGGAGGGAGGAGTTTAGAAACTTCTTCGAAGAACAGAGGAAATGTTTGAGGAAGTGATTTGAAGATGACTTGAAGGAAGAGCTACTGCTTCGAGATATGTTTTATAAGAATTCTAGTATAATTTAAAGGTAATATTAATATTATTAATATCTCAAAAAGGGTTGGAAACTCAATAATCAAAGATTTAAGTTTTAGAAATGATTACTGAGAAAAATAAGGAAATGTAAAATAATAATGATTTAACCTGAAGATTTATCACTATTAACTATATATACTTTTTATAATTTAATTCTAAATAAATATCAAACCAAAATACAACCCCTTTTATATCCATTACTCCTCCTTGCATTGACCTCATACCCATCCATCATTCCGCACACCACAGACCTCCAAAAATACACCCGTTACACCTGGACCCTCCTCACTAACATCCGTTAACCCTTTAATCTTCCACTAACCATCCCGTCTATGCTCACTACCCCTGTTAATAACCCACAGATACTTAATAAACCATTTAGCAGAATATTGCATTAACTATTGCGCTGTGCGTTGCTTATCAAAGAAAAGACTAAACACACTATTGAGAGATTGACTAGTTTAGATTTAAAGTTTAGATTAGCGCGGTTGAATAGTGAGTACACAAAGGAAAGTTGCAGTTGCTATGTAGAATTGTTTTCTGTGCTTCGAGTATGGATTTAGACCTCTGTATTATTTATATAATGAGCTGCTTTTGCCTTGAGTGTCACATGGCACGTGACACCATACCAGCATTGATTATTTTTCTGATGGTTTCAATGCTGACATGTCCTTGTCTTCTATGCCAATCCATCAGGGAACCTTTGGCGGCAGGTGGAGGGTTGATATGATGATTCTTCTTAACAGTGCAAGGAATAGCAATAAGAAGGAACATCATTTTGATTGCATATACTAACACTAATTACATCCAAGACCCATCTTCTTCTGGTATTCTCTACCCAGCCAGTCATAATCAAGTCCTCTTTCAGATAAATCCCCAAATTTTTATTTTCAGAACACAAACCAAAACAGAAACCACAGTTCACTAAATCAAATAGAGAAATTAGAGTTGTCCTAACATCTGGACAATAGAAGACATTGGTAATAGCGACTATTTTACCATCCCCTTTAATTTTTAAATCTCCTATGCCAGTGATTACTGAAGAAGGACTGTTAGTGGCCACTTTGACTGGAATCTGTTTTTTAAGAAGTTTGAAATTGCTGAGAAGGCTCACATTTCCGGTGACATGATGAGTTGCTCCACTGTCCAAGATAGCATAGTTTTCAGCGATCGCATCAGGAGACCATTCAGCACTATTCAGATCAATGTGATCAACCATTTCATATAATGCCTCAATGTTTTTTTCAAAGATAGTGAGTTCATTAGCTTTAATTTGAACATCTCTGGCATGAATTGGACCATGTTGAGGGTGTTTGTATGGAATGTATACTTTCTTGATTCTTGAATTAGGGTCAGAAGCATATGCATTAGCACGTTCCCGCATAATGTATAGTTTAGCTGAGAAATTTGAAGAAAGTTGATTATATGGACAATGAGCTATAACATGAGCAGTAGAGTGGCATTCGTGACAATTGGGGCGTGCACCAGGAGGTCTGTAAGAGTCAGTCTTCCTCTGGGGTTAAACGGCAGCATGAAGAGATGGTTCGACAGCAAGTGTAGCCGCAGGTGATGAAAATCCTTCTCAATCAGCTCTGTTTTGGGTGAGAGTTGGCATGAGTTGGCAAAAATCTTCAAAAGTAACAGATTTTGAATCAGGTCAATTATCAAGAGCAACACATAGGTCAACATATAGATCTTTGAGTGATGAAGGAAGTAAGGCATGGGACATTAGAGCTTTGAAAACTTTCTGATCGAACACAATTCCTTTTTGTTCAATGACATCAAAGTGTTTGTTGAAGGCTTCCAAATATTCAGCATGTGATGTAAATTGAGTTTGTTTCAGATTGATGAAGTTACAGATAGCCGTCATGATTGGTGTATGATTGGATCTAGTGAATTTGTTGGCAATGTGGAGATAGGTTTGATGTGCTTTCCAATCTGTTGATATTTCATGGCGCAGAGAACTAGAGATTGAGTGAATAAGAATAAGATGGGTGACTCTGTCTTCAAAATCATCAGGACCTGGTTCATCATTCATTGTGTAAGCTCTTGTGCCAACAAAATCTTTGATAAGAGCCAAGATGTTGCTGTGCCACTCAGAGAAATTGCTACCTGATGTTTCAAGGCAGGGAATAGACTTAGTGAAATCAACAACATTTTTTAAAGTTTGCTGACGCTCTAACATTCCTATAGGCTGTGTCAAATGTGGGGGAGCAGGGTGGCGGAAAGGAGAAATCGACCGGCCTTGTGCAGGCGGTTGTTGTGTGTTAGATTGCATACTTTTTTGAGGGGAAGGTATGTTTAAAAGTTATAGGTCCCCTATCGCACGGGTCAACTCGTCGATAGGGGTAGGGATGGTAGGAGAGGGGGGGGTTTTAACAGCAGTTGGGGGTGGTTTAGATAATGTAGGAATTAAAACCTTTCTACGTTTTAAGTCCAGTGAGTTAGAGGTAAGGGGGGTTTGTGTTTGTGTTGAGTTAGAGGTAAGGGGGGGTGGTGTGCTATTACTTGCTTTGTCACGCGAGTGAAGTGGTTGGAAAGGTTGCGCGAGTGAGAGAGAAAGGGGTGGTGAGGAGGCGAGGAGTGAGAGAGGGAGGGGTTCGCTTGTGGTTAGGGGTGGGGAGGGAGCGAGTGAGGGGCAAGCAATGGCCTCGCTTGACTCGGTGAGTGAAAGGGGGGGAGTATGTGGTATTGGGGTAAGCGTCGGGGCAGGTGATAGTATCTTATGAGAGCATGTATTACGTGAGGTAGAGGGTAAAGGATTGGTGGTTTCTAGTGGATTGATGCCAAGGCTCCGCAATTTGCGGTTGGAGATGGAGCGAGTTATTTGGGTATTTTTGTTTTTACCAGCACAAGGAATAGGTACATCTTTTTCAGACATACGCTGGGGGTTTTTCGGCTACTAACGTTCCTAGTGTCGCTAACGTTGTGGAGTTTTTTACAGCTAACGTTTCAATGCCTGCGGGTAGAGCCCATAACCTGTAGCACGGTGTCAGCCTGTAGAACTCCGGAAAGAACCGGAGAACAGGGGACGCCGCGACTACAGACTATACCAACAAATGACTATGTACATAAGGTGCTTAAGCACATAACAGTGATTTCATCGGCTGTTTGCGCGTAGTGTAAACTCTATGATGTCCAAGAAATAAACATTAAGTTTTCTAATCACAAACTCATCGCATCTGTAATATCTGAAATTCCCATCAGTCTAAATACTCGATAACCTTCTATCTTTTCTAGATCAAATTTTAGTTACTTAGAATCTCCTTGAAAAATCCTAAACTACCGACATTATCTACATTTTATATCCACAGTTACTATGACTTCTTAATCACCAATATTTTATCTTCTCTGTAGTTATTGATCACTTTAGTTACAGATAGAACTTTCTTTATTATCTTAGTAACACTTTTACTATATAAACTTTACTAGTTTACGCATTAAAGACAACGATTCAACTTTGTTAAATAACTAAATATTTTATTTAAATCCTAATGAAATAAAACCCCTATTTGATTACAGCATCCCTGGCACAGCCAGATCCGAAAACATGGAGACAAAAAGAATTTTTTTTGAGAATTTATTGACAGCCCAAAAGTTGAGCTGCAGTATTTTTTTGACATCTTCAATTCATTCTGTGGCAATCGGGTTGGTTTTTTTGTTGTTTCGCCCCTCTACCGTCACAAGATGAATTGAAGATGTCAAAAAATATTGCAGCTCAACTTTTGACCTGCTACAAATTTTCGAAATTTTTTATTTTTGTCTCAATGTTTTCGGATCTGGCTGTAAGTAAGTATGTACAATGTAGTGTTGGAATATTTCCTCAACCGAGGCTTCGGTTCATGACAGGTTTTCTATTATCTGGAATATAAATTACATTTTATACTACATTCGTGAGACTACTCTTCAGAATACCACTGTCATTCTGACTTTTCCATTTCTCCTGGCCTTCTGTTTTTTTTTCCCCCTTCTTGTTCTTCCATTCTCCACATTTTATATAACATCTACACAGGAGAAAAAAAAAGTGCACTAGACGTCTAGTGCTTTTTTTGGCTTCATGTTGCAATTTTGTGCGTGATTTCGGTAGTGACTCTGTCCGAGTCTGGTACATCCCCTTTGTGAGACAGAGGGAGGGAATGGATTCAACCAGAGTTACTCCACAGTTCAGACAAGAATTACAGAGTTATTTGACTGGAGACCAAAAAAACTACTAGACTTCTGGTCCACTAGTTTTTCTCCCTGTGTCTAATTACTCTTGATTTCATTGGTTTCTTAGAAAATTAACCACCTGTATATATATAAAAATGTTTTTCAGACAACATTCCTCTGGAAATTAAATTTGGACTTACAATTTATTAAATATTAAATCCATGTCCTCACACAACATGTCCCATTCCATCCATTGCCTCTTCCCCTTCATCTGCTGGTCCTTCCTTCTCCTCCCTTGCCTCTCTGTCCTTGCATCTTCTGAACCACAGCAGATTTTGTTCAATTCCCCTGTTCAACAGGGTCATTTTCTAAACAATGTTCAACTTGTAGAACAGAATGGTCTTCATATAGACTCAAACCATCCTCTGTCTCCCTCCAGCTTGGCCGTCCAGTCCATCAATGCTAACGGTATCGAGTTTGAGAGACTCACTCTGCCTGAGTTTCCTACCTATGCCGTCAGGATTCGTTCTCCTAAAAATCTCTGCGATAACACTGTCAAACAGTATTCTGGATATCTCGATATTTCTTCCACCAAACATCTTTTCTTCTGGTTTTTTGAATCTCGCAGTAATCCTTTAGATGACCCTGTCGTCCTTTGGCTCAATGGTGGCCCTGGCTGTTCGTCATCGACCGGCTTGCTCTTTGAACTTGGTCCTTGCAATGTCGCCAATTCTGGCCAATCTACTGAGTTCAATCCTCATGGATGGAACAATAAAGCAAACCTCATCTTTCTTGATCAGCCTGTTTCTGTCGGCTATTCTTACTCCACAGGTGAAGATCACGTCAATAACTCAGACCAAGTGGGAAAAGATGTCTATGCTTTTCTTCAGCTTTTCTATAACCGATTTCCCCAACTCGCCAACTTACCATTCTCAGTTGCTGCTGAAAGCTATGGTGGAACTTATGCTCCTAACATTGCTTCTCGAATCTTTGATGAAAATCTGGATTTCAAGTCCAAACTAGCCATTGATAAACATCATCATACTGCTAGAATCGAAATTCCTCTGGCTACTGTGATGATTGGCAATGGATTGACCGATCCTCTGATTCAATTCGCCTCTGTACCTGACTATGCCTGTGAACCTTCTCCTTATGCTATCTTTGATCAAGCCACTTGTTCCAGCATTCGTGCCTCTGTTCCAACATGCGAAAAACTCCAATCATACTGCTACAAGAGTCCTTCAAGGTAACAATTAAAATTATGCCCCATCTCTTTCTAAGCTAACCTATCTTCCTTTTGTTACCTTTTTTCTCAAGATTCACTTGTGTACCTGCTACTCTCTATTGTTGGTCAAAAATTTACGGAGCCATTCAACAGAGTGGGGTCAACCCTTACGATGTCAGAATGAAGTGTGCTCAATCCCAAAATCCTCTTTGCTAGTGAGTTGATTTCAATCAGTCTATTCGATCTTATTTCACTAGTATGTTTCTTTCTGGCAGTGAGGAGATGGACTGGATCAAAACTTATCTAAACAAACATGAAGTTAAGAAAGAATTAGGCGTTCCCAAAAACTTGACGTTTGAAAGCATTAATATGGGTGTTAATAGAGCCTTCCTGGTTGGTAAATTTCTTATCATGATTTGGGTCGTAAAATGCCCCCCAAACAAATTGTCGCGGCTGGTCAATACTGATTATATTTTTGATTAGATGTCGGGCGATGAAATGCATAATTCTGCTAAATTGCTCCCCAAATTGTTGGACAATGGTATTAGGTTGCTTATCTACGCTGGCGAAGATGATTTTATGTGTAAGCTTTACTAAAACACATCAAATAAATTGTTCAGTTTTTCTCATCTAGTGGATGGGGGGGGTCATGATTTCAGGCAATTATCTAGGAAATGAGCGTTGGATGATGGCACTTGAAACTCAATTCCAAGACGAGTTTAATCACAAAAGTCATAAGTACTACTCCAAAGTCTCTAATACACGTGAGCATGCTGGAAGAATTCGATCAGCTGGACCAGGAGCTGGAAATATCACTTTTGTCTCGTTGTTTGAAGCTGGGCATATGGTAAGGTTTTTTTTCAGCTATTCTATTGGTAAATCTATGCTGTTCAAGCTAACTAAGGTATGCTGTTGATTGTTATACTAAGGTCCCTCATGATCAACCTGTAAGATCGAACGAGTTGATTAATAATTGGCTAGCTAATCAACCATTGCATTAAAGTGTGTGTGTATGTGTGTAAGAGAGAGGGATTGGGGATTTTTTTTCATCCCTTATCTAGAGTGTGTAACATGGTGATCGGTTTTAGTGGAGATTATTCAATGAGGTTTTCTTATGAGGAATAAGTTGAGGTGGTGGAGCATTTTGGTGTTTTATGGAATGCTTTTTTTTCCTTATTTTGTTGGTAAGTATGTGGTTTCCCTCCTCCTTGGCCCCACTTTATGAAGTTTTTTTTTTTTTTTTTTTTTTTTTTTTTTTTGGGAAATGTTAGTTTTTTTAAAATTTTTATTTGTTGGTTTTTGCAGCTATATAAGTGTTGTTGTTTACTCTTGCGTGTAGGAAAAAACATGAAGGTTTTGGGGCTGTTTTTGATTTTTGAACATAAAAATTGAAGAAAATAACTCAAAAAAATAAATAAATAGTAATAGATTAAGGGGGGGCCTTAGAGCGACCACCCACCTTTTTGAGCTGCAATGGAGACCATTTTGTTAGAGAACTAATACTTTCTTGTATCGTGCTGAAAGTCTTATCCAACTACTTCTTGTTACAACTCATCAAACTACCCACACATTGTGTTACAAGCGTTACTTGTCCCTTTGAGTACATCCATGAAACTCTCAACTTATTAGGGGGTATCAATGTTCAGGGATCCGCAATTAGGGATCAAGAATTTTTTTTCCCGGGATCAGACATTATTAATTGCGGAAGATTCTTATCCACTAGCCCCAGGGCTAGTGGATAAGAAATCCACGATAATGCATTATCCCGCCTCTTATACCCCAATTTCCATTCCTAATTCCTGATCCCAAACTCATCTCATCCATGATGGATTTGCAAGAAAGTCACATGACTCATAATTGCTGATGCCATCCTTAAGTCTTTTCTCACTCTATGCTACTTAATTTTGGTGGCAAACACTTAAGTTTTTTTTCTATCCACACACCCCAACTGCACAGTTGGCGGTGAATTCCCACTTCCCTCATCACATAACCCTTCCACCGGCAACAATGAAACACCTCTCTACTAGGAAGCTACTTCACTCAACAATGAATGCTATTACTTTTCTTTTAGTTCTTTACTATAAATCTGACTCTGATTTGGAAGATGCTTTAGCTTATATGTGTTTTCTTTCCAAAAAGCGTTACATCATTACCAGGGGGCCAAATCTTTATCATGATCCCCAATATGATCTGGCCTCCATTCTCAACATTCCTCATTTAAACTTCACCCAACTTTTTAGAACTTCTCCCGATTCTTTCTTCAAACTTTATCAACTCATCTCCGATCATCCTATCTTTCATAACAATTCCCATAAAAAACAGCGTAATCCTGCCATCCAACTTGCTGTTGCACTATGTTGCTTTGGCTCAAATGGAAACAGTGCTGCTGTAAGACGTTTGGATAATCTATTTAACATACGATATGGTACAGTGATATTATACACCAAGCGCTGTATGATTTCTATCCTTTCCCTCAAGTCTCAAACACATTCTTGGCCAACTCCAGAAAAACAACTTGAATCTTCTCAAGTAATGCAAGCTGAAGGTTTCCCTGGCTGTGTAGGATTTGTTGATGGCACAACTATACCTCTGAGTCAAAAGCCTGCTCATGATGGCAACCATTATTTTGATCGCAAAAAAAGGTTTCTTCAAAATCTTCTCCAATTTCTCATCCTTCATAAACTAACATTTTATCTTCTTTCTAGATACTCTATTGCCATACAACTTGTATGCGATGTCAATAAATTTTTTTTTGCTTTTCATAGTGGCTGCCCTGGCTCATGTCATGACTCTTCTGTCTTCCAAAGAATGAGGATTTCTCAAACCCCTGACTCATACTTTGACGAATCTCAGTACCTCCTTGCAGACTCAGCATATGCAAGTGGGAAGTACATTATACCTGCTTTCCGTGGTGCAACCTTAGAAAATGACCCCATAACTAAATTTAATTATCATCTTTCCCAATCAAGAGTACAAATTGAACATGCTATAGGTATTTTAAAGGGATGATTTTCTAGTATTTGGGAGCTCAGAGTCCAATTTCAAAAAAAATTGGAGATCAAAACTGCAAATCATTGGATCATGACTTGCATTATACTCCACAATATCCTAGCTGATTTAAAGGATGAGTGGAATTATTTTTATGAAGAAGAGGATCCTGAACCAGCACCGGCTCTCCCTTCCCTTGAATCACAAAACATTCATTCAACCAGCATATGCTCTGTCATTATGCCTATTTCTCTCCAACATTTCTCTTCACCACCCTTTTAAATTATTTTTTTATACTCTCCAAATGTCCTCTTTGTGCACTTCATTCACTTGGGTTGGTATTTTGGTTTGTTGCATATTCATTTTTTTTTTGTAATTTACTGTGAAAATCTTTTTTTTGGATGGCTCATTGGTTTTCTTTCACCAGCTCAACATGAAATCACATATTTTCTGAAATTGCATATTTTGTCAGTGATTTTTTTTTCTTTCATCACTCATATCCTTTTCATCCTCTCCTCAAACATCACTCAAATATTTTTGTTACTTTTTTTTTCTCAACTCATCTCACCAGGTAAGTCTTTTTTTTTTCTTCTTTCTTGTTTTTTATTTGATAATCATGAATTTTTTTATTTTTCTTTTTTTTTTTTTTTTTTTTTTTTTGTTTGTTTTTTTGGTTTTTTTTTGGTTTTTTTTGGTTTTTTTTTTTGGTTTTTTTTTTGGTTTTTTTTTGGGTTTTTTTTTTTGGTTTTTTTTTGTAAGTCCTTTTTATTTATTTTCAAGGTTAGACTAACTTTTTTTTTTTCTTTTTTCTCTTTTTTTTTCTTTTTTTTCTCTCCTTCACCCTCTTTAGCTGCTTTGTCAAGGTACGCTTTTGGTCTAGAAGATTTGGTATGAAGTTTTACGAGGATTTTAAGGGTTAAAATGGTTTCTCAACAATTTGGTACATATTTCTCAATCAAAGATGATTTTACTCAATGATAAGAGGTTAATTTAAAATATCAATATAAGCTATAGATTAGAATTACGTCCTTGTAAATACTAAAGATATAAAATATAAGAGATAAGTGTTATATTGTAGTTGTGGTAATAAAGTAAGGTAATAATGGAATGAATAAAAAACAACAAAAAGAGAGGCCTTATATAGGCAAAGGAGGGACAAGGCACAGCAATCAAATTATGAAAATAGTAGTATGAGAGAGAGAAAAAGAATATTCCAGAAGGGGTATTTTCAAATAATAAAGTTGTTCTAAAAAGAAGGCATCAAAAAGATGTATTTACAGAGTATGTCAGAAATACATCAATTTTATTTAATATTTACTGTAGAAGTCAATTCTAAATAAGAAATTTGAATTTTTTGTATATATTTAATATTATTTGAATATTAAAATCTTATTTAATTTAAAATCTATTTTTTAATATAAATCTTTATTTCTTCCAACCTGTCAAATGAGCACGGTGTTAGAGAAAAAATATAAGGGACAATTTTATATTTAATTTTAATTATTCATTTAATTTTATCATTCTGTAATTAGTTAATTTATTATAAGTAATTTTAATGTAACTAATTTATAATTAAATAATTAAAATGATAAGGTGCGGCTTCATCCAGTAAATAATTAATTATTTCACTGGGTAAGACTAGTAGCCTGGCTGACACTCCCTCACTCTAAAAAAACAATAAAAAAAATGCTATGATTTTTTCTTTTTATACTTTTTTAGTAGAGTAGGAAGATTAGATATCTCCTTCCCAGGTATCCAAGAATCATATTCAGATGATTTATTCTTGAATCTCAATAAGTATTCTGTACCTTTTTCAGCAGTGACTATTCTGTCATTTAGAATTTTTTCAATTTCTGCTGTTTCAGTGATTACATTTGGGGTTTTCTTTGGTCTACCCCTCCTTTTTGGAAATAAATCACTATTGGATGTGTAAGGTTTCAAAAGAGATATTGGAAAAACAGGATGTTTTCTGTCATATGGGGAATACAGAATAACTTCAACTGCATTATCTCCAATCATTCTTCTGACAACAAATGGACCAACAAATGGATCTTTCAATTTGATATTACCTTGTAAGTTGAAGTGGACTGTAGAAATCAACACTTCATCACCCTTTTTAAAAGTGTATTCTTTATGGGATTTGTCCCATCTTTTCTTCTCATATTCAAATGATTTTTCAATACATTTTTGAGCATGATTTCTAAATATCTGTTGCATTTAAAGAAAAGATTTTACACCAGGATGTATATCCAATTTAGGTATTTTGTTATTGAGAATTTGGGCAGGAGTATTAGGAACATATCCAAGCCAGAGCTCAAAAGGCTTTCTTTGAGTAACAGAATGAACAGTGCTATTATAAGAAAATTCTAACCCAGGAAGTAAGGTAACCCAATCATGAGTGAATCTGTCATTATCTTTATACTCAAGGCCAAAGGCACAATATCTTCTTATCATGTCCTCTAAAGTCTGAATCATTCTTTCAGCTAAACCATCAGTCTGAGGGTGATGGGCAGTAGAAAGTTTCAGATCACAACCACAAACATCCATCAGAGACATCTAAAACTCAGAAGTAAATTTAGGGTCTCTGTCAGAGATTATGGCTTTAGGAAAACCAGCAGTATTAAACATATGAGACCACCATAAGAAAGCTAATTCTTTAGTGGAAACATCCTTGTGGGTAGGGATAAATTTACACATTTTTGTGAATCTGTCCACAATAACCCAAAAAGAGTTATAACTGTCTTTACCAGCAATAGGTAATCCTGTTACAAAATCCATGTTTATTATTTGCCATGGAGCATCAGGAGGTTCAATATGTTGCATTAATCCTGCTCTTTTACCAGTTAATCTTTTTGATTTTTGGCAAGAATCACAAGATTCAACATATAATTTTGTGTCTTCAGACATATTAGCCCACCAAGCAGTGTTCTTAATTCTGATCATTGTTTTGTCAAGATCAAAATGTCCAGCTAATATGTCATCATGACAAATTTTCAAGATGATTTCTTTCATAGAAGGAGGAATAACAATAACATTACTCAACTTTCTTCTATAATATAGATATCCTTCATCAATTGAAAATTTACCTTTTTCCAAAGCTTCTTGGTACTTTGGTGGAAGGGTTTTAATTAATGCTTGTATTGAAGCATTCTTTGGATCATTTAATATGGTGCATAACTTTTTCAAGTCAGTGTCCTTATCATATGATTCCAGAATAAGCTGTAATAGATCTTCCTCCATATCAACCACATATATCCCATGAATATGAATAATTTCATCCTCAGGATCAAAAGCAGGATTAGAGTCATCATTTGGTAAAGATAACCTTGATAACATATCCACATTTGAGTGAACAATACCAGCCCTATGAATAATTTTCACTCTCCCTCTGTACTCTTGAACAGCCAGCTGCCATCTGAACATATGTCTGTTAGGTGTTTTCAAGTTTAAAAGGGATTTAACTGCACTGCAGTCAGTGACAAGTTCAAATTTCTGGTCATCTAGGTAATAATGAAGCTTTTCTAGAGCCCATACTTCAGCTAAACACTCTAATTGAGTAGCACCATATTTCAATTCACTATTTCTCAAGGTTCTTGAAATATAACAAATTACTACTTCTAAAACTTTATCATTTATCACTTGTTTTTGATGGAGGGCAGCACCAAGACCAATAAAACTGGCATCAGTGTACAAAACAAATGGTTGATTAAAGTCAGGTAAAGCAAGAATTGGTGCTGACATCAAACAGTGTTTCATAGTGTCAAAGGCTCTTTGTCTTTCACTATTACAGACAAAATAACATCCTTTCTAGTTAGTTGGGTAAGGGGTAAAGCTATGACTTGGTAATTTTTAATATACTGTCTATAGTATCCACACATTCCCAAAAAACTTTGGAGCTCTCTCACTGTTTTAGGAGCCTTCACCTGTTGTATGGCTGCCACTTTGTTCTGGTCAACATATATCTGTAAGCCTGAAACAACATGACCAAGAACTTTTAAAGAATGGAAACCAAATTTACATTTCTTCAAGGCAAGTGTCATATTTATTTCATCCATTTTCTGGAATACTTTTCCCAGGTTTTTAAGATGGTCCTCAAATGTTTTTGAGAATATAATGATATCATCAATATAAACCATCAGCCATCCTTCAATTATCTCTTGATGGAATGTGTTATCCATGACTTTTTGGAAAACTGAAGGGGCATTTTTAGGGCCAAAAGGCACCCTAATATACTTATAAATACGCATATGAGTAGCAATAATCAGAAAATTCTTATAATTTTTCTCAACAGGTACCTGGTGATATCCCTTGTTAACATCCAAACAGCTGATATATTTAGCACCCTGTAAAGTAGCATGTATAGAGCTAATTCTAGGTAAAGGGTAGATATCATCAACAGTATAAGTATTCAATGCTCTATAATCACCACATAACCTGGCTTTATCTTTCTCATAAGAAATTAGGACAGGTGAGATAACACAATATTTAGGTGTTTCAACTACCTTTTCAATAATATTCATTTTTAAAAGGGTAGAGATATTCTCTTCAATATCTTTTCTCTTTCTGGGAGAAGCAGGATAAGGCTTCTTCTTTAAACTAGGTGGTATATCAGTTAATGGGCAAGATAATGAAAGTTTCATTTCCTCTTTAACTAATCCCAGTTCATGTGACCCATGAGCAAAGGCCATAGGAAAAGATTTTATCAAGTTAATGATGGAATCTTTATCCTCACCAGAAAGTTGTTCTCTAAAAGAAGCATTATCAATTTCAGACATAAGGGCATGCATTTCCTTTGTAGATCTTCCTTTATATTGAACCACAGAATTACATGTGTTCAATTCTGGTTTTACTAATTTTTTAGTGGAGGAAATCTTAAATTTTCTCTTCCCATTCATCCCCATTGTGAAACATTGGTTTGAAGGATCCAATTTTATGCCATACTTGGTTAAAATATCATTCCCTATAATAAACCAATTGCTTAAGTTATCATTCTTCATGACAACAAAATCACAAATAGCTCTTACAAAACCATGTTTATATTTAAAAAACACTGTGGCTTTGTATTTACCAATGGGGGACAAAACAGAGCCATACCCTCTCCAATTTTCAGAAATGATAGGCATCAGTTTAGATTTATAGTCTTGATCTACTGAAGCAAGTGCTCTTTCAGATACTACACTTCCTCCAGCTCCAGAATCCAGAACAACTTCAATGCTGGTTCCATTGATCAAGACTGGTGCCTTAAGAGGGGCAATAACAATTGAGTTATCCTCAATGTTCTTTATGATCTCAGCATCCTCAACTGTAGATAAAGCATTATTATCAATATCAATAGTATTTAAATAATGAATATCCTCTTCCAGCATCAAGATTTCTTGTTGAGATTCATATGAAATATTGCTGGCACAATCACTTGATGTATCATCCAGTACCACTGTGTCATCAGCATGTTCCTCTGTTTGTTCTACAAGATTTATCTTCTTGTCACAAACATGGCCTTTCTGCCAAGGCTTGTTGCACTTGAAGCAAGTGTTTGTTGCATACTTCTTTGGTGCAACAGGGGCAGAAGGTTTACCAACCTTTTCCAGAGGTTTCTGTTGGTAAGTGGAGGGTTTCTCCAAAGGGGTCCTAGGAATGAATCTTCTGGCATCATAATTATTGTTTAGAAGTATCTCATTGCAAGTATTAATGAAAGAAGAGGGTTCTTTGGAGAACTCAGTCCTAGCCACTATCAAGTCTCTCAGAGACATTGGTAATTTATAGAGGATCCTGTCCTTCCATAAATCAAACTCCATATTTGGGTCCATTGCCCTTAAGATTTTTACAAGTTTCATTAAAAACTAAATAGGTTTATCAGTAGAAGAGCTATATCTAGTTTCCTCATACTGCCTTTGTTGAGCCATTCTGAACTTGGAGCCACCAAATTGTGCTTTAATTAATTTCTTCCAATCCTCCCATGAGTAGTCATTCCCATCCAGGAGAACAGATTCATACCACATCAGGGCAACATTAGTGAACAAAGAAATTAACTTGGACACAATTTCCTCATCTGGGAGTTTGTAAGAATTTTTTAAGTTATCAATTCTGCAAATAAATTGTTGCCAATCAGAGGAAGAATCACCATCAAATGTTGGGTACTGGTCAAGTTTTGGGCAATTCTTTTGATTTGAAGGAGTCTCTTTAGTATTAGCTTGTTTCTGAGTAAGAAGCACCTGTAATTTTTCTAATTGTGCTGAAATCTCATTGTTTAATCCTTCTGTTGCAGATCCTGGTGCATCATCAGTTTTTGATGGAAACTCAGTGTTATCAACAGGTATTTCTGGAGCTATTTTTACTTTAGATGAACTAGCCACAGGTACTATTTGAGCATCCTGAACTATATGTTCCTTCACAGAATTGTCAGAATATTTTTGGTCATTTAACAATGAGTTCAATTTTTCTTCAATGGTTGTTAGTCTTGTTTTCATTCTTGGAAGACTAGATAAACTCTCATTGATAGTTGCAAAAGATAATTGATTTTTATTTTGAAAAGATGACAAATGGTCATTCAATCTTTTCATATTTATCTTATCTATCTCTACCTCCTGGCAACAGGCAAATACAGTATCTTTTAGTTTAGACAAATCATTTTTTATATTTTGCCATAAAGCAACTTTCTTTTCATGGGTTGCTTTGTAATGAGACAATTCATCAGAGACTCTCTGTGATTCACTTCTTAATGCTTGACAACCCTGATCAGTTAACAAACTATTATATCTCTGAGTCAATTGCATATTGTTCATTATATGATTTTTCTTGGCAATAATATCTCTCAAGTGCTCATCATTAATTCTTGCTACATCTGGAGTGTTTCTCAATAAGGAAACTGAGTAACTTTCCAGACTCTCATAGAGCTCAGGGTCAAGAGTTTCATCAATCACAGCCATATCAGGATTAATCATTGAGGTAGCAATTAAAAGTAATGGATTAGATACATGAGTGATTTGTCTACTACTCCCAGCCTCTATAGGTCTCAAGGTTTCATCCTCCCTTCCTGATTTACCTGAAGGAACAGAGTCAGCCACAAGAAAAGGCACTTGAGAATCAATAGAGGGACATACCAGGGTTTGCTGGGTATCACCATATTGGGCTTCCTTCTTCTTTTGCCTCCTTGATAAGGGTGGGGAGGAGTGGGGTTGACCTGGGTGGGCCTTGATGGACCTGCCTGAGGTAACTGATGCTGGTTTTGAGCCAAGTAGTCCCACTGAGTGTTTAGCCAGTCCCACTGCCACTTGGACACTTCCACCTTCTCTTGGGACTGGGGAGCCAATTGTTGTTGATCCCTGGGAGGAAGAGGTTTCTTCTTCTCTTGGAGAAAATTATCTGTTCTTCTCACCTTTTCTTCCAAGGCATCTACCCTTACCTTTAGTCTCAAGCTTTCTGTCCTTAACTCCTTTATGTGAGTAGACAGATTCTTTACCTGCTGAGACAACGGCATCTTTTTTATCCTGAAGCCTTTTGGAATCTCTTCTGGTGGGTTTATCATGGGCTTCTGATCCTGAGTTGTGTCCACTAGGATTTCTACTTCTTCCATCTCTGCATCCTGTTTGGGGCAAGGATTTATTAGTTTGAGAAATTCTTCTTGTTAAAGGAGAACTTACAGAAGTAGGCTCATCATAATCAATTAAGTCAAGTTCTTCTTCACGTGCAGAAAAACCACTTTGGTCAGTCATTTTAAGATTTAACTGAAATGAAAAAAAGAGACAATAAGATTAATTAGTCTTTATTTTTAATTTTTATTTAACAGAAATAAAATAAAAATAATAAAAAAAATCTTTTTAGGATAAAAATCAACTTAAATAAAATTAATTTATTAAAAAAAATTTTAAAACCAGGATTATAATATAATCAACTGTAGAAATAAATTAAAATTTTTATTAATAATTTTTAATTATTTATTTTCAGGATTTAAATCAGCTAATTTATTACCAGGACTTATTGTCAACTGAAGTAATCAAATATGAAACTTTATTAATTTAACAAAATTTTATTAAACTGATAACTTAACTACCAGGACTTAATGTCAACTGAAGTAATTAAATATA
This sequence comes from Hemileia vastatrix, assembly GCA_030280995.1. Taxonomy (NCBI): domain Eukaryota; kingdom Fungi; phylum Basidiomycota; class Pucciniomycetes; order Pucciniales; family Zaghouaniaceae; genus Hemileia; species Hemileia vastatrix. The sequence goes on along the minus strand of JASXTE010000010.1, from coordinate 33,058,862 downwards.
ATTTTTTATTTTAAAATTTTATTAAACTGATCACTTAACTACTAGGACTTAATGTCAACTGAAGTAATTAAATATGAGTTTTATTAATTAAAAAAATTTATTGAACTACCAGGACTCAAAGTCAACTGAAGTAATTAAATATGAATTATTTATTAATTAAAAAAAATATTATTGTCAGGACAATTTGTCAACTGGAACAATTAAAATTTAAATTAATCAGGACAAATGTCAACTGAAAAATTATAATAATTAATATTAAAATATAATTATTTTATTACTTCTGGGACTAAGAACAGTTATTGCTCTATTATGGTCAACCAGGAAAAATAAAAAAAATATAATAATAAAAATAAATTCCAAAATACCAGACACCTCCCCCTGCAAAATGAGCAAATTAATGCCACTTACAGAGTGCTGAGTAAAAGGAAATACGTAGAAAATGAAGAGTAAAGAGTAACCCACAAATAGTAATAACAATAATTACCACGATATATACGACGTTTAGTCAGTATATGAACCTAAGTTTTGGAGTGCGGTTTGATTCCCGTTCGCAGCAAAAACTTTTGTCATGTGATGTATGACGTTCGTTGTTTTCTCGCCTCTCTTGTCCTTTACAGGTACTTGTACACCGATGATCCCTTTGATTACGCCTCAATTAACGTTGTGCCGTCAATATTTTGGAAAGGTTCCCAATTGTCAAGGTACGCTTTTGGTCTAGAAGATTTGGTATGAAGTTTTACGAGGATTTTAAGGGTAAAAATGGTTTCTCAACAATTTGGTACGTATTTCTCAATCAAAGATGATTTTACTCAATGATAAGAGGTAAATTTAAAATATCAATATAAGCTATAGATTAGAATTACGTCCTTGTAAATACTAAGGATATAAAATATAAGAGATAAGTGTTATATTGTAGTTGTGGTAATAAAGTAAGGTAATAATGGAATGAATAAAAAACAACAAAAAGAGAGGCCTTATATAGGCAAAGGAGGGACAAGGCACGGCCATCAAATTATGAAAATAGTAGTATGAGAGAGAGAAAAAGAATATTCCAGAAGGAGTATTTTCAAATAATAAAGTTGTTCTAAAAAGAAGGCGTCAAAAAGATGTATTTACAGAGTATGTCAGAAATACATCAATTTTATTTAATATTTACTGTAGAAGTCAATTCTAAATAAGAAATTTGAATTTTTTGTATATATTTAATAATATTTGAATATTAAAATCTTATTTTAATTTAAAATCTATTTTTTAATATAAATCTTTATTTCTTCCAACCTGTCAAATGAGCAAGGTGTTAGAGAAAAAATATAAGGGACAATTTTATATTTAATTTTAATTATTCATTTAATTTTATCATTCTGTAATTAGTTAATTTATTATAAGTAATTTTAATGTAACTAATTTATAATTAAATAATTAAAATGATAAGGTGTGGCTTCATCCAGTAAATAATTAATTATTTCACTGGGTAAGACTAGTAGCCTGGCTGACATGCCTCATTTCACCCCTTTTCCTCTCTCTTACCTTGCCTGTCCCAAATCACCCCTTTCCCCCCTCTTTAGGTGCCTCAAGACCCCCCCTTCCCCTCTCTTTAGGTGCCTCAACACTCCCCCCTTCTCCTCTCTTTAACCGCCTCAAATCCCCCCTTCCACCTCTACCCCCCCTCCTTCTTAACAAACAATTGCTAACAATTGTTCATTAAGTAAACAAATTGATAGCAATTTGTTTACTTAACAAACAATTGTTAGCGATCATTTGTTAAGGAGGAGGAGGCGCTACAGATGGTTTAAGGGGAGTGTAAGGGGGGGATGGGACCTTATTTGGGGGGTTTGAGGCGGCTAAAGAGGGGGGGAAAGGAGGGGGGTTTTGGACATGTAAAGAGGGGTAAAAGGGGGGGTTTTAAGGTAACTAAGGGGGGAAATTTGGGGATTATTTATATTTATTTTATTTTATTTAATTTTAATTTTGATTTTATTTTTAGTTGGTTTTGGAGGAAATTTTATAGAAGGAGAAGAAAGAAAAAGAAGAGGAGAAAAAAGAAAACAAGGCTAAGACTTTTAAGAGGTGTTTTAGATTTTTACGAGAAAAAGAAAGAAAGAAAAAGTAAAGAAAATTTAAATAAAAGAAATTTTAATGTTTTGGTTTTAAAGGATATTTCAAATGAAAAGATTTTAGGAGTTCAGGGGCGTTAGAAACATTGATGGCTGGTTCCCAGGATGTTTTGTCTGAGTCATTGAGGAAGCCTTCCCATTCCACGAGGTATTGAAGTTTCCCCTTGCGTATTCTTGAATCAAGGATATGACTTACTTCCCACTCTAGATGATCTTCTACTTCGACCGGTTCTGGAGGGGGTTGGTTCTTGCCCGGGTATATTTCTCGAGCCAGTTCCAGGAGAGATACATGGAAAACAGGTTGAATCGCCTGACATTTAGAAGGTAACTTGAGTCGAAATGCAGTTTTAGAGACTTCAGAGTCGATTTCGAAAGGTCCCAAGCGCTTTTCAGCCAGTTTCTTTGATGTTCGTGTTGTTCAAATGTTTTGTGCGTCGAGCCATACTTTGTCGCCTGGTTTAAAGGAAGGAGCAGATTGTCAATGTTTGTCGGCCTGTTCCTTGTATCTTCGAATCGCTGACTCCAAATTTGTTTTAAGTTCTTCTTGGAGTCGTGATATAGTTCAAAGATAATGTTCCGCAGGATGATTAGTTCCTACATGGATTGAGTTGAATTGAGGATGTCGTCCATAAATGGTTTTGAAGGGAGATTGTCGTGTCGAAGAATGAGTCAAGTTATTATAAGCAAATTTGGCCAATGGTAACCATGTGGTCCAATCGTCTTGTTGGTAACTGACATACATTCGAAGATATTGTTTGAGGATTTGGTTAACTCTTTCTGTTTGACCATCGGTTTCAGGGTGATAGGCCGTGGAGAGGTTCCTCGTGATATTGAGTTGTCAACACAGTTGGGTCCAGAATGTGGATACAAACAATGAGCCTCTATCTGAAATAATATCATTTGGTAAGCCGTGTTTAGAAAATACATATTCTAGAAACAATTTTGACAAATCTTCTGCTGTAGCAGTAGTAGTGGTTTTAATGAAAATAGAAATTTTTGAAAATCTATCTACTATTACTAATATAGCATCAAAATCATTAGAAAAAGGAAGTTGAGAAATTAAATCCATCGATAAAGATTCCCAAGGTTTAGAGCAAATAGGAAGTGGTTGAAGCAACGCATGCTTCCGGTGACGGGGAGTCTTATTCCTATTACATTCGTAACAAGCTTTTATATAGGCCTTGATTTCCCTGGTCATACCTGGCCAGAAGAAATCCCTTGCTATTAACTGGTAGGTTTTATCAACCCCAAAATGACCAGCTAATGGAGAATCATGTCGACTGTTGAAGATCCATAATTTATCTCATTGTTGTCGGGTATGACTACTCTACCTTCAAAGACTAATAGACCTGATTCAATACTAAATCTTTTGGCCCCTTGCTTTGAGAGTATTTTGTCTTTTAACCCTAAACAATATTCGTCCTTTGACTGAGCTTCGAGGATGTTGGATAGTGGATTTCGAAAAGATTGAATTGTCATTGAATTAAGTTGATGAGTTGTTAACATTGATTTGTTGAAGATTGATTGCACATTTGCTGGGTTCTTGTCAGCAAATGCGTCCCCCCGCTGTGGGTAAACGTTGTCCCGACGTGACAAGATATCTGGGACAATGCAGTTTTTTCCTGGGCAATAGGAAATAGAGAAAGAAAATTCAGACAAAAATTCAGCCCACCTGGCTTGACGCCTGGTTAACACTTTGGAAGACATGAAGTATTTTAAAGCATTATGATCTGTTAAAATTTGAAAAGGACTATCTAGGCTGAGAAGAAAAGAATGCCATTTTTTAAGACAATGGATAATAGCTAAAAGCTCTTTGTCATGAATTTCATAATTTAATTCTGAGGCTATGAGTTTGTGTGACTCAAAAGCAACAGGATGAAACAAATTTGTTTCAGGATTTAATTGGGAGATGACCCCTGCAATAGCATAATCGCTTGCATCTGTCTCAACTATTTTCAAAGCAGAAGGATCAAAATGTCGAAGAATTGGGGCTGTGGTGAACGCCGTTTTTAGTGCTTTGAATTCCTTTCGTGCTGTAGAAGTAAAAACAAAAGGAATGTCTTTTCTAAGAAGAGAAGTAAGATTGGAAATAGTTTTAGATTAATCTTTAATAAATCTTCTATAGAAGTTTGCAAAACCCAAAAATCCTTGGAGCGATTTAATGTTTTTGGGCTCAGGCCATTCCAGGATTTTCTGGACTTTTTTGTCATCCATGACTAAACCGTCAGTGGACAACGTAAAAACCAAAAAATCAATTGATTTGAGGTTGAATTCACATTTATTATGCTTGGTGTAGAGACCATGATCTCGAAGACGATTTAGGACCTGTCAAACATGATGAATATGTTCATCTAGTGTTTTCGAGAATATTAAAATATCATCTAAATAGACGACTACAAATTGTTCAACAACATCTTGAAAGATATCATTAACAAAAGTTTGAAAAGTTGAAGGTGTGTTACATAATCCAAAAGGCATAACTAAATATTCAAAACTACCAAATCTAGTGCGCATTGCAGTCAGTGGTTCATGACCTTCTGCAATGCGAATCAGATTGTAAGCGCCTCTAAGATCAATTTTAGAAAAGAAATTAGCACCATTGAAAAGGGTAAGAAGTAATGACATAGGTGGAACAGGATATGCATTCTTCTTCGTGACTGTGTTGAGCTTTCTATAGTCAACACACAACCTAAGACTACCGTCCTTCTTTTTTACAAAGAGGACAGGGGAGCCGGTTGGAGATTTACTGGCTCTGATGAAACCTTTGGCTACATTCTCTGCAATGTAGTCTCGAAGAACTTGAGATTCGTCCTTCGATAAAGAATAGACAGTTCCTGCCGGAGGTACTGGGCCTATTAACTCTATTTGATGGTCGTAGGGTCAATGAGGTGGTAACTTATCGGCCTTGCAGATTGAGAAAACATTGAGGAAATTGTGGTAGATTTCTGGTAGAGTTGATTTAATGGCTTCAACGTTGATTTGGTCGTCCTCTTCATCTTTGAGAGAATCTGTCGAGGGGATACCTGTATTGAGAGAGCAGAATTCGATTACTTCGAGGCAATTTAAATCCTCTTCGAGTGAAGTTATCGAGCTAGAAGGGTTAGCCAACTGCTCATTTAGAGAAGGATCAGATGCTTGCAAGTCATCTGGCAGAGACTCGTCCTCTAGCAGGACGTTGTCAGGCGCGTTGTTTAACTCCCTATTGACCTGCATTGAAGAATCAGAAATATACTTAGAGCGTGGGGTGATCAATCCCTTAGTCCAATAAATTTTGGGATTCCAATGCATTAACAAGTCATGGCCAAGAATGGTATCGTCCATCCTTGGGGCGTCCAAGACTGATAATTCCCACTCAAAGGGGGGAAAGTTCGGAAAGTTGAAAACCCATAAAACTTTCATACTTACCCAATATTTGGGTTCCTCTGATTCGACCAAATAGATTGGAGTTCGATCAATATCTGTAAATGTTAGTTGAAGCTTCTCGGCAAAAGATAAACTAACAAAAGAAATTGAAGCTCCAGAGTCTATAAGACAACTGAAGGGGATATCCTCCTTAAAAAGAATGAATCTCAAGCGTTTTAAGGCAACTCCAGTCCTTAAGACATGGAGGTTCTGTGCACTGGGAGAGATAAGATAGTTTTCTTTTCACACAAGTAAACTATCTACTAGTTTTTTGACTACAAACTAGTACCTTCTCTTTCCTTCAACTTTACACAGTCTTCCAACTTGTGCTTACCCCCACAATACATACATAACCCATTATCTGCTCGTCTCTTCCTCTCAGCTTCTTTAAGTTCCCCTTTAAGATCCAGTACTTTGCTGATATCGCCTGGGGTCGAGCCTTTTGGTCGAGGTTTATCCTTTCCCTTATTGGGTTTGGATTGAGTCGAGGAGGATTGATTTGGTCATGGGTGTGAAGAAGGTCCCGATTTAAAATTTAGGCCTTGAGATTTGTTGGCATATCGACGATGTTGAAGTCGTCCTTGATAAGCACCGTCAAGTTCGAGGGTTCGATCCATTAAATCCGTTAAAGTAGTCATCTTCTGACCGTGAAGATTTAATTGATCCAGAATCCTCGAAGGAAGTTCTTTCTTGAAATGATACTTAAGGGCAGCATCATTCCAACCTACTCGAGTTTGAAGTGCTCTGAAGTTCGAGATATATTCAGAGGCTTTACCATTATCACTCATGCGAAGAAAATCAAGTTCAATTTCTGCGTTGTCCGTTTCATTAGGATCCCCAAACAACGTAAAAAGTTGGTCTTCAAACTTTTCCCAATTATTGATAAGTTAGTGGGTTTCTGTCAAAGAAAGCATGAGCAGATAAGGTTCGAACCATCTTGCTTCTTTCCTGGCTAGGAATGAAGAAGCGTAAACGACTTTTGATCGGTCGCTAATAAAGGTTCGAGGGTCGTTATGGAACAGTAGCTTGCAGGTTTGAAAGAAGGGTCGCAATCTGTCGGGGTGATCTCCGTCGAATTTTTCAGGAGATTTCATAGAAGGAGTTTTGAACTTAGATCCCTCTGAAGACGTTGGATTTGAAAGGGTTTTCATGAAAAGTCTCATGAAATCTTCCAGAGAGTTAGATGGTCCAGGTTCTGAGGATTGACCAGAAGGGTGATTGGCTGGGGCGGATGGTGCCTTGTGCATTGTATCCTCTCCTTCATCTTCATCACTAGAATCCTCAAAATCTTGTGGGATGTCTTCTACAGATTGAACTGAATGTTGCCGTTCCCTAAGGTTGAGTGGTTCCAAAGAGTGAGTGCGGGAAACAGACCTTGTGGCTGTTGGCCTGCCCCTAGCGCGAGCTCTAGTAGTAGCGCCCGGAGGAGGAGTGCGTTGAACAGGTGCCATTTTAAAACTTTTAAAAACACCTAAAAGGACGTAGTAGTTCAAAGAATGAGAACTACGGAGAATTAAATTATTCTGTCACTGGACGACCTACGCACAAGGTCGAGGATGTTCCTGAAAGTGAGATGAGAGATTTAGAAACTTCTTCGAAGCACAGAGGAATGATTCGAGGAAGTGATTCGAAGGTCACTCGAAGTAAGAGCTACAGGTTCGAGGTTTGTTCGAGAAGAATTATAAAATAGTTTCAAAGGTAATAGGAATTCTTAAGATCTCACGAAGGGTTGGAAACTCAATAATCAAAGATTTAGGATTTAGAAATGAATATTGAGAAAATAAAAGAAAGATACAATAACAATGATTTAAAGATTTACCACTATTAATGTAAATACAATTTATAATTTAATTCTAAGGAATATCGAACCAAATACCCAACCCTCTTATATCCTTTGTTCCTCCTTGCATTGACCTCCCTTTCATCGCACCATTCCCATACCATTGACCATTACTAACATACACTTAGACCCTCTTCGCTAAATATCCGTCCATGCTCAATTTACCCCTTTTTAATTAATTAACAAAACTTTAATGAAAACTACTACTGTACTATTTCGTTGAACCTAGCGCTGTGCGTCGCTTATTGAAAAGGAGACTAAGGCACCCTATTGGGAGATTGACTAATTTAGATTTAGAGTTTAGGCTAGCGCAGTTAAATAGTAAGTACACAAAGGGGAATCGCAGTTGCTATGGAGAATTGCTTTCTGCACTTTGAGTATAGATTTAGGACTCGATATTATTGATTTAATGAGCTGCTTTCGCCTTGAGTGTCACGTGGTGTGTGACAGGATCTAGGACAACAAGGCATGTTAAAATATAAATGAAGATGAAAAGTGGCAGAAACAAGCAGATGAGATAGCAAGATGAAAAGAAGCAGAGACAAGCAGATGAGATGGTGGAGGGTTCTGAGCGGATAGAATGGACAGGATGGGATGAGAATGTGAGTGTTCAGCAAGGTAGAAGCCATATCCATAGAGTAGTTCAAGATGTGGTTATGGCAGAAAGTAGGTCAAGATGTGGTTTTGACAGATAGTTGTCCAAGATGTGGTTATGAAAAATTGAGTAAAAAAATATTGGATAAGAGGTGAACATTGACATGTAAAGTGTCTAATAACCCAATTATTAGCAAAAATAATTGCGGATTGGTCAACATTGATACCCCCTATTATTACTCGTCCTATGGATTTAATTATAATTTTTGACATAATTAAACCAATCCACTTATTGTAGATACATGTTTGATAAATGAGTTTTCAGTGATGTAATTAGTATTCTGACTGTCTATATAAACTACTGTTGTAATATTTTTCTTACTCATTAAATCTTTTAGCATTTTACTTCTACTAACTTGTCATATTTGTTTCTAACTCTTTTTACTCACATATCTTACTCACCGTACCGTTTGCTAGACACTGACATGTTAGGATTTGTGTTCGGTATTTAATATAAATTGTTAAAATAATGTGGCAACAATGGGCCAATGAAATAATAAATATAAAATAATAAAATAATTGTAATAATAAAATTAATATGGGGAAAAAGGCCCAATAAGATATATGGTGATGTAGGGCCAGAGGCGATGGTCCAACAGCGAGACTGAATTGGTGTTGCGGGAGGTAACACCAGATTTGATGACGATCCAGGGACTACAGCTGGAATGGACGGTGATGCCGGGTTGATGGCCTGTCTAAATGTGGTGCCAGGATGACGGCCGGTCTTGATGATGATGCGGAGGAAAACTTCCGACTTGATTTGATGGTGCCCGGACTAATAACTGGTCTTAATGGTGGTTCCGGGAACGATTGCCAGTCTTAAATGATTCGGGGAACAATGGCCCGACTTAATGGAGATGCCAGGACAAAGGCTGGAATTGGATGGTTTAGCGGAGCAGGCAAACACGCAACAGACCTCAGGGCTGATGATAATTGGGAGCAAACAGAGATGGTGATATATTTCATGTTAGTAAATAATAAAAAATGTAACATGAAATAATAAGAATCAGAATATAACATTACCTGATGATAATTGGGAGCAAACAGAGATAGCAAAAATAATGAGTGTCACAATCTATGTATACTCTCAATTATCATCAGTATAGGTTTAACATTAATAGGGGGTATCAAAGTTAGAAATCTTCCATTTCAAAATACCTCTTTTTTCCACCAAATCAACCATGATTATTTTTTAAAGTATGCCATCTTGTGCCTCCAAAACATCTTTTCACTGAGAACTTATGTCTTGCTTGTGGCTTTCTTTTCATGTTGTGAAATACCTCTTAAATAATTAAAAATTTCTAACTTTGATACCCCCTAGTATAGGTTTCAATAAATGTAATGTAATTATGTCCACAGAAATATGTATTTTTGTCACAATCTGTAGCATGGTATCAGCACTCAGGACTCCGGGAAGAACCAAGGTTATATCATTGTTAAGTCACTAGGGCTATGTACTTAGTTATGTTTATGAATGTATATAGTCTGTAGTCCTGGCGTCCCATGTTCTCCGGTTCTTTCCAGAACTCTACAGGCTGACACCATGCTACAGGTAAGAAATGCAATTAATGGTTCTTTCAGGAGTTCTACAGGCTGACACCATGCTACAGGTTATGTGCTGTACCCGCAGGCATTGAAAAATTAGCTGTAAAAAACTCCACAACATTAGCGACACTAGGAATGTTAGTAGCTGAAAGACCCCCAGCGTATGTCTGAAAAAGATGCACCTAATTCTTGCACTGGTAAAAAAAAACCTACCTGAATCACTCGCTACATCTCCAACCACAAGTTGCGGAGAATTGGTATCAATCCATTAGACATCACTAACCCCCTGTCCTCTACCTCGTGTATAACTTGCACTCAAAAATCCATTACACCCACACCAACACTTACCCCTCCCAATCTCCACCTTAAGGTATCCCTTCCCCCTACCTCCCCTACCTCTCCCTTACCGCCCCTAGAGCCACGCAAGGACGTTCCCCTAACCTCCCCCTCCTCTCGCTCACATGGCTTTCCCCCTCCCCTCACTCATGCAAGTTAAAGCCTAGTGAGGCTTTAACTCCTACCAATAACACCACCCCCTGCCAAAAATTTGCTGATAGCAATAAAACCACCCCCTCCCCTAAGATTGCTACTACCAATAGAGCCCCTCCCTCCCCAAAAGTAATTACCCCTATTGACGAGGTAACCTGTGCAATAGGGGACCTAAAATTAGGGAGCTTACCCACAATCTCAACCAACAAAATAGCATCTAATTCACAACCGTCACCTACACAAGGCCGTTCAGTTTCCCCTTTCCACTGCCCTTCTCCCCCTCATCTAATACAACCCATAGGAATTTTAGAGTGACAAAGAACCTTTAAAATACAGCACTTACTTTTGTAAGAACTTCACCCAATTTCATTAGTTCTATCAAGTCCTTTTATCATCATCCTTTCTCTTTTCTCTTCTTTTATCCTTAAATTTACCCTCTTCTCCTTTTCCTTCTTCTTCCTCTTTCTCTTTATTTCTCCTCCTTCTAAATGAACCTGCTGATAGGGGTAATCTATCATTTTCAACTAGGAAAAAAATAATTTATGGAATACCAACTTACATGGAGTGATTCAGAAATTAAGCTAAAAATACTGTTATTTTAATAAAAATAATATCATATTTGAAAAGTACAAAGATTAACTTACAATAATGATTGTTAAATCACTAAAAATTCTAGAATTATAGTCCGTATATAACACCAATAATCTGAACCCAGGTTCAATTCCTGGTTCAGTCAAAAAAGAATCTTTTTTGCCCTTATTCAAAATTGTCGGATCACAGAGCCATATTCACTTCAGGATTCGTGTGCCTATGAAAAGTTGTTCCGGATGTCATTTTTTGTTTGTTCTTTGTTTGGAAAGTATTTGTGAAGGCCCTCAACTGTTGGCCGAGTCACCTAGAAGGTAAGCAAAAGAAGGTGGAAATGGAAGAAGAAAAGGAAGAAGAGGAAAAAGGGGGAAGGAAAGGAAAAAAATGAAAAAAATGAAAAAAATGAAAAAAATGAAAAAAATGAAAAAAATGAAAAAAATGAAAAAAATGAAAAAAATGAAAAAAAGGAAAAAAAACTAAATTAAGTATTATTGTCAGCCAGGCTTCTAGGCTTACCCAGTAAAATAATTAATTATTTACTGGATGAAGCCATGCCTTATTATTTTAGTTTTATTAAATATTTAAATTAAATTTACCTACAACAAATTAACTAATTACAAAATGGTAAATAATTAAAATTAATATTAAAATGTCCCTTATATTTCTATTTTCTAACACCATGCTCAATGACAGGTTAAAAGAAATAGAAATTAATATTAAAATAAATTACAACAAAAATTTAAATAAAATTAACTACCTACAAAAAATTCAAATTACTTATTTAAAATTGACATTTACATTAAATTTTAAATACATTAATTTATTTCTGTCATATACAGTAAATACACCTTTCTGACACCTTCTTTTTAGAACAACTTTATTATTTGAAAATACTCCTTCTAGAATATTCTTTTTCTCTCTCTCTCATACTACTGTTTTTAGAATTTTATTTCTGTGCTGTTTCTCTCCTTTGCCTATATAAGGCCTCTCTTTTGGTTGTTTTTGATCATTCCATTACTTACTTATTTATTAAAACTATTTAACTAGACTAAAATATTTATTACTATCTATTATTGCTTTAGTATTTACATTCATGTAATTATAATCCATTAATTATAATAATAATTTAATTTCTTACCTCTTTATATTGAGTAAATATTCAAGAAGATAAGGAAATATGTAACCCAAGTTTGAAATACACAAATACACTTGTCACTGCCATTGGACCGCTGTGAAAAACCTTCTAGACTTGAAAGATCACTTGACAACTGAGGCCCTTTTTAAATAGTAGACGGCGCATCAATATCTTGAAGCCAGAAATCAAGAGACCATTGACAACAAGGTGCCAATAGGACAAGTATAAGACAAAGACGACAAACGTCATCAGCCATGTGACTTACTTTTTTCTGAAAAAGGGAATCGAACCGCGCTCCAAAACTTAAGTTTATATATTGACTATAGTCACATATATTCGTGGTAATTATCTTGATTACTATTTGTGGGTCACTTTGCACTCTTCATACTCTATGTATTTCCTTTTACTCAGCACTCTGTAAGTGGCATTAATTTACTCATTTTACAGGGGGAGGTGTCTGTTAATTTGGAATTTTTTTTTCCTAGTTGACAAAGATAGAACTATAGTGTTCCTAGTCCTAGAAGTAATATAAAATATTTTTATTATATTATTTTTTTCAGTTGACTTTTTCCTAATAAATTAAAATAATATTTTTGTTCCAGTTGACAAATTGTCCTGACAATAAAATATTAAAAATTGATAAAAATAAATTATATTATAATTATTTCAGTTGACATCAAGTCCTGGTAATTAAATATCCTTCAGTTGATTTTAATCCTGATAATTATCAAAATTTAATTTGTTGATTAAAAAATTAATTTTGTTTCTTCAGTTGATTTCTTTTAATCCTGGTTATAAAATTATTTTTGAATTAATAAAAATTGTGATTATTATTTCAGTTGATTTTTGTCCTGGAAAAAAAAAATATTTTTCTTTTAAAAAACAAAAATAAAACTAATACATCTTAATATTTCATTCCCTGAGTTCAAGTTGAAAAAAATGACTGATCAAGGTATTTCTGCTACCCATGAAGAGGAATAGGATCTGATTGATTATGATGAAGCTACTTCTGTAAGTTCTCCCTTGACTACAAAATTGGCTCAAATTAATCAATTATTGGACCAATCAGGATGTGGAAATGAAGGAAGTGGAAATACTAGTGGAGACAAACGCTCAGGAACAAAAGCCTTCCATTGACCCCCTAGAAGGACTTCCCAAAGGCTTCAAAATAAAAAAAATTCCTTTACCTCAGCAAGTAAAGAATCTATCCACCCACATAAAGGAACTGAGGACAGAGAACTTAAGACTGAGATCAAGAACAGACTCACTAGATGAAAAGGTAAGAAAAATAGATGCCTTTCTTCAAGAGAAGAGGAGACCTCCTCCCCCCAGGGATCTTCCACAATTGGCTCCCCAGAAACCAGAAAAGATGGAAGTGTCAAAGTGGCAGTGGGATTTGTTAAACACCCAGACGGATTATCTGTCTCAACAGCAGCAGCCTCAAATGCCTCAGGCAGGTCTGTCAAGACCCAGTCAATTCAACCCCACACATCCTCACCCTTATCAAGGAGGCAGAAAAATAAAAAACAATATTCAGATCTTTCCCAAGCCTTGGTAAGTCCCTCTATTGAATCTCAAGTACCATTTCTTGTTACTGATATAGTTCCTTCAGGTAATTCTGGCAGAGGAGATGAAACTATGAGACCAGTAGAGGCTGATAAGAGTAGACAAATCACTCAATATTCTAATGTTTCTAATCCTTTAGTTTTAATTGCTACTTCAATGATAAATCCTGATATTTCTATTATTGATGAAACACTTAAGCCTGAGTTTTTTGAGAATCTGGAAAGTTACTCTGTTTCTTTATTGAGAAAAACTCAATGTGTAGCAAAAATTAATGATGAATATTTGAGAGATATTATTGCTAAACAAAATCATATCATAAAAAACATGCAATTAACTCAGAAATATAATATTATTTAACTGAACAGGATTATCAAGCATTGAGGAGTGAGTTACAGAGAGTTTCTGATAATTTGTTTCATTACAAAGTAACTCATGAAGCAAAAGTTGCTCTATGGCAAAATACCAAAAATGATTTGTCTAAACTGAAAAATACTGTGTCTGCCTGTTTCCAGGAGCTATAGGTAGATGTGATGAACCTGAATTGATTGAGTGATCATTAATCATCTTTTCAAAATAAAACCCAGTTATCTTTTACAACAATCAATGAGAGTTTATCTAGTCTTCCAAGAGTGAAAACCAGAATAACAACCATTGAAGAAAAATTGAATTCATTTTTTAATGATCAAAAATTTTCTGAAATTTCTGTGAAGGAACATATGGTACAGGATACTCAAAATTTACCAGTTGCTAGTTCATCTAAAGTAAAATTAGATTCAGAAATGCCTGTTGATACCACTGAGTTTCCATCAAAAATTGATGATGCACCAGGATCTTCAACAGAAAGATTAAACAATGAGTTTACTGCAAAATTGGATAATTTACAGCTGCTTCTTACTCAGAAACAAGCTAATAATAAGGAGCCTCCTTCATATCAAAAGAATTTGCCAAAACTTGACCAGTATCCAACATTTGATGGTGATTCTTCTTCTGATTGGCAGCAATTCATTTGCAGAATTGATAACTTAAAAAATTCTTACAAACTCCCAGATGAGGAGATTTTGTCTAAGTTAATTTCTTTGTTTACCAATGTAGCCCTAATGTGGTGTGAATCTGTTCTCTTGGATAGGAATGACTACTCATGGGAAGATTGGAAGAAATTGATTAAAGCACAATTTGGTGGCTTCAAGTTTAGGATGGCTTAACAAAGGCAGTATGAGGAAACTAGATATAACTCTTCTACTGATAAACCTATTGAGTTCTTAATGAAACTTGTAAAAATCTTGAGGGAAATGGACCCAAATATGGAGTTTGATTTATGGAAGGACAGGATCCTTTATAAATTACCAATGTCTTTGAGAGACTTAATAGTGGCTAGGACTGAGCTCTCCAGAGAACCTTCAACCTTCATGAATACTTGTAATGAGATCCTTCTAAACAACAAGTATGATGCTAGAAGATTAATTCCTAGAACTTCTTTGGAAAAACCCTCCACTTACCAACAGAAACCTCTGGAAAAGGTTTGTAAACCTTCTGCCCCTGTTGCACCTAAAAAGTATGTAACAAACACTTGCTTCAAGTGCAACAAGCCTTGGCAGAAAGGCCATTTTTGTGACAAGAAGATAAATCTTGTTGAACTGAGGAGCATGCTCACACAATAGTACTGAATGATACTTCAAGTGATTGTGCCAGCAATATTTCATATAAATCTCAACAAGAAATATTGATGCTGGAAGAGGATATTCATTATTTAAATACTATTGATATTGATACTAATGATTTATCTACAGTTGAGGATGATGAGATCATAAAGAACATTGAGGATAGCTCAATTGTTATTGCCCCTCTCAAGGCACCAGTCTTGATCAATGGAACCAGCATTGAAGTTGTTCTGGATTCTGGAGCTGGAGGAAGTGTAGTATCTGAAAAATTACTTGCTTCAGTGAATCAAAACTATAAATCAAAACTTATGCCTATCATTTCTGAAAATTGGAGAGGTTATGGCTCTGTTTTGTCCCCCATTGATAAATACAAAGCCACAGTGTTTTTTAAATATAACCATGGTTTTGTAAGAGCTGTATGTGATTTTGTTGTCATGAAAAATGATAGCTTAAGCAGTTGGTTTATTATAGGAAATAATATTTTAACCAAGTATGGCATAAAATTGGATCCTTCAAACCAATGTTTTACAATGGGGATGAATGGGAAGAGAAAATTTAAGATTTCCTACACCAAAAAATTTTTAGAACCAGAATTGAAAACATGTAATTCCGTTTTTCAATATAAAGGAAGATCCAAAAAAGAAATGCTTGCCCTTATTACTGAAATCAACAATGCTTCTTTTGGAGAACAACTTTCTGGTGAGGATAAAGATTACATCATTAAATTGATAAAATCTTTTCCTATGGCCTTTGCTCATGGGTCACATGAACTTGGATTAGTTAAAGAATAAATGAAAGTTTCATTATCTTGTCCATTAACTGACATACCACCTAGTTTAAAGAAGAATCCTTATTTTGCTTCTTCCACAAATAGAAAAGATATTGAGGATAATATCTCTACCCTTTTGAAAATGAATATTATTGAAAAGGTAGGTGAAACACCTAAATATTGTGTTATCTCACCTGTCCTAATTTCTTATGAGAAAGATAAATCCAGGCTATGTGGTGATTATAGAGCATTGAATACTTATACTGTTGATGATATCTATCCTTTACCTAGACTTAGCTCTATACATGCTACCTTAAAAGGTGCTAAATATATAATCTGTTTGGATGGTAACAAGGGATATCACCAGGTACCTGTTGAGAAGAATTCCCATAATTTTCTGATGATTGCTACTCATATGGGTATTTATAAGTATGTTAGGATGCCGTTTTGCCCTAAAAATCCCCCTTCAGTTTTTTTAAAATTTATGGATAAAACATTCCATCAAGAGATAATTGAAGGATGGCTGATGGTTTATATTGATGATATCATTATATTCTCAAAAACTTTTGAGGACCATCTTAACCACTTGTGTAAAGTGTTACACAAAATGGATGAAATAAATATGACACTTGCTTTGAATAAATGTGAATTTGGGTTTCATTCTTTAAAAGTACTTGATCATGTTGTTTCAGGGTTACAGATATGTGTTGACCAAAACAAAGTGTCAGACATACAACAGGTGAAGGCTCCTACCATAGTTAGAGAGCTCCAGAGTTTTTTGGGAATTTGTGGATACTATAGACAGTATATTAGAAATTAACAAGTCATAGCTTTACCCCTTACCCAATTTACTAGAAAGGATGTTGCTTTTGTCTGGAATAGTGAAAGACAGAGAGCTTTTGACACTATGAAACACTTTTTGATGTCAGCACCAATTCTTGCTTTACCTGACTTTAATCAACCATTTGTTTTGTACACTGATGCCAGTTTTATTGGTCTTGGTGCTGCCCTCCATCAAAAAAAAGTGATGAATGATAAATTATCAGAAGTAGTAATTTGTTATATTTCAAGAACCTTGGGAAATAGTGAATTGAAATATGGTGCCACTCAGCTTGAATGTTTAGCCGTAGTGTGGGTTCTAGAAAAGCTACATTATTACCTAGATGACCAGAAATTTGAATTTTTAACTGACTGCAGTGCAGTTAAATCCCTTTTAAACTTGAAAACACCTAACAGACATATGTTCAGATGGCAGTTAGCTGTTCAGGAATACAGAGGAAGAATGACAATTATTCATAGGGCTGGTATTGTTCACTCAAATGTGGATATTTTATCAAGGTTACCTTTAACAAATGATGACTCTAATCTTGCTTATGATCCTGAGGATTAAATTATTCATATTCATGGGATATATGTGGTTTATATGGAGGAAGAGCTATTACAGCTTATTCTGGATTCATATGATAAGGACACTAACTTAAAAAAGTTATGCACCATATTAAGTGATCCAAAGAATGCTTCAATGCAAGCATTAATTAAAACCCTTCAAACAAAGTACCAGAAGGATTTGGAAAAAGGTAAATTTTCAATTGATGAAGGATATCTATATTATAGACGAAAATTGAGTAATGTCATTTTTATTCCTCCTTCTATGAAAGAAATCCTCTTGAAAATATATCATGATGACATATTAGCTGAACATTTTGATCTTGAAAAAACAATGATCAGAATTAAAAACAATCTTTGGTGGGTTAATATGTCTGAAGACACCAAATTATATGTCAAATCTTGTGATTCTTGCCAAAAATCAAAAATATTGACTGGTAAGAGAGCTGGATTAATGCAACATAAGGAGCTTCCTGATGCACCATGGCAGATAATAAACATGGATTTTGTAACAGGATTACCCATTTCTGGAAAAGAAAGTTATAATTCTTGTTGGGTTATTGTGGACAGATTAACAAAAATGTGTAAATTTATCCCTACTCACAAGGATGTTTCCACTAAAGAATTAGCTTTCTTATGGTGATCTCATATGTTTAATACTGCTGGTTTTCCTAAAGCCATAATCTCTGACAGAGACCCTAAATTTACTTCTGAATTTTGGATGTCTCTGATGGATGTTTGTGGCTGTGATCTGAAACTTTCTACTGCCCATCACCCTCAGACTGATGGATTAGCTGAAAGAATGATTCAGACTTTAGAGGACATGATAAGAAGGTATTGTGCCTTTGGCCTTGAGTATAAAGAAAATGACAGATTCACTCATGATTGGTTTATCTTACTTCCTGGGTTGGAACTTTCTTATAATAGCACTGTTCATTCTGTTACTCAAAGAAAGCCTTTTGAGCTCTGGCTTGGATATGTTCCAAATACTCCTGCCCAAATTCTCAATAAAAAAATACCTAAATTGGATTTACATCTTGATGTAAAATCTTTTCTTCAAATGCAACAACTTTGCAGAATTCATGCTCAAAAACGTATTGAAAAATTCTTTGAATATGAGAAGAAGAGATGGGACAAATCCCATAAAGAATACACTTTTAAAAAGGGTGATGAAGTGTTGATTTCTACAGTCCACTTCAATTTACAAGGTAATAACAAATTGAAAGACCCATTTGTTGGTCCATTTGTTGTCAGAAAAATGGTTGTTGATAATGCAGTTGAAGTTATTTTGTATTCTCTATATGATAGAAAACATCCTTCTTTCCAATATCTCTTTTGAAACCTTACACATACAATAGTGATTTATTTCTCAAAAGGAGGGGAAGACCAAAAAAGACCCCTAATGAAATCACTGAGACAGCAGAAATTGAAAATATTCTAAGTGACAGAATAGTTACTTCTGAAAAAGGTACAGAATACTTATTGAGATTCAAGAATAAATCATCTGAATATGATTCTTGGATACCTGGGAAGGAGATATCTAATCTTCCTACTCTGCTAAAGAAATATAAAAAGAAAAAATCATAGCAATTTTTAATTATTTTTTTAGAGTGAGGGAGTGTCATCCAGGTTGCTAGACTTACCCAGTAAATTAATTAATTATTTACTGGACAAAGCCAGGCCTTATTATTTTGATTTTATTAATTATTTACATTAAATTTACATATAACAAATTAACTAATTAAAAAATGGTAAATAATTAAAACTAATATTAAAATGTCCCTTATATTTCTATTTTCTAACACCATGCTCAATGACAGGTTAAAAGAAATAGAAATTAATATCAAAATAAATTACAATAAAAAGTTAAATAAAATTAACTACCTACAAAAAATTCAAATTACTTATTTAAAATTGACATTTACAGTAAATTTTAAATACATTAATTTATTTGTCAAGGTTCACTTTTGGTCTAGAAGCTTTGGTATGGTGTAATATGAAGATTTTAAGGATTTATTTGACTCTCAATAATTAGGTACGTATTTCTCAATCAAGTATGATTTCTTTTACTCAAAATAAGAGGTAGATTTAAATATTTATATAAGTTATAGATTAGAATTATGTCTGTTGTAAGTACTAAAGATATAAAATATAAGAAATAAGTTTTTATTGTTGTGGTTATTGTAATAAATGAGTTGGTAAAATAGAATGATCAAAAGACAACAAAAAGAGAGGCCTTTTATAGGCAAAGGAAAGACAAAGCACGAAAATCAAATTCTAAAAACAGTAGGAAGAGAGAGAGAAAAAGAACATTCCAGAAAGAGTATTTCAAATAATAAAGTTATTCTAAAAAGAAGGCGTCAAAAAGATGTATTTACAGAGTATGTCAGAAATACATCAATATTTTTAATATTTACTGTAAATGTCAATCCTAAATAAGAAATTTGATTTTTTTGTATATATTTAATATTATTTGAATATTTAAATCTTATTTTATCTTTGTATTTATTTTTTAATATAAAATTTTATTTTTTCCCAACCTGTCAAATGAGCACGGTGTTAGAGAAAAATATAAGGGACAAAATTATAATTATAATTTTACTTATTTATTTAATTAATTAATTTAATTTTAACATTCTGTAATTAGTTAATTTATTATAACTAATTTTAATGTAACTAAATGATAATTAAATAATAATTAAAAAAGATAAGGTGCGGCTTCATCCAGTAAATAATTAATTATTTCACTGGGTAAGTCTAGTAGCCTGGCTGACATTATTTCTGTCATATACAGTAAATACATCTTTCTGACACCTTCTTTTTAGAACAACTTTATTATTTGAAAATACTCCTTCTGGAATATTCTTTTTCTCTCTCTCTCATACTACTGTTTTTAGAATTTTATTGCCGTGCTGTGTCTCTCCTTTGCCTATATAAGGCCTCTCTTTTGGTTGTTTTTTGATCATTCCATTACTTACTTATTTATTAAAACTATTTAACTAGACTAAAATATTTGTTACTATCTATTATTTCTTTAGTATTTACATTCACGTAATTCTAATCCATTAATTATAATAATAATTTAATTTCTTACCTCTTTATATTGAGTAAATATTCAAGAAGATAAGGAAATATGTACCCCAAGTTGGAAATCCACAAATCCCCTTGTCACTGCCATTGGACCGCTGTGAAAAACCTTCTAGACTTGAAAGACCACTTGAAAATAATAAAGAAATATAAAAAAGTAAGATGAACAACAACAATAATAATAATATCAGGTAATAGACTCTTAAAAACACAGGATTTCATAGGGAAGTTCAATAATTGATCAGTAAGTAAATTTATTCTCTCTGGTATCAAACTCTCAACTAATAAATATTATATTCTCTATTACAACCTTAGAATATAATTAATTTTAATTTCAAAGGGCAAAAAAAGCGCCACACATAAAAATAAAAGCTATATATATATATATTTATTGTTAATAAAAAAGTAAGTAATAGGGGGTATCAATTTTGACCGATCCGCAATTAAATTAATTGCGGAAAATAATCTGCATACCCCAATTATCTTCCGCAATTATTTTTGCTAATAATTGGGTTATTAGACACTTTACGTGTCAATGTTCACCTCTTATCCGACATTTTTTTACTCAATTTTCCATAACCACATCTTGGACAACTTTCTGGATATCCCAGCCTTCTACCTTGCTGCGCACTTCCATTCTCATCCTATCCTGTTCATTCTATCCGCTCAGAATTTCTCCCCATTTCATCTATTTGATTCTTCTCCTTTTCATCTCACTATCTCATCTGCTTGTTTCTGCTCCTTTTCATCTTCATTTATAATAACATGCCTCGTCATCCTAGATCTTCTCAAAGGCAGCCATCACCCAGTTGTTCTTCAATTCCCACTACTTCCTCTTTCCCCCGCTCAGCTGAGAAATCAAAGACCGTTCAATTAAAAAAAGATGAACATCTCATTTTTATCAACTGGCTGAAAACCAAATCTAACTATGATTCTTGTTTTGGTACTGAGTATGCCACTAAAGTAGGACGGCCCCCCGCATCAAAAGTTAATGGCTATCTTCTAATGGAAAATGAATGATGCAATAAGACCAAGGGAAGGATTGATCTTTTTCCTAAACAGATGTCTGAACGCTTCAAGCATTACCGAGCAAAATACAAGAAGGCAAAGGCTCTTTCATCTTCCACTGGTTTTGGGATTACCGACAATGATATAACTAAGGGCATAAAATCCATAGACGATAAACTTGATTCTTTATGTCCTTACTTTAAAGAGATGGATGCAATTTTTGGAGAGCGAGCTGATGTTAATCCTGTAAACATGTTGGATGGAGAAGATCCTATCTCCGAACATGATGTTGAAGCAAATCTTTTCCCATCCTCTTCCTCCACTCAAGCCTCCCCTCATTTGAATGAGACATATCTAAATAGCTTTTCTGTAGATCCTATAGGTGATTTAACCCAACCAAATCTAACTCAGGTCTGTTTCTTTTTTCTTTTATCTTATCAATTCTATTTTTTATTTACTTATCTTTTTCTTATTTCTTAAAAGGCTGATGAACAAACCCAGGATCCTCAATCAACTGAGTCTGAAGCTAGTGACAATGATGAGGAGGAAAATGCTACGTTGAACAAAAAGAGAAGGGCTTCAACTAGTCTAAATTTCCTCTTCCAAAGAAGACGAAAAAGTGATACTTCATCACAAACACCTTTTTCTTCGATGGAACAGTTTTTAGAGAAACGTGATGCTGGTAAGTGATATCATACCTCTTATTTCTTTACTCTGCTTTTCTTCTACTTTATGTTAATTTTTATTCTCACTCTAGAACAAGTGGAAATTGCTAAAGAGACTCTGAGCTTTGAAAAGAAGAAATACGAGCTCTTTTTAAGGAGGTATGACAGAGTACAAGATTTGGAAGAGAGGAAGTATGAGCTCTCCTTACGGAAGGATGATCGGATCCAAGATTTGGAGGAGAAGAAGTTTGAGCTCTCTTTACAGAAGGATGGTAGGGCCCAAGATTTGGAGGAGAAGAAGTTTGAGTTAACTCTTAGTATTGAAAAATCCAAAAATAAGGAAAAAACACTCGAGCATCAAAACTTAATGGAACAGATGAAGTATAAGCATGATCTCCAAGAAAGTTCTAAAAAGAAAGATTTCTTGATCAAATGCATTAAAGCAAACAAATCTGTTGAAGAAATAGAACGTTTAATGAAATTTTTTGTTGACTAGTTTCTTTTATTTCTTTCACACTTCATGTGTTCATATTTATTTGTACATAAATTTTACAATTATTTTCTGTATTTCTTGAAATATCGTATTTTAATGTTAAATATTCTTTTTTTAAATAAAATTTTCAAGTCTCCTTTGAAAATTTGACAATCCCCCACCCCTGGATTTTTTTGAAGTAAGGGGTGGGTATCACAAAAATTCTTTCATGTCATGAATCTTGAAAGTTTTATATGAAAATTTGGCTTTACTACCCCCTGCATTTTACCGGTATCCCAAAAATTCTTACATGTCAAGAATTTCACAAGTCTTATAAGAAATTTTGGCACAACCCCCCATGGATTTTATTGAAGTAAGGGACGGGTATCACAAAAATATTTACAAGTCAAAAAAATTCTATATCTGTTTAAAAAAATTGGCAATACTCTCCCCTGCATTTTATTGAAGCAAGGGGTGGGTATCACCAAAATTTTTCTAAGTCATCAATTTCACATGTCAGATTTGAAAATTTGGCAATACCCCCCCCGCATTTTATTGAAGTAAGGGGTGGAAGTCATCTAAATTTAATATAATTACATAAATTATTAAATAAATATCTAATATATATCAATTTCCCTAGTTTAAAGTAATGACAATCCCTCAAGCCAAAATGCAGACCAAGTCGAGAAACATAAGTTTGGGACTTTCTACAGGTATAGGAAAGAGGAACCCCATGAAACAAATAAATGTTATCATGATTACCGGTTATACAACACAAGGTCAATGGCTCATCACATTATTTGAGAAAATTGATATATAAAAAATATTTATTAAAAATTTATGAAAAAATATAAAATTTTCGATGACAACTCTAATCCCCATACTTTTTGGATCTAGATAAAGTTTTTTTAAATCAAATAACTTTACCTTCTTTCTTTACCTTATTGATTCTTTGTATCAACTTATTACTGATTTGAAATGAGCAACCGAAATGAGTGAAATCTTGACAGGATTCCAAACCAGGAGGAGCTTTGGTCGTTTGATGATTATCCTTAGAAGAATTCCAAATAGTTTCAATGATACCATTTCCTAAACCAAAATCAATGATGCACCGGTGGTCTGGAAAATATAAACCATGTCCTTTGATTTTAGCTGGAGATGGTATTGGGTGGCCAGTTATCGGATTGCTATATGAGAATATTCCAAAAGTAAGAAAATTGGCATCATTCCTATTGATATGAATCCTATTGTGGAATCCAGAATGAGTGATAATAACATTAGAAAATAAAAGATATTTGTGGCTGATATCTTCCCATTCGGAGTCACACCGATTCAGTATTCCAACTTTGGTTGCAAGTTCATGATTTTCTTCAAATGCTTTATTACAGAGCTTGTTGAGTCGAAAAGCAAGAAAAGAGTCAAAGGAAGGTAGAATGTCCCATAAGCAAAAATCTTCATCTTTTTGAGCTTTAGTGATATTCTTGACCAACAAATATATGCCTAGATAATAATCATATAAGAGTTTCAGAATCCTTATCCTCTAAATATGCAATATAAAAATGTGAAATAAGACAAGTGAAATTTGGAAAAAAGGCTCAACTTAAAAGGTCAAAATCTCAGCAACCACTGAACCTAATTCAAACCTGTTTGTGGTAAATGAAAGATATGCTTTAGTAGAATCTTCAGTTAAAGGACATGTGATTTAAATAAACCTAACCCTAATTTGTTACATAAAAAAATGAAATAAAAATTTAAATTGGGAAAAAAAAGGCTCAACTTTAACGGTCAATATCTCAGCAACCACTGAATCAAATTCAAATCTGTTTGCAGGAAATGAAAGGTAGCCTTCAGGAGAATCTTCAGTAAAAAGAACATTAGATTTGAATAAACCTAACCCTAATTCCGAGTCTGATTTTCAAAATTTTACAAAAACTTGAAAAGTGGTAATGAAGATGAGATCAAAAGGAGTTTTATAAGTTCACTGTTATCCAGATAAGAGTCATACATATATTTAAGTATGAAGTTTTCATAAAAGGAATGAGATATCATATAGGCATGAAAAAAAGGAGATGAAACTTACCTTGATTGAAAAGTAGGAAAAATAGAGTGAGAAAGATTGATGTTGGAATTGTGGGGAAATTGAATATGGAGTAAGTAACATGCATAAAGAATGTGCAATGTATGTGTTTCAATGAAATGGAGCCAAAAAAAAGTGAAATAAGGGAAAGGGGGGATAATGACAGTGCCAAGGAGGGATGAAGAGTAGGGTGATGGAGCTAAAAAAAAAGTAAAGAGGGAGAGAAAAAAAAGGTTAATTATACCATTGAAATCCAAAATAACCACTTACAAAAAAAATTTAGATAAAAAAAATAAAATAAACAGAAAAAAACAAAAAAAATTATAATTAGTAATCAAAAAATCAAAAAAAAAGAATAAAATGACTTACCTGGAGAGATGAGATGACAAAATGAATGAAACCAAATTGTTTGAGGGATGTTGGAGGAGAATAGGAAAAGGATATGAGGGATGAATGAAAAAAAAAATCACTGACAAAATATGCAATTTCAGAAAATATGCGATTTCATGTTGAGCTGGTGAAAGAAAACCAATGAGCCATCCAAAAAAAAGATATTCACCGTAAATTCAAAAAAAAAAAATGAATATGCAACAAACCAAAATACAAAACCAAGTGATTAAAGTACACAAAGAGGACATTTGGAAAGTATGAAAACATAAAAATAAAAAATTAAAAGGGTGAAGAGAAATGTTGGAGAGTAATTGGCATTATAATGGGGTGTATGCCGGTTGATTGAATGATTTGTGAATCAAGGGAGGGGAGTGCCAGTGGTGGTTCAGGATCATCTTCTTCATAAAGATCATTCCACTCATCCTTTAAATCAGCTAGAATATTGTGGAGTATTACACAAGTCAAGATCCAATGATTTGCAGTTTTGATCTTCAATTTTTTTTGAAATTGGATTCTGAGCTCCCAAAGACTAGAAAATTGTCCCTTTAAAATACCTATAGCATGTTCAATTCGTACTCTTGATTGTGCAAGGTGATAATTAAATTTAGTTTTGGGGTCATTTTCTGAATTTGCACCACGGAAAGCAGGTATAATGTACTTTCCACTTGCATATGCTGAGTCTGCAAGGAGGTAATGAGATTCATCAAAGTATGAGTCAGGGGATTGAGAAATCCTCATTCTTTGGAAGACGGAAGAGTCATGACATGATCCAGGGCAGCCACTGTGAAAAGCAATAAATTTTTTATTGACATCGCATACAAGTTGAACAGCAATAGAGTATCTAGAAAGAAGATAAAAAGTTAGATTGTGAAAGATGAGAACTTGGAGGAGATTTTGAAGAAACCTTTTTTTGCGATCAAAATAATGGTTGCCATCATGAGCAGGCTTTTGACTCAAAGGGATGGTTGTGCCATCAACAAAGCCTATACAGCCAGGGAAACCTTCAGCTTGCATTACTTGAGAGGATTCAAGTTGCTGTTCTGGAGTTGGCCAAGCAAGAGTTTGAGACTTGAGGGAAAGGATAGCAATCATACAGCGCTTGGTGTATAATATCACGGTACCATATCCTATGTTAAAGAGATTATCCAAACGTCTTACAGCAGCACCATTTCCATTTGAGCCAAAGCGACATAGAGCAACAGCAAGTTGGATGGCAGGATTACGCTGTTTGTTATGAGAATTGTTATGGAAGATAGGATGATCGGAGATGAGTTGATAAAGTTTGAAGAAAGAATTGGGAGAAGTTCTAAAAAGTTGTGTGAAGTTTAAATGAGGAATGTTGAGAATAGAGGCCAGATCATATTGGGGATCATGATAAAGATTTGGCCCCCTGGTGATGATGTAACGCTTTTTGGAAAGAAAACACATATAAGCTAAAGCATCTTCCAAATCAGAGTCAGATTTATAGTAAAGAACTAAAAGAAAAGTGATAGCATTCATTGTTGAGTGAAGTAGCTTCCTAGTAGAGAGGTGTTTCATTGTTGCTGGTGGAAGGGTTATGTGATGAGGGAAGTGGGAATTCACCGCCAAATGTGCAGTTGGGGTGTGTAGATAGAAAAAAAACTTAAGTGTTCGCCACCAAAATTAAGTAGCATAGAGTGAGGAAATACTTAAGGATGGCATCAGCAATTATAAGTCATGTGACTTTCTTAAAAATCCATCATGGATGAGATGAGTTTGGGATCAGGAATTAGGAATGGAAATTGGGGTATAAGAGGCGGGATAATGCATTATTGTGGATTTCTTATCCACTAGCCCCAGGGCTAGTGGATAAGAATCTTCCGCAATTAATAATGTCTGATCCCGGGAAAAAAAATTCCTGATCCCTAATTGCGGATCCCTGAACATTGATATTCCCTAATGTAAGTGGTGTGGCTGCAGGGGGTTACCCAAAGCCTTTATATAGGCAAGGGGCCCTCTGAAGCGCCACAATTAAGTATATACAAAGTGTAATGAAACCATAATAACAAATAACTAATGTTTGAGTAAATGTAAGGGGAACATATGACACAATTAACTAAGACACATGAGTTAGAGCCCAAATATCCACCAATTTAAACCCAAACAATTACCATAAAATTAGTGAGTTATTAAATAAGTTTGACACGCATAAAAACAACTAATTTAATTTAAAGCATGTCTTATAACCTTTTAAGTAATAACCAATTTAAGTGAAACATGAAAAATAAACTTATTTTAACACATAAAAATAGTGAAATTAATTAATTTAGTATAAAACATGAGTAATTAATTATTTTAACTATTTTTATTAGTGTAATAATTATTTTAAGTCCAAACAAGTATTTATTTTAATAAAATTACTAATTTTTAGAATAAAACATTAATAATTTATTTAATAAAGTTTTTTAACTTTTTCAATACTTTGATGACACAATTTTGAGTGAAAAAAGCGCCCAATTTTATGTTTAATAAGATATTAAAGGTATTATTTAATATATAAATTTAATTACATTATAAGCCAACTTTATACTTTTAATTATAATATATGTTTATAATTAATTAATTATTAATTTATAATTATTAAATACATAAAAATGCGCCATAATTTATAGAATATAACATTTATTATTCTTAATTTAAATGTATATATAATTTATATAATAATAAAATTAATATAATACTTATTTTACTTATACTTAATAAGATACTTACATAATTTTATTATGCAATATAATATTAAGTTATATACATAATATGCATAATTTTATGCTCACTTTTGGTTCCAGTAAAGTAACATAATATTTACTGGGTTCCTGATACAGCCTGGCTGACAACATACCTACCCACATATAAATGAGCAAAATCTTTGAGAAGTGCAGAGGAGGAGGTAGGGAGGATTTGTGTGCCAATGTCTCCCACATGAAGAAAAGAAAAAAAAACATGACATGGCATGACATGATATCTTTAAATAGAAAATGTAACACAGTATCATGCACTTTGTCATATTTCATTATAAGACAGGTACTTCTTATAAAAGCACTTGTGACAAGACTTTTTCAGTAATTTCTAACACCAGAAACCCCATTGATTGTCCAATATATATATTGTTAAAAGTATAAATATAAAAAATAAGAAAGATAGAAAATAATATTGGTATTCCAATTTTTGACCCACCATTAATTTAATGGCAGGTTTTGATAACTTTGATACCTCCCCTCCCACCTCTACCTTCTTAGTACACAGAGCTACCACAAAAAAAAAAGTTGATTTATTTAGAAAAAGAAGGTTTAAATAAGCAAGAAAAAATATTGGAAAAAAAGGAAAGAAAGAAAGAAAGAAAGAAGCATCCTGATCAAATTTATCTATATTTATTTCCTTGTCCATAAAATATAAAAGTCAAGAATAAACATCATAAAAGCAATATCACAAATCCAAAAATAACTCATCAGCTTTCCACATGCACACACACATATATATATACAGCACACCTACACATATAATCATAGCATTTTTTTTTTTTCACTTCTACCATGCAACAATTTCATAAGCATTCATCAATATATCATTCATACCAGTAGCCTATTTATATCTTGTCTTTTTTTCATGTTTTTCTTTTCTTTAATTATTCTTGTTCATTTCCCCTATACACAACATCTTCAAAGAGCTTGAGATTTCCAGTTCGGTCGTTTTCTTTGCTTTATTGCTTTATCTATTGATCTATCTGTTCATTTATTTTTGGAAAAAAAAGAAGAAAAAAAAAACATTGCTTTTTTCTATTCTTTTTGAACATTCAAAACATTCCCAATCAAAGTGTGCATAGACCTCATCAGCGGTTCGAATTCCTCTTTCCAAACAGGTAACGTTCTAAAATCTGATCCAGCTCTTCTACCAGCCACACCACCACCACCACAACTAGCACCTACACTTGTACTATTCCCATTTTCATCTTGTTCTATCTCTTGTGCACATCGACATCGACTTTGATAAAAAGGATGATTTACATTACTAAAATGCTCTTGATTTAAAATTTCTGCTAAGCGATGAATAAAGCCATCTATTGCGAGACCTAGTTCTTCTTCCATGATGGGTACGGCGGGATAGATCTGCAAAACATCTTCTTGGCCCGAATCCTTCGTTGGTCCATCGTAAGCTAGCTGTGAACTTGATTGTAGCTGCTGCTCTTGGAGTTGAACCTCTACCTGCTGCTCCTGTTGTTGGAGTTGTTGGGGCTGCGAAGAAGAGCCAGGAACTTGAAACCCAGTTTTTTCATCAATCACATTATCAGGAAAAGACTCAAAAGACATGTTATGAATTATTGGCGCACCATCAACAGTAATTAAAGGAGATATTCCATATAAGTTATCGCTGCTTTGCTGCTCCATTGCGCCATTCGTATTATTATAGTTTTTGAGCGTTTTCCTTCTATCCAAGCTCATAGTAAAATTATGGATAAACTCCATTTGAATATCACTAAGATCACATTGGCGACTGATCTCCTGCACGAAATGATTAAGGCTTTCAATCCGCCATTGTTGATAATCAACTATTCGACCTTCTTCGTCTTCAAGCCATTCATTGGAGGGAGGAACAGGTTGAAGACCCAAAACCCGGAAAACGTTAGCTCTTCGATTGTTGTCCTTGAATTCGGAATTAACTCGGCTTTCCAATGATTCAAAACGTTCAATATCAACATAATCTTCTAAATGAGCCTCGATACCTCCTATTCCTCCTCCATGAGAAGGACAATCTGCCGCAACTTGAGCAGAAGTCGGAGGTCTTATTTCGGATATTATTTTGTCCTGAAACACATTTAAAAATTCTATAATTTCATCTCTTGGTACAATCACATTTTGAATAGCTTGTATTTCCATTTCAAACCTCTGGTTAGTTTCTTGAAGAGCCAATGCCATTGTATCTAAATCTTTCGCGTTTTCCTATAAAAAAACAATCAAATAAAATAAAATAAAATAAGACAAAATAAAATAAAATAAAATAAAATAAAATAAAATAAAATAAAATAAAATAAAATAAAATAAAATAAAATAAAATAAAATAAAATAAAATAAAATAAAATAAAATAAAATAAAATAAAATAAAAAAAGAGAAACAAAAGATCAGATTTGAACAAAAGTCACTGATAAAAAAAATGCACGGACAGGTTCTTGACTTTTCGACGGTGGATCTAGTTTCCGAGACTCTATTTCGTCTAATCTTTTTTTAAAAGAGTCAAACTATCCAGAAAGATTTCAGAGGCCAGACATAAAAGTGATAAACACATATGATATCAGTCATGGATTGGCCGAAAACCCAACCATTCAGATATCAAACAAAATTGTTAGAGATGAAAAAAGAATGTACCGTTCCATGAAGAAAATCAATCCTGCTAGTTTTTTCTTCAATCGCGCCGACAGAAGTGATTAGCCCCGCCAACTTTTTCCGGAGACTTTCACACTTTGATTGAACACTCTGTCTGTCTTCTTCAATTTCATCTTTCAATCGCTTAATCTCAGTTTCCCTAAAATGATTTTTGAGAGGAGTAGTGTTGTAAGCTGCTCCGTTTCCTAAATCATGAATCAATTTCTGAAAATCTTCAGTCCTGACCCAACGATTTGTAGGTGGATTGATAAATTGCGTTCGAAGTTGATCAACATGCTGCCAAAATTTGGCTTTCAAGCTTTCCAAATCATGGGCATCTACAAATGCACGCATCCGAAGAAAGTCTTCAATCTGATGCATAGACGGTTTCGCTTTGATACTGGCTTCCAACTCTGCACGAAGAGGCTGGATTACGTACGAAACAGCACCATTCCACCACCCACCGTGTTGTAAGCGTTTGGTTAGCCACACGTAAAGCTCTTCAACCGATTTAAATTCGTCCACTCGTTTACGACTCTCGGCAATGTAGGATGCAGAGCCGCTTGAAGGAGCAGATTGAGAGGAGGAGGAAGAAGAAGGTCTATGTGTGGCTATGGGGGAATGATCATGTGGACGAGAACCATGAGTATTAGATGATGATAGTTCAACCACCGGTGAAATAGGAGGGTGGCCAGTTGATGAGCTGGTGAACATCTGCAATACTTAACAGAATTGTGGAAAAGACGAGTGATTGGTGGCCACATGGAGAACCCAAAAAAAAAAAAAAAAAAAAAAAAAAAAAAAAACGAAAAACATGCATTTTGAGCATCAGGAGACCCATCATGAGTGTCATCGACACTAAGTAGCACAAAATGAAAGATAAAAAACTAAAATCATACAGGCTGAGGAGGGCGGCTAGTGTTAGGATCCACAGTTGGCGCAAGCGCAGATGAAACATTGGCAGAAGGAAGGGTGAGTTTTTTTGGCTGTTGGAGAGAAGAAGCCTCTGCCTGTTCGACAGGCGTGAGTCTGGCAGATGGTTCTGGAACTTTGAGATGAGGATATGTAGTGTTGATAGTTTGGAAAAGCTTAATAAACCTTTCCTTGCAAAGAATCCACTCTTTTTTAAAAGACTCGTGTTCAGCTTGGGTTGATTCCCACTGGGTTTTCCATTTATCGAACTGGGCCTTGATGTGATTCAAGTCTTGTGGAAGTGGAGGAGGAAGATTATTTGAAGATTTACTAGGATGATTGGGTGGCAAATCATGAGGAGTAGTAGGAGTGAGACAAGAAGGCTGATTGAACTTTTCAGAAGATTGGGTAAGTTTCGTTGAAGCAGAATCATGTTTAAGTTGAGTCACTGATTTTTTAAGACTTTCGATTTCGTTTTGAAGTTGGACAATGAGAGATTGATTTGAATGGACGACGGCTTCTGTAAATTGGTGAGCAGCATCACTTATGATGTTTTCTGGACCAGCTTTGTCTGCACTAAACTGGCGTGATCTGGCATGGTAATCATCGAGTGTGGTGGACGTGGGCTCTCCAAGCTCTTGTTCTTCTTCATCTAGATGCTGTTTCGAGATGCGAAGAATCTCGCGCTGTTTTGATAAAGAATTGAAAGTAGACCAATGTTCGACAAAGAGGGATCTGAAAAAAAAATGTTGTAAATGAGAATGTAGCAAAAAGTCAGTAAATGTAAACAGACCGACTCAAGAGAGAAAAAAAAAAAGCCTAACTGGAAGATTGTGAAGACAGCTTTGTTGAGATTAGTAGAAAAACTGTCATTCTGGTGACCTGCTAAACCAAAAATAAAATAAAATAAAAATATAACATCATGTAATATAAAAAAATAAAAATGATAATGGGAAGAATGATGGAAATCAAAAACAAGTCAGGGTTATTTTTTAGGTAATTTATTCATTTTGTCCCATCATTGTTTCCTTTTTGTTGTCTTTTTATCTTTATCGTATCTAGTTTTGTCAAAAAAAATAACCTTACCCGGAGATTTCAGGGGTGGAGTGTGAGAATTCGCTGTCCGGGGTCTTTTTGCAGAAGGTTGAGCCATAGCATCAAAAATCCTCTACAAAATGGGGATGACAATGAAAAATCAAGACCAAGATGACAATTTCTTCCTAACTTCAATTGATTTGTTTAGATTCAAAGCAACTTTGACTGCACAAAAAAACAAAAAAAAAAAACAAAAAATGTGACAAGTTGCTAAGGGAATAAAAAGACCATATTGCATATATATATTATTATTCTTGCATAGTGCTAGATCATCAGATTGGTCAATGCTGAAAGGATCAGCTTTTATCTTTCTCACCTACTATACAATACACAGAGGGAGAAAAACAGTGTTCTGTAGATGCTTAATGCAATTTCTGGCCTCTGTTTGAACCCTGTTTGCATTTTTGAGATGAAACATGGAATAACCCTGTTGGTCCCTGACAATGGTGGGTCAGAACATTGAAAAGGTGGATAATAAGCTTAAGCAGTGCCATTAACAGAATCACACATGAGGCCATAACGTGACCTCCCCTCCCCCCCCCCAAAAAAAAAAAACACTGGACTTCAAAAGCACAAGTTTTCCCTTCTTTGAGGTCATTTATCATTCCTTAATAATTGACTGACAGTATCTGCAGCTTACTATTATCAGTATACATTATATACCAACATTCAATGTTTCAGGGAAGGCTCATTAACATTTAACAGCTATTCTCTAACATAATATTTATTACATTCATTAAATTACTTTCTACCTATATTCATGCTGTCCATCTAAACCATATCTCCCTCCATAAACCATACAATTAATTCCTGCTTCCTGTCCATTATCCCTTCCTGATCCTGTTGATCCAAATCCGCTACTGTTTGGATTAATTTCACCAATGAATCTGTTTGCTTCCAATCCACCTTGCCCATACATCTGAGAGAACATCCCTGCACCAACATACCCTTGCATATTAGGTGTAAAGTTGAATTCATGACTGTCATGTGATGAAATTGCCTGATTGACATGAACTTGTGGA
Organism: Hemileia vastatrix; assembly: GCA_030280995.1. Classification (NCBI taxonomy): domain Eukaryota; kingdom Fungi; phylum Basidiomycota; class Pucciniomycetes; order Pucciniales; family Zaghouaniaceae; genus Hemileia; species Hemileia vastatrix. Next base: position 33,025,612 of record JASXTE010000010.1, on the reverse strand, counting down.
TTATACCCAAACATGAATGGTGGGGTAGGTCCATTCAAGTAGGATGGTCTAGGAGGATAGTAGAATCCACCCATGGGTTGAGGATAAGGAGCTTGAGGGTAACTTGCTGAAAGATTCTGTTCACCCATCACATTTGCTGATTCAACTCGCCCAATTCCAGCAGACTGGCCACTTGCACTTCCTCTTTCTCGCCCCCCTCGTCCTCTACCCGCTCTCCCTCTACCCCTTCCTCGTCCTCTATCTCTCCTTTCACCCTGCAGATATTCTTGTTTGTTTGGGCTCTGCAATTGATTTGATATTAAGTTACTAGGACCTTGAGCTGTTTCCACCATGCTAGCACCTTCTCGATACATGCTAGGGCGGGTTAACAAATGATAATCTTCGGAGCCATTATAGTTCAGCAATAAACCATCACTTTCATTGGTCCCATTTCTTGGAGCCAGCTCTGATGAACCCATGGCTTGATCCACTTTCTTGTCTATATCCTGTTTTCTTCTCCAGGAACGTTTATTTTTACTTTTGGCTGGAGTTTTCACAGATAGTAATGAGTTACTTTTAGAGTCAACAATCGATTTTTCATCTTCCGATATCTCTTCTGGACTGATTCCAACTCCATTGAATCGTTTCATTTCACGACAAGATCGCCGATAAGCTGCCTCTTTCTCGTCATCACTAAACTCTACTTCCTCTCCTTGGAGTTCTTCATCCCATAGATTACTTGCATCTGTTCCCTTCGGCAGAGAACTCAGATGTGATGTGAATGCGAAATTCGCAAACCCCTCTAGGTAAAACACCTTCTCACCCTTTCCCAACTTTGATGGCTCACTGGACTCGCTGCAAAGGCGAAGGCTATAGTATGGTTGACTGACAGCTCCAAAAGTCTCGAAGATCTATCGAACATAACAACATTCGCGTGAATATACTAAATAAAACTCCATTAAAAGTGGATGTTGAAACTGACATATCCAAGAACAATTCCATCTGCCTGGCAAACTAACGTCTCTTCATCCAATACTTTATCGAATTGTGTTTGACCTTGACCCTTGATCACGAGCACTTTTCCAACCAAACTGTCCACCACTCCAAAGTAGTGCAAGTCTTTCATTTGATCATCCGAAACACGGTCAAAGGGTATCTTCGAAGTTGTGATATCTGTAATTTCATGGGCCGTTCTAGGTACAGCGGATGTAGATGAATCTAAATCTGAGTCTTCATCGTTAGTTTTGATTGAGAGATTGGCTGCTTTTAACTTTCTTGAGCGTCGACGGCGAGTTCGGCTTCGAGTTTTTTTGAAGGGGGAGTTTGTAGGATCAAGGAGATCAAGACTATAACGCAAATGCAGAAGAAGATTATGAGAAGAAGAAAAAATATTTTTGCAGGTCCAACGGTTCCAGTATTTAAACATTGGAAGAAGAAAAAGAGATTTTGGATTTTACGTACGATTTTGAAGCACAGGCCAAGGAAGTATCTGAGCCGATGGCGGGTTTGTCCTCATGCGCAACCAACGAAATGATGCCGGGAACAGACGAAGATTGAGTTTTTGCTACTGCCTCGATGCAAGTGTCGGGATAATCTGATGAAGCTGAAAGAGAAAGATTTTGGCCAACAAGTGCAGCAGATTCTTGAACCATGGCATTGGATTCATGGCTAGGGAGATTTGGGCCAGCTGAAGGATTTTGTAAGAGGAAAGATGGTTTTCTGGTAGAAGTTTCATGATTGAGATGGGGGAAATTATAATCTTCATGAGCAGATCCATTAAGAGAATTCTGTTGAGATCCATCGATTGTCTTCAGCCCCTCACCAGAACTCTGTAGCAACGTTCCTACAGATTGAGTTTTTGGCTGCTGATCATGATTTTTGGTTTGATGTTCATCATGGGCCTCATCATCTTGATGTTCTTCAAGGATACTGGACTCTGGACGGTCGCTGACTGAAGTCCTTGAGAGGGCGAGCTCGATTTCATTTTTTATCTTCTCCATTCGATTGAAGTTTTTCAGCTCATCAAATTCTTCATCGCCACTGCCATCCACATCTTCTTCTTCTTCCTCGTCCTCTTCTTCCTCGCTCTCTTCATCATCATCTCGGTCTTGGGCATTATCAGCATCATCATCATCATCATTCTCATCATCTTCATTTCCATCATCATCATCGTCTTCGTCATCTTCATCTTCTCCCTCTTCATTATAGTTAACCTGTTGCCGATAATGAGAAGTGAGAGATCTACGATTGAACATACTCATCTGAACCTTTAACCTCAACTGATTGGCAATCGCATGCACATCAGCTTGAGATAGAGGTGCAGGGGGAACGGAAGGGGTAATAAAATCAGACTGGATGATATGTTGGATATCTGGAGGAAAATACTGATTATCCATTAAAGCAGTTGAGATGTTGTTCATGATTATTCTTGAAGAATGTTATATATATGGATGTATGTATGTACAACGTGTGACTGAAGATAGCTTTATTTAACTTTTAGTTTTTTTCCACTGTAAAGATGAGAAGTTTGATATTTGTATTTAAGCAGTGGACGAGATAAAATGTTCCAGTCGATTTCATGGCCAACGCGTGGTTGGCATGTTCACGTGTCCAAAAGCGCGACTTGCATTCTTCTCCTGGCACCATTTTCCTTCACACAATATTTAAACCCTGAGGTACTCCTTGCAAGCCAGATAGATGCAGCAAGGCACAGAAGAGAATGAATAAAAAAATGGGAAAGCACACCAAAATAATTTATTATCCATGGATCAGGAGTAGACGCAATATTAGATCATCTGTGTCTTTCTCAAGTTCAGCGGCAACAACATGATTCATCTTCTACCTTTCAGAAAAGCCTGGTTCTTCTGGGCTTGTGTGTGACTTCCTCAGAGGTGGACTCTTAAATCAACAAAAAACTCTGCTGGTGAGATTCAGACCTGGACGTAAAAATAATACACAAGACTAAAGATGTGGACCTCAATAATAATTAAAGCTAAAGGACTTGCAAGTAAGTCCCCTCATTTTATTGTGGTGAATTACCTTTTGAGAATGGTCTTAAGTATTGATACACTCTAGGTCCCCTAACTCAGATCCAGATCCATTTCATACTTGGAATAAAAGAAGTACAGTCACATCCAAAAATATTGAGACTAAAACACAAAAATCGCAAAATTATTTTGACAGGTCAAAAGTTGAGCTGCATAAGGTTTTGCGTATAGCCTTGTCAAATTTGCAGTGAGTAGTCTACCATGGTTAGTTCATCTTTGTTATGTACCTAAACTTTATGTACTTAGCGAGTTACTATATAAACCTATAGAGACACATACACTTAACTCCGGTTCCTCTCGGAGTAGTGTATCTGACTCTGTCTCCATAGGTAAGAAATGCAAACTATCGGTTCCTCTCAGAGTAGTGTATCTGCCAGCCAGGCTACTAGACTTACCCGGTAAAATAATTAATTATTTTACTGAGTTGAAGTCACACCCCTTCTTCTGACTAACAATTAATTATTTACTTAAGTATTACTTACAACTAACTAGTTAAGTACATTAAGTAGTATAAATAATTAATGTAAATAAATGTCCCCTACATTTTTACTCCCTAACACCGTGCTCAATAGTAGAAGATTGATTGGGAATAATAATTAATAATAAAATTATAATAAAAAAACTTTAAAATTATTATATTACCTCATTGAGAGGTCTGGAATCCCGTGAAAGTAATATAATTAATTAATTGTTATGTAACTAATTGTGACAGTCCAAGGAACTCATACTTTATTGCTAATAAAATTGATGCCCTTGTTGATGTACCAATTCATTTATTTTATTATGTCATATATGTACTCCTCTTAGTCATTCTTTTTCTCAGATTCTTACAGTATATGGTGTAAATTCTGTATCTTTTATTCGCTCATGTTTTGCCTATAAAAGGCCTCCACTTTTGTGCTTTTCAAAACATTCCTTCATTACTTACTTTATTATTACATTTATAATACAAAACACTAATTTCTATATTTTATAACATTAGTATTTACAACAGCGTAATTCTAATCTATAATTTATATTAATATTTAAAAACTACCTCTTATATTTGAGTAAACCAATCAATTTGATTAAGAAATACATACTTTTTTTGAAAGTTCATTAAATCCCCAAATTTCCTCATATAAACCTCGAATAAACTTCTAGACCCAAAAGGACCCCTTGACAATTAGAGGCCTTTCTGAATTATCGACGGCGCATTGTGATTTGAGGCTGTAAATCGAAGGGACCATTGGCATTCGAGTACCTGTAAGGACGAGAGAGCGACGAAAACGACGAACGTCATACGTCACGTGACAAAATTTTTTTGCTGCAAACGGGAATCAAACCGCGCTCCAAAAATTAGGTTCATATATTGACTAAACATTGTATATATTGTGGTAATTATTGATATTACTATTTGTGGGTCACTTTGCACTCTTCATTTGCTACGTATTTCCTTTTACTCAGCACTCTGTAAGTGGCATTAATTTGCTCATTTTACAGGGGGAGGTGTCTGGTAATTTGGAATTAATTTTTATTTTTATTTTTCCTAGTTGACAATAATAGAGCAATTGTTCTTAGCCCTAGAAGTAATAATAAAATTAAATTTTAATAATTAATTATTATAATTTTCAGTTGACCTTTTGTCCTGATAATTTAAATTTTATTTGTTCCAGTTGACAAATTTTCCTGACAATAATTTTTTTTAATTAAAAAAAATTCATATTTAATTATTTCAGTTGACATTAAGTCCTGGCAGTTAATTAATCAGCTGATTTAAATCCTAATAATACAATAAATTTTTTTTTAATTAATAAAAATTCATATTTAATTATTTCAGTTGACATTAAGTCCTGGTAGTTAATTAGTTGATTTAAATCCTGAAAATAATTATCTTAAAATTATTAATAAAAATTTTAATTTATTTCTTCAGTTGATTATTTTATAATCCAGGTTTTAAATTATTTTAAATTAATAAATTAATTATTATTTAGTTGATTTTTATCCTAAAAAATTTTTATTATTATTTTTATTTTATTTCTGTTAAATTAAAAATAAAGACTAATTCATCTTATTGTCTCTCTCCTTCATTTCAGATAAATCTTAAAAGAATGACTGACCAAAGTGGTTCTGCTGCATGTGAAGAGGAACTAGACTTAATTGATTATGATGAGCCTACTTCTGTAAGTTCTCCTTTAACAAGAAGAATTTCTCAGATTAATAAATCCTTACCCCAAACAGGATGTGGAGATGGAAGAAGTGGAAATCCTAGTAGACACAACTCAGGATCAGAAGCCTGTAATAAACCCACCAAAAGAAATTCCAAAAGGATTCAGGATAAAAAGATGCCATTGCCTCAACAGGTAAAGAATATGTCAACTCACATAAAGGAGCTAAGGACAGAAAACTTGAAAGTAAGGGCAAGGGTAGATGCTCTGGAAGAAAAGGTGAGAAAGATAGATACCTTTCTTCAAGAGAAGAAGAGACCTCTTCCCCCCAGGGATCATCAACCATTGGCTCCCCAGTTCCAAGAGAAAGTGGAAGTGTCCAAGTGGCAGTGGGATTGGTTAAACACTCAGTGGGACAACCTGTCTCAAAATCAGCATCAGTTACCTCAGGCAGGTCCGTCAAGACCCAGCCAGGTCAACCCCACACCTCCTCACCCCTATCAAGGAGGCAAAAGAAGAAGAAAACCCAATATGGTCATACCCAGCGAACCCTGGTGAGCCCCTCTATTGATTCTCAAGTGCCATTTCTTGTAGCTGATTCTGTTCCTTCAGGTAAAACTGAGAGGGAAGAAGAAACCTTGAGACCAGTAAAGGCTGGGAGCAGTAGAAAAATAACTCATGTATCTAATTCATTACTTTTAATTGCTACCTCAATGATTAGCCCTGATATGGCTGTAATTGATGAAACTCTTGACCATGAGTTTTATAAGAGTCTGGAAAGTTACTCAGTTTCCTTATTAAGAAACACTCCAGATGTAGCAAAGATTAATGATGAGTAGTTGACAGATATTATTGCAAAACATAATCATATTATCAACAATATGCAATTAACTCAGAATTTTAATGGTTTATTAACACGCAAGGGTATCAATCCTTAAGGAGTGAATTGCAGAAATTTTCTGATGATTTGTTTACTTATAAGGAAACTCATGAAAAGAAGGTTGCTTTGTGGCAAAATATCAAAAATGATTTGTCCAAATTAAAAGACACTGTATCTATCTGTTGTGAAGAGCTGGAAATAGACAAGATGAATCTGAAGAGATTGAATGACCATTATTCATCTTTTCAAAATAAAATAAGTTATCTTTTGCAACTATCAATGAGAGTTTATCTAGTCTTCCAAGAATGAAAACAAGACTAAAAACCATTGAAGAGAAATTGAACTCATTGTTGAATGACCAGAAATATTCTGAAATTTCTTTAAAAGAACATATAGTTCAGGATGCTCAAATATTACCTGTGGCTAGTTCATCTAAAGTAAAAATAGTTCCAGAAATACCTGTTGATACCACTGAGTTTCCATCAAAAATTGATGATGCACCAGGATCTTCAACAGAAGGATTGAACAATGAGATTACAGCCCAATTGGAGAATTTACAGCTGCTTCTTACTCAGAAACAAGTTAGTACTAAGGAGACTCCTTCAAATAAAAAGAATTGGCCAAAACTTGACCAATATCAAACATTTGATGGTGATTCTTCCTCTGATTGGCAACAATTTATTTGCAGAATTGATAACTTGAAAAACTCTTACAAACTCACAGATGAGGAAGTTGTGTCTAAGTTAATTTCTTTATTTACCAATGTAGCCCTTATGTGGTATGAATCTGTCCTATTAGATCGGAATGATTACTCATGGGAAGATTGGAAGAAATTAATTAAAGCACAATTTGGGGGCTCCAAGTTTAGGATGGCTCAACAAAGGCAGTATGAGGAAACTAAATATAGTTCTTCTACTGATAAACTTATTGAGTTCTTAATGAAACTTGTTAAAATCTTAAGAGCTATGGACCCAAAAATGGAGTTTGAGTTATGGAAGGACAGGATCCTTTATAAATTACCAATGTCTTTGAGAGACTTGATAGTGGCTAGGACTGATTTCACCAGAGAACCTTCTTCTTTCATCAATACTTGTAATGAGATTCTTCTAAACAACAAGTATGATGCCAGAAGATTCATTCCCAGAACCATTTGGGAAAAACCCTCAACTTTTCAACAGAAACCTCTGCAAAAGGTTTGGAAGCCTTCTGCCCCTGTTGCACCTAAAAAGTATGCAACAAACACTTTTTTCAAGTGCAAAAAACCTTGGAAGAAGGGCCATGTTTGTTACAAGAAGATAAATCTTGTAGAACAAACAGAGGAGCATGCTGATGACACAGTAGCACTGAATGATACTTCAAGTGATTGTGCCAGAAATATTTCATATGAATCTCAACAAGAAATATTGATTCTGGAAGAGGATATCCATTATTTAAATACTATTGATATTGATAATAATGATTTATCTACAGTTGAAGATGCTGAGATCATAAAGAACATTGAGGATAGCTCAATTGTTATTGCCCCTCTCAAGGCACCAGTCTTGATCAATGGAACCAGCATTGAAGTTGTTCTGGATTCTGGAGCTGGAGGAAGTGTAGTATCTGAAAAAGCACTTGCTTCAGTGGATCAAGACTATAAATCAAAATTGATGCCTATCATTTCTGAAAATCGAAGAGGGTATGGTTCTGTTTTGTCCCCCATTGGTAAATACAAAGCCACAGTGTTTTTTAAATATAACCATGGTTTTGTAAGAGCTATTTGTGATTTTGTTGTCATGAAAAATGATAACTTGAGCAATTGGTTTATTGTAGGAAATGATATTTTAACCAAGTATGGCATAAAATTGGATCCTTCAAACCAATGTTTCACAATGGGGATGAATGGGAAGAGAAAATTTAAGATTTCCTCCCCTAAAAAATTAGTAAAACCAGAATTGAACACATGTAATTCTGTGGTTCAATATAAAGGAAGATCTACAAAGGAAATGCATGCCCTTATGTCTGAAATTGACAATACTTCTTTTGGAGAACAACTTTCTGGTGAGGATAAAGATTCCATCATTAACTTGATAAAATCATTTCCTATGGCCTTTGCTCATGGGTCACATGAACTGGGATTAGTTAAAGAGGAAATGAAACTTTCATTGTCTTGCCCATTAACTGATATACCACCAAGTTTAAAGAAGAAGCCTTATCCTGCTTCTCTCACAAAGAGAAAAGATATTGAAGACAATATCTCTACCCTTTTGAAAATGAATATTATTGAAAAGGTAGTTGAAACACCTAAATATTGTGTTATCTCACCTGTCCTAATTTCTTATGAGAAAGATAAAGCCAGGTTATTTGGTGATTATAGAGCATTGAATACTTATACTGTTGATGATATCTACCCTTTACCTAGAATTAGCTCTATACATGCTACTTTACAGGGTGCTAAATATATCAGCTGTTTGGATGTTAACAAGGGATATCACCAGGTACCTGTTGAGAAAAATTATAAGAATTTTCTGATTATTGCTACTCATATGGGTATTTATAAGTATATTAGGATGCCTTTTGGCCCTAAAAATGCCCCTTCAGTTTTCCAAAAAGTCATGGATAACACATTCCATCAAGAGATAATTGAAGGATGGCTGATGGTTTATATTGATGATATCATTATATTATCAAAAACATTTGAGGACCATCTTAACCACCTGTGTAAAGTGTTCCAGAAAATGGATGAAATAAAATATGACACTTGCTTTGAATAAATGTAAATTTGGTTTCCATTCTTTAAAAGTTCTTGGTCATGTTGTTTCAGGCTTACAGATATGTGTTGACCAAAACAAAGTGGCAGCCATACAAAAGGTGAAGGCTCCTACTACAGTTAGAGAGCTCCAGAGTTTTTTGGGAATGCATGGATACTATAGACAGTATATTAAATATTACCAAGTCATAGCTTTACCCTTTACCCAATTAACTAAAAAGGATGTTGCTTTTGTCTGGAATAGTGAAAGACAGAGAGCCTTTGACACTATGAAACACTGTTTGATGTCAGCACCAATTCTTGCTCTACCTGACTTTAATCAACCATTTGTTTTGTACACTGATGCCAGTTTCATTGGTCTTGGTGCTGCCCTCCATCAAAAACAAGTGAAAAATGATAAAGTTTCAGAAGTAGTAATTTGTTATATTTCAAGAACCTTGAGAAATAGTGAATTGAAATATGGTGCTACTCAATTGGAATGTTTAGCTGTAGTGTGGGCTCTAGAAAAGCTTCATTATTACCTAGATGACCAGAAATTTGAACTTTTCACTGACTGCAGTGCAGTTAAATCCCTTTTAAACTTGAAAAAACCAAACAGACATATGTTCAGATGGCAGTTGGCTGTTCAAGAATACAGAGGGAGAATGACAATTCTTCATAGGGCTGGTATTGTTCACTCAAATGTGGATATGTTATCAAGGTTACCTTTACCAAATGATGACTCTAATCCTGCTTTTGATCCTGAGGATGAAATTATTCATATACATGGGATATATGTGGTTGATATGGAGGAAGAGCTATTACAGCTTATTCTGGATGCATATGATAAGGAAACTGAGTTGAAAAAGTTATGCACCATATTAAATGATCCAAAGAATGCTTCAATACAAGCATTAATTAAAACCCTTCAACCAAAGTACCAGAAGGCTTTGGAAAAAGGTAAATTTTCAATTGATGAAGGATATATATATTATAGGAGAAAGTTGAGTAATTTTATCGTTATTCCTCCTTCTATGAGAGAAATCATCTTGAAAATTTGTCATGATGACATATTAGCTGGACATTTTGATCTTCAAAAAACAATGATCAGAATTAAGAACACTGCTTGGTGGGTTAATATGTCTGAAGACACAAAATTATATGTTGAATCTTGTGATTCTTGCCAAATATCAAAAAGATTGACTGGTAAAAGAGCAGGATTAATGCAACATATTGAACCTTCTGATGCACCATGGCAGATAATAAACATGGATTTTGTAACAGGATTACCTATTGCTGGAAAAGACAGTTATAACTCTTGTTGGGTTATTGTGGACAAATTCACTAAAATGTTTAAATTTATCCCTACCCACAAGGATGTTTCCACTAAAGAATTTGCTTTCTTATGGTGGTCTCATATTTTTAATACTGCTGGTTTTCCTAAAGCCATAATATCTGACAGAGACCCTAAATTTACTTCTAAATTTTGGATATCTCTGATGGATGTTTGTGGTTGTGATCTGAAACTTTCTACTGTCCATCATCCACAGACTGATGGCTTAGCTGAAAGAATGATTCAGACTTTAGAGGACATGATAAGAAGGTATTGTGCCTTTGGCCTTGAGTATAAAGATAATGACAGATTCACTCATGATTGGGTTACCTTACTTCCTGGGTTGGAATTTGCTTATAATAGCACTTTTCATTCTGTTACTCAAAGAAAGCCTTTTGAGCTCTGGCTTGGATATGTTCCAAATACTCCTGCCCAAATTCTCAATAACAAAATACCTAAATTGAATATACATCCTGGTGTAAAATCTTTTCTTCAAATGCAACAACTGTGCAGAAATCATGCTCAACAATGTATTGAAAAATCATTTGAATATGAGAAGAAGAGATGGGACAAATCCCATAAAGAATACACTTTTAAAAAGGCTGATGAAGTGTTGATTTCTACAGTCCACTTAAATTTACAAGGTAATAACAAATTAAAAGATCCATTTGTTGGTCCATTTGTTGTCAGAAAAATGATTGGAAATAATGCAGTTGAGGTTATTTTGTATTCTCCATATGACAGAAAACATCCTGTTTTTCCAATATCTCTTCTGAAACCTTACACACCCAATAGTGATTTATTTCCAAAGAGGAGGGGAAGACCAAAGAAAACCACAAATGAGATCACTGAAACAGCAGAAATTGAAAAAATTCTAAATGACAGAATTGTCACTGCTGAAAAAGGTACAGAATACTTATTGAGATTCAAGAATAAATCATCTGAATATGATTCTTGGATACCTGGGAAAGAGATATCTAATCTTCCTACTCTACTAAAATAATATAAAAAGAAAAATCATGGCATTTTTATTTATTGTTTTTTTTTAGAGTGAGGGAGTGTCAGCCAGGCTACTAGACTTATCCAGTAAAATAATTAATTATTTTACTGAGTTGAAGTCACGCCCCTTCTTCTGACTAACAATTAATTATTTACTTAATTATTACTTATAACTAACTAGTTAAGTACATTAAGTAGTATAAATAATTAATGTAAATAAATGTCCCCTAAATTTTTACTCCCTAACACCGTGCTCAATAGTAGAAGATTGATTGGGAATAAAAATTAATAACAAAATTATAATAAAAAAACTTTAAGATTATTATATTACCTCATTGAGAGGTCTGGAATCCTGTGAAAGTAATATAATTAATTAATTGTTATGTAACTAATTGTGACAGTCCAAGGAACTCATACTTTATTGCTAATAAAATTGATGCCCTTGTTGACGTACCAATTCATTTATTTTCTTATGTCATATATGTACTCCTTTTAGTCATTCTTTTTCTCAAATTCTTACAGTATATGGTGTAAATTCCGTATCTTTTATTCCTTCATGTTTTGCCTATAAAAGGCCTCCACTTTTGTGCTTTTCAAAACATTCCTTCATTACTTACTTTATTATTACATTTATAATACAAACACTTATTTCTATATTTTATAACATAAGTATTTAAAACAGCGTAATTCTAATCTATAATTTATATTAATATTTAAAAAGTACCTCTTTTATTTGAGTAAACCAATCAATTTGATTAAGAAATACGTACTTTTCTTTGAAAGTTCATTAAATCCCCAAATTTCCTCATATAAACCTCAAATAAACTTCTAGACCCAAAAGGACCCCTTGAAAGTATCTGAATCTGTCTCTATAATCTTCCACACTCAGAAAACTTTCTGATAACCTTTTTTAATTTTTTTTGGAACATCCTGAAAATCAGCCCCTCTCCCCCAAGCCATGCCTGTCCTCTAATTTCCCCTATCCTCACTCCCCATCTGATTCTGCCCACCCTCCAGGTTATCTTTTCATCCTCACATTTCATCCAATCATCCATTTCTTACTCCAATTCACCATCAGTCCTAAACTTCATTCTGTTTGCTGTAAGTTTTTTTTTGTTCTCATTCTTATTCTTTTTTTAAAAAATTATTTTTTACAAAAAATTATTTATTTTTTCAAATTTCTTTTAATATTTTGATTTAGCACTACTAATATCTCATCATGAGGATAGAGCTTTCAGCTCTCTGGTCCTTGGTTCATATGAAAATGTAGAAAGACACTTACAGTCACCTTGCTGTAAGCAGAATCCAAGGGAGCTGGATAAACCTGAGAAAACCCTGTCCCTTAAAGTAAAATAAGAGTTCAAAATTAACTAAGCTTAAATTTATACTTGATAAGAAAATTACTTGTTGGCCAGTTATATTTAACAGTTTTGAGATTCTAGACACCACAGAAAAATTGGGGAGGTATTGATAGCAATACCCCTTGCTTGAGCTCTGTTGAGCCACAAATCTATGCCTGAATTATGCACACATTATTACCATGGAGGAAATTATTTGGCCTTACATTTAGTCAGAGATTTGTCACAAATTGAGCTCAAGATGAACCTACATTGATTACCATTTGATCTTGCAAAATCCTAATTAAATCATGAGTTTAACTCCCTTTGAGCTCACTTTGATCTAACATAAGCTTTTGCATATCCAATATGTCAACTATTCACTTTAAAAAAGATTCGTAATGAATTTCACATGGAATATCAGAACAGAAACCAGTAATTTTGAGTAAATGGCTCCTCAACATGAATAATCTACTATAAAATACCATAAAAATTCAATTTGATTACTGAAAACTTTTGGTAAAATGTCTAATAGATATTTAAATTGGAAAATAATATTCCATTTCTCAATTTCAAATTCAAAATATAAATCCTCATTTCAAATGTGAATTTTGTAGATTCCTCGCCTTGCTATATTATGAGTAATATTTGAGGTATTTTACACCTTTGTAAATATGGTGTTGTGCTGCTAGAAATTATCTCTGTTTGAAGTCAACTTTATTGAAGCTTGATTCCAGAATGATACATATTTTATAACTATTTTGAGAAAAAAGTCACTAGTAATGAATTTAGCCTTTTATCTGTCCTTTATTAAACCTCAATTAATCCTACTTAAATCCAAATTGACCCACAAAAACCTTATTCAAGATATTTTTTAGCCCAAGATGATTCAAGATTGGAGCAAAATATTATTTTACATATCCAATATGCCTATTGATTAAATTTCTTCAAGCTTACTTAAAATTCACATTAACATTAACTTTCACTGGAAATATTAAACATGAATCTTGAAAATATAGTATGTAAAATCAAAATAAATCTAATATAATATGCTTACAACAAAATTTTTTTTCTGGATTTATTGAAACAAAAAATTTTTCATTTGTGAAAATAGAAAAAATAATATCCATCCAGAATTTAGAATACATTTTTAAAAATTTAATTCCCCCTCACTTTCAAATTTATCATGTATTTCAAAAATTATATTTTTAATAATTTTGTGAATAGTACACCTGAGATATAAACCTTGGGGATATCAAAAACTAAAACATCAGCAAATTGAAATGTTTTTTATTGATATGAATGGAAATAATGATTGAAAAACACCATTAGAGCAAGTTTTATTTTGAATAATAGGCATAATTTCTCATGTAAATTTCAATAAAAATAATTATTATTCTTAAATAAGTTGCATAGGATACATTTGAGCTCAAAAAGAATTAAAATTGAAAGAATAAGATTTCTATAATTCATATTAAAAAATGAAATCACCCTTCATTATCTACCTGTAAACTAGTTTTAATTAAATAATTTCAAAGTCAGTATATACTGATGTTATTTTTTCTTCTAAAAAAATTATTATATAGATTAATAGTCATAAACAGTTGACATAAATGTTAATTTTATATAAGCAATCTTTAATGCATAAAATGATAAAACTATCTTTTATGTAAAAAGTGATGTAGGAAAAAAATGTTATTATATTTTTGATGCACTATCAATAAAATTGAAGATAGAGCATATCAAAAGTTTAAACTTAATTTCAATTTTAATATCATCATTTTATTTTATTTTACTTGAGTAGAAAACAGATTTTAAATCTCAATATAATTTTAAATCCCATTAGTTTGTAGATTTCAACATTTGAAACTATGAAATAAATATTTATGAAAGAATTTTACAATATTTTACCTTCTAAAAACTCATAACTCCAACTTCAAATCTTCTAAACTTCACAAGTAACCACAATGCATTCTGAAAATACTCTATATTTAAATAATTAAAGGTAAAAAAAATTATGTTTTTATTTTTTATTTCAATTTTTAATAAATAATATATATATATATATATATAATTGCTTAAAAAATGTCAGACAGGCTATTCCAGGAGTCCAGTAAATGATATTTTATCTTATAAGACCTGAAAGAGGGCGTAAGAATCGTATTTAATGTATATAAATTAATATTTTACTGCATGATAAAATTATATAAGTTTCTTATTACATATAAGTGTTATATTAATTTTATTGTTTATATAAATTTTTTATACATATAAATTAAACATAATACATATTATATTCTACAAATAATGGCGCATTTTTATGTATTTAATAATTATAAATTTATATTTAATTAATTGAAAAACATATATTATAATTATAAGTGTAAAATTGGCTTATAATATAATTAAACTAATTATTTAAATTTATATATTAAATAACACCTTTCATATAATACTAAACAATAATTAATGATGCTTCTTTTGACCCTTAATTGTGTCAGGAAAAACCAATTAATTAATTTATACTAAATTGATATTAATTACATGTTTTGTTGCGTCAAAGTTTTTTTTTGTTTCACTTAAAATATCCTTAAATCAGACTGTACCATCTGTTTGGAATTATTTTTCTCATAGTTCCTATGTTCCAGTCTTGTTTAGTTATTCACTATTTTTACTTACTGATTTGAGAATTAATGGCGGGAAAATTGGATTCTTAATTGGGGTTTTAATTATTTGTTTCATATTTTTCTCTACATTGTTATGTTTCACTTACTCTTTGATATACTTGTTTTATTCTATTATAATTATTGTATTTAAAAATATAGTGGCGCTTCAGAGGACCCATTGCCTATAAAAGGGCCTTGGATAATCCCCTGTAGCCTCATCACTTATTATACACTCAACAAATTAAATACAATTTTTATATTACATTTATATTCTTTTTATTAGTAATAAAATTCTAATTAAAATTCTATATAACAATTTAAAGGTTGCTTTAAGTCTGATAGGAATTATAGTGTTTGCCGCGCAGAACTCTTACTTAAATAATTTTAATATTAAATAAAACCTCAATTTGTTCATCTCCCAACTCACTTGTTGTTGCTTCATTTTAAATAAATTATTTCTGTTATTACTTTTATTTTTCTATTTACCTTTAGTACCTTTTCCTATTTTGTTTCTCTTCTTTTTTGCCCCTTTTCTTTCCCTCTTCTAGACAACTGACCGACAACTGAGGGCCTTTCCAAACGACGACGACGATCGAGCCTGGCGACGAACGACAAACGCACGGACCACCTAGCAAAAAACAAAACTTTTGCCGCAACTGTGTTTCGAACTTGGGTTCAATTTCTTAGGTTTATATTATATTAATTCTTATATTATTTTGAAGTGATTTTTTGATCACTATAGTAAGTTCACCTTTGCACCTCTCACTCATATTACTATATTTTTACTGAAATAAAAGTGATTGTGGCTTGATTGCTGATTCACTGAGTGTAAGTGTTCATTTATTAAAATTTTTTTTCCTAGTTGACCATTATAGAGTGTTAAATCCTCTTAGTCCTAGAAGAATTGACATTTTTTATTAATACAAATTGAATTATTAATTTAATTTTTTATTATTATTAATTATTGTTAATTTTGGTTGACTTAAAAGTACTTAGTGCTTAGTCCCAAATATATTGCCATACTTAATATTGGTAACTAATTAGTTGAATTAACTTGATTGTTTATTCCCAATTTAACCTTGCAATCCATTTTTTAAAAATTAATTTTTTATAATTATTACTTTATATTGAAAATTTTTTTTTCTATAATTTAATTAATAAAATTTTTTTTATTATTTGGAGCAATTATTAACTAACTTTTATTATTTTTTTTAAAAATAAGAAGTAAATTAAAATCTTCCCACTATTATGTCCAACAATTTGGCTGAAAAAATGGATAACATGCAAGTGGATGAAATTGAAATTGACTATGATGCTGACACTGTAAGTTCTTCTAAAGTTGGACATAAATAATATTATGCTAACACAAAGAATTCCCATACTGCAGGATGTGGAAATGACAGGAAATGTAAACAAACCAAACCCCCTTCCCCCAGCACCACAGAAGGAAGTAAAGCCTCTAGTACCTCAAGAAGGTCTTCCAAAAGGATTCAAAATAAAAAAGCTTCCTCTGCCACAACAAATCAGCAACCTGTCCAGTCATATAAAAGAGTTGAAGACAGAAAATATGACGTGCAAAGCAAAAGTAGACACCTTGTGGGATCAGGTTCATGAACTCAGGAACCAGATTCAGGCCCAGGCCCCTCCTCAGTTGCCTCCCAATCAGCCTCAGTTTCAGGCTCAACCTTCACAGCCACCCAGCTCAACCATCCAAAATCCAAATACTATGGAAGTAGAGCAATGGAAATGGGATTATCTAGTGAGTCACTACCAACGGAATGTACAACACCCTCCTCATCATCAGCCTGGCCCATCCAGAACACCCAATTTCCATCCACCTCCTCATCCCTACCAACAAGGCAGGAGAAAGAAGGCCCAAGCACAATCCCAAACCCAGTCTCAGGGGAAGTTTTCTCCTCTGCCATGGTAAGTAATTTGGTTGATAGTCACTTGGGTATGTTTTCTAATAAAACTTCTTCTGCAGGTAATATTATTGAACATGGTGAAAGAACAGTGAAACCTGTTAAAAGACAACTTCCTGTAACTAGTAGCCCTATTGATGTAATTAGCAAATTGTCATTTGATGAACCTTTACATTTAACTTCTACTTCTTTAATTAATCCTTCTCTTGCAATTAAAAATGATTCTGTTCCCCCTGAAATCTATACCTTAATTGAAAAAACTTCTGAGGAAATATTGAAAGATACCCTTGATTTTAATGTTGTGAAAGACAAACATGTGAGAGATGTGTTAATCCATGAAAATGATAGATTAAATAATTTACACTTGCAATGTAAAGTGAGTTCTTCTGTACAAGATACAGCTTATTTAAAAATCAAGGAAACCTTGAATATTGTTCTTAGTCAACAAAAGCAAATAAGAAGTGACCATAGAGCTATCTCAGATAGAAATATCAGTCTACATAAGACCTTGAGTGAATTGAAACCCCTTATTGAAGAAAATTATTCATTCAAAAATGAAATAAAATCTCTGCAAAATGAGTTTAAAAAGCTAAAAAATGATTTCCATGCACTAAGTACCAAACACTCAGTTTCTGAGGACAGAAATGTTCTATCTCTTGCAAAAGTAAATGACCAGATGTCTGAAATTCCAAGAATAAGAAACTATGTGTCTGACCTGCAGGAAAAGTTCTCAACCTTAACCATCAATAATGAATTAAATGAGATTTCTGTCAATAAGCTGCTTAAAAATAAAAGGAAAAAACCTGAGCAAAGTTCATCCTTTCTTCCTCATATTTCAACCATTAAACAAACTGACAATGCGTCTGTAAAATCTTTTGCTACTAGCAAAAAATCTTGTGATGGTCATGCACCAGCTGTTTCTGTAAATAATGAAATTTCTGAACACCTGGCTAAACTTCAGGAATTATTAATAATGAATAATTCAAACCAAAAAGTGGACCATCCCAGTAGTCAGAAAAATTGGCCTAAGTTAGACCAATATCCTACCTTTGATGGTGATTCTTCCTCAGATTGGCAACACTTTATCCAAAGAATTGATAATTTAAAGAGATCTTATAAACTACCTGATGAGGAAATTGTTTCTAAGCTAATTTCTTTATTTTCCAATGTAGCCTTGATGTGGTATGAATCTGTTCTTTTAGATAACAATCATTATACATGGAATGATTGGAAATCCTTTATTGAGAATCAGTTTGGTGGTTCAAAATTCAGGTTAGCTCAACAGAGACTGTATGAAAATACTAGATATGTATCCTCCTCTGTTGAAAAGCCCATTGTTTTTCTGATGAAAATAACAAAAATCCTTAGAGCAATTGATCCAAAGATGGATTATGATATTTGGAGAGATAAAATCTTGTATAAATTACCAAATTCTCTTAGGGATTTGATTGTGGCTAGAACTGAACATGTAAGGGAAAATTATTCTTTCATTAATATCTGTAATGAGGTACTGCTCAACCATAGATATGAACCAAAGAATTACCTTGGTAAATCTTATAATGATCAGAATAAACCTTCTACAAAGCTCCCAGAAAAATCTGGTAAACCCTCTGCCCCAGTTGCACCTAAAAAATATGCAACAAATACTTGTTATAAGTGTAACAAACCGTGGCAGAAGGGTCATGTTTGTGACAAGAAAATTCATCTTGTTGAACAAAATGAAGACACTGATGAAGTTGAACTTGATGTCAATAATTCTTCCAGTGACTGTGAAAGTAATATCTCCTATGACAATGAATCTGTTAAAGATGTTTTAATGTTGGAACATGATGTCCATTATTTAAATAATATATCTGAAGATTGTGTATTGAATTTATCTTCAATAGAAAATGCTGAGATAATTAAAGATATTACTAACAATTCTATTCCTATATCCCCTTTAAAGGCACCTGTTATCATTAATGGTAAAAATGTTGATGTATTTCTTGATTCTGGTGCTGGAGGAAGTGTAGTATCTGAAAAAGCTTTGGCTTCAGTGGATAAGGAATATTTGAGTAAATTATTACCTATAACTTCTGAAAAATGGAGAGGGTATGGTTCTACCTTATTTCCTATTGGCAAATACAAAACCTCTGTATTCTTCAAATATAATAATGGTTTTGTCAGAGCTATTTGTGAGTTTGTTGTCATGAAAAATGATAATTTGAGCAATTGGTTTATTATGGGAAATGATATTTTAACCATGTTTGGTGTGAAACTGGACCCAGCAAATAATTGCTTTACCTTAGGAATGAATGGGAAAAGGAAATTCAAAATTTCCTCTCCTAGAACTTCTGGGCATTTGTTGAAATCTTGTAACTCACTGATCTAGTGTAAAGGTAGAACAACAACTGAAATGGATGATTTATTACATGAAATAAATACCGCTTCTTTTGGTGATCAGTTGACTAGTGAACAAAAGGATTCTATTGTTGCCTCTATTACCTCTTTCCCTATGGCTTTTGCTCATGGTTCTCATGTCTTGGGAATTGTTCAGGAAGAGATGAAAATTACCTTATCCTGTAATTTGAGTGATATTCCTCCTACCCTTAAGAAAAAACCATATCCTGCTTCTCCATCAAAAAGAAAAGATATTGAAGATAATATTGAAACATTATTGAAAATGAATATCATTGAGAAAGTGGATGTTACCCCCAAATATTGTGTCATCTCCCCAGTCCTGATTTCTTATGAAAAAGATAAAGCTAGATTATGTGGAGATTACAGAGCTTTAAATACTTATACTGTTGATGATATTTATCCTTTACCCAGAATTAATTCAATACATGCTGCCTTGCAAGGTGCAAAATTTATTAGTTGTCTGGATGGTAATAAAGGTTATCATCAAGTTCCAGTTGAGAAAAATTCTCAAAATTTTTTGCTTATTGCAACTCATATGTGAATATATAAGTATGTTAGGATGCCATTTGGCCCTAAAAATGCTCCTTCAGTTTTCCAGAAAGTCATGGATAACACTTTCCATCAAGAAATTATTGAAGGTTGGCTCATGGTTTATATTGATGATATTATTGTTTTTTCTAAAACTTTTGATGAACATATGATTCACTTGAATAGAGTTTTCCAAAAAATGGATGAAATCAATATGACCTTATCTTTAAAAAAGTGTAAATTTGGTTTTCAATCTTTGAAAGTCCTTGGCCATGTTGTGTCAGGCTTACAAATTTGTGTAGACCATAATAAAGTTGCTGCCATTCAAAATGTGAAAGCACCAACTTCTGTAAGAGAAATCCAAAGTTTTTTGGGTATGTGTGGCTATTATAGACAATATATTAAAAATTATCAGGTCATAGCCTTGCCTCTTACAAAACTGACCAGAAAAGATGTTGCTTTTCTCTGGAATAATGACTGTCAAAAAGCTTTTGATACATTAAAAAGTTGCTTAATGACAGCCCCTATATTGGCTCTTCCAGACTTTAACAAGCCATTTGTCCTTTATACAGATGCTAACTTTATTGGTCTGGGTGCTGCCCTTCACCAAAAGCAAATTATTAATGATAAATCCTCAGAGGTTGTAATTTGTTATATTTCAAGGACCTTAAGAAGTAGTGAATTGAAATATGGTGCCACTCAATTGGAGTGCTTTGCAGTTGTTTGGGCTCTTGAGAAACTTCATTACTATTTGGATGACCAAAAATTTGAGTTGGTAACTGACTGTAGTGCTGTGAAGTCCCTCTTAAACCTAAAGAAACCTAACAGACATATGTTCAGGTGGCAACTTGCTGTTCAAGAATACAGAGGAAGGATGACTATTATCCATAGAGCTGGAAATGTTCACTCTAATGTTGATATGCTCTCCAGATTGCCTCTGCCAAATAATGACTCAAATCCTGCTTATGTACCTGAAGATGATACTGTTCATATCCATGGTATATTTATAGTTGATATGGAAGAGGAGTTATTACAATTAATACTGGATTCATATGATAAAGATCCTGATTTAAATAAATTGGTTACTATCTTAAATGATCCTAAGAATGCTTCAATTCAAGAATTAATAAAAACTCTTCCTGCAAAGTACCAAAATGCTTTAAATAAAGGAAAGTTCTCTATTGAAGATGGTTATATATATTATAGAAGGAAGCTTACCAATGTAATTGTAATTCCTCCTTCAATGAAAGAAACTATCCTCAAACTTTGTCATGATGACATATTAGCCGGTCATTTTGATCTTGAAAAAACATTGATTAGAATCAAAAACACTGCATGGTGGGCTAATATGTCTGAAGACACAAAATTATATGTTGAATCTTGTGATTCCTGCCAAAAATCTAAAAGGTTAACAGGTAAGAGAGCAGGGTTATTACAACATATTGAAGCACCTAGTGCTCCCTGGCAAATCATTAATATGGATTTTGTCACTGGTCTTCCTGTTGCAGGTAAATACAGCTTTAACTCTTGTTGGGTAATAGTGGATAGATTCACAAAAATGTGCAAATTTATTCCAACCCACAAAGATGTATCCACCAAAGAATTAGCTTTCTTATGGTGGTCTTACATGTTTAATATTATTGGTTTTCCAAAAGCCATTATCTCTGATAGGGATCCAAAATTCACTTCTGAGTTTTGGACCTCTTTGATGGATATTTGTGGCTGTGAGTTAAAATTGCCTACAGCTCACCATCCTCAGACTGATGGTCTAGCTGAAAGAATGATTCAAACTCTGGAAGATATGATTAGAAGGTATTGTGCCTTTGGTTTAGAATATAAAGACAATGACAGATTTACTCATGATTGGGTCACTCTTTTTCCTGGTCTTGAATTTGCATATAATAGCACTGTTCATTCTGTCACTGAGAAAAAGCCTTTTGAGCTTTGGTTAGGTTATGTCCCAAACACTCCTGCTCAGATTCTCAATAATAAATTACCTAAGTTGGAACTACACCCTGGTGTAAAATCTTTTATGCAAATGCAGCAACTATGCAGAAAACATGCTCAGAGTTGTATTGATAAAGCATTTGAATATGAAAAGAAAAGGTGGGATAAATCCCATAAAGAATACACATTTAACAAGGGTGATGAAGTGTTGATCTCTACTGTCCATTTCAATTTACAAGGTAACCACAAATTAAAAGATCCTTTTGTAGGACCATTTGTTGTTAAAAGAATAGTTGGTGATAATGCAGTAGAAGTTGTATTGTATTCTCCATATGATAGGAAACATCCTGTCTTTCCCATTTCTTTGCTTAAGCCTTATACTTCCAACAGTGACTTATTTCCAAAAAGAAGAGGAAGACCTAAGAAGAACCCTCAGGAAGTCACAGAAACAGCAGAAATTGATAAAATTCTCAATGATAGAATTATCACTTCTGAAAGAGGTACTGAATATTTATTGAGATATAAGAACAAATCATCTGAACATGATGCATGGATACCAGGCAAGGAGATTTCAAATCTCCCACCTCTGTTGAAAAAGTACAAAAAGAAAAAATCTTAGCATTTTTTTTATTGTTTTTTTTAGAGTGAGGGAGTGTCAGCCAGGCTATTCCAGGAGTCCAGTAAAAGATATGTTATCTTATAAGACCTGAAAGAGGGCGTAAGAATTGTATTTAATGTATATAAATTAATATTTTACTGCATGATAAAATTATATAAGTTTCTTATTACATATAAGTGTTATATTAATTTTATTGTTTATATAAATTTTTTATACATATAAATTAAACATAATACATATTATATTCTACAAATAATGGCGCATTTTTATGTATTTAATAATTATAAATTTATATTTAATTAATTGAAAAACATATATTATAATTATAAGTGTAAAATTGGCTTATAATATAATTAAACTAATTATTTAAATTTATATATTAAATAACACCTTTCATATAATACTAAACAATAATTAATGACGCTTCTTTTGACCCTTAATTGTGTCAGGAAAAACAAATTAATTAATTTATACTAAATTGAGATTAATTACATGTTTTGTTGCGTCAAAGTTTTTTTTTGTTTCACTTAAAATATCCTTAAATCAGACTGTACCATCTGTTTGGAATTATTTTTCTCATAGTTCCTATGTTCCAGTCTTGTTTAGTTATTCACTATTTTTACTTACTGATTTGAGAATTAATGGCGGGAAAATTGGATTCTTAATTGGGGTTTTAATTATTTGTTTCATATTTTTCTCTACATTGTTATGTTTCACTTACTCTTTGATATACTTGTTTTATTCTATTATAATTATTGTATTTAAAAATATAGTGGCGCTTCAGAGGACCCATTGCCTATAAAAGGGCCTTGGATAATCCCCTGTAGCCTCATCACTTATTATACACTCAACAAATTAAATACAATTTTTATATTACATTTATATTCTTTTTATTAGTAATAAAATTCTAATTAAAATTCTATATAACAATTTAAAGGTTGCTTTAAGTCTGATAGGAATTATAGTGTTTGCCGCGCAGAACTCTTACTTAAATAATTTTAATATTAAATAAAACCTCAATTTGTTCATCTCCCAACTCACTTGTTGTTGCTTCATTTTAAATAAATTATTTCTGTTATTACTTTTATTTTTCTATTTACCTTTAGTACCTTTTCCTATTTTGTTTCTCTTCTTTTTTGCCCCTTTTCTTTCCCTCTTCTAGACAACTGACCGACAAAAAGTCAAAGAGGGAACTTAATAGTGGTTTTGGCATTATATATATAGATTCAACTTTCAAAAAATTTGTTTGGAATAAATTACAAAGAAAAAAAGGATATATATTGATGAAAGAATACTGATAGATGTTCTCTTAAAATTTTATTAACCATTTTTATGGAATATAAATCCATGTTTATTATTCTTTATGATATTATCATAGAATTTTTCTCTTTTTTAATATAATGATTTTCTATTGTGTGGTATGTAGGTTAAGATAAGTTTAAAAGATTTATTGAAGATATATATACCAGACCCAGTATAATCTGTAGATTTATAACTATAACTTACTTTTCTGATGTTTTACATCATTGATAAGTAGCTCATGCATTACACAAGTAAATAATTATAGTCCCTGGAAATAAGTCCTTGTGAATTTCAAATTTTTTGTTATTCTTAAAATCATTACTCAAATAAACTGAAAATTTTTTCAATCATTGATTGAAAGAAGAAGTTTCAAAATCTTATTTTGTAGTTATAAAAGTTTGAGTTATTTTTCATTTATCAAACATAATGAAAATTTGTAAATTTTAACTTCAAAGCTAGTGATCATAGCAAAGTAATACTGGAACAATCAGATAAAAAGGGTGGAATAAAGTCATAGCACAACAGGAAATGATACAAAATTGTTGATTTTTGGCTCACAAAATTCAACATATTTTTGACATATTTTGCCACCTTTAGATAATGTTTAGTGGATTTTAACATTATTATAACAAACAAGCTTACCAATGTTTTTGATTTTTTTAACAAAAATAAATATTTTTAGATCATTTTTTTAAAAAATATGACTTATTTTTATGCTTTATCTATAATGGTTAGTAGTTTTTTTTGCAGAAATCATTTGTTTTGATATTCTATTTTTGAATTTTCTAAGAGAGTTCATTTCATTAAAGTTTTGTATCAATTTTTCATTAAAACATCATATTTTGAATCTAAAGATTTGGTTTTGAAAATATATATATATTTATGTTAATTGACTCATTATTTTTGGATTGATAAATTATGTTAAAATTGGGATTTCTTATTTCTAGTGAGTGTACATCATAGTTGGTTTTCAAATCAAAGATTAATAAATGTTGAAATTTTGTAAAATTCTAAATATCTTTTAAACCTTTTTGATTTAAATAATGTTTAATGTTATGTAATCATTCTATAAGTAGAACACAATTAAAATCAGATAATGGTACATTGCTTTCAATTTATAATACTTAAATTATATTCTACTTGAAACAATGTAAACTAAAGCTTGGTATCTCATATAAGAAACTCAAAATTTTCAAAATTCATATTTCCAACTTTTTAAACATGATACACATTAAAATATATTTTTAGAATAATTTCCTAATTAGTTTCAAATACAATAAAACAATGACCTCAATTTATTTTAATACTTAAACCATTCTGATGAGTGAATTTCAAAATCCTCTAAGTAAC
Source organism: Hemileia vastatrix (assembly GCA_030280995.1). Lineage (NCBI taxonomy): Eukaryota > Fungi > Basidiomycota > Pucciniomycetes > Pucciniales > Zaghouaniaceae > Hemileia > Hemileia vastatrix. The sequence continues at coordinate 33,000,428 of JASXTE010000010.1, read as the reverse complement.
ATATGGTTACCATTTATACACATATTCATGATTGCTCCTTTTGTTTAATTTTAGCTGAACCTAAAAAGGAAAATCTCATGTGGAATATCAGCTATAGATAAACTGCTTATATTAGAGGCTAATAATTCATATGAGAAATTTTTTATTGAGTTTGGGAAACATTAATAAGTGTTGGGCATTATAATTGAGCCATTTATTCAAGTAAATAAAAAAGGATGACCTTCTAAATATTTCATATATATATATATATATATATATATAATAAAAATTAATTATATAGCAGCATTTAACCATGGTTTTAAGCTAATGTCATATAAAAAAAGGGATTGAACTAAAAATTTCAGTAAAGAAAATAAAAATAAGAAAATTTAATATTCTTGTTTATATTTTCATATTTTTGAAAAGGCTTACTTAAGGGATAAAATTATTTGGTTTTAGAGTACTAGGATTTCTAGATAAAAATCTTCACAATATTGTTTGACCCTCTCAAAAAGAAAATTCTAAAACTTTTGCTATCACAATTTATATATTTGTTAAGTAATAGAAAATGGAGTAGTGTCTTTGACAATGAAGCTTTAGAAAATGAAATAAATTATTTAACTTTATAATATGATTTTTGAAACAATAAATCATGTATTCAAAAAAAATTTATATATCTTACAATCAAGATAGCAGTATTAATTAAGCAACTCTAACAACTTTAAAAAGGAAACAAGAAAAAAATAATAAGTAAAATGCATAAGTTATTTTTAGAATTTAAGGAAACTTTATAGCTCTACCTGTAAACTAGCCTTAAAGCAGGTTTAGATTTAACATGTGGAAATTCATACATAGTATCCTTGCATCATGAGAACAGAATAAAATATATGTAGTTTTATTTTATTAATTTATAATAGTAATTTTATTTTTGGCTTTTTCATTAGTATAACTATATATTTTTTAACTTTTTTGTTTTTCAGAACATAAGTTCAAAGCTGCCCATCACTACTTCAAGTTGAAGCTCCACATGATGTAATAAATGAATGATATATTATAATGAATTTTTCTAGAGAATTTTAAAAAATGGTGATTAAGAATACTTATTATAATTTTTTTAAATTTTTATTATTATTCTATCTCTTGAAAAGAGATGGCCACATCTCAATTTAATTAGTTTTTCCTCAGAAAAATTTATTCTTGATCTAAATAGAATTACATCACTATTAACTAGATGTTATTATAAAATTTCACCAATTTTTTTATCTGAACATAGTTGAAAGTATGTATAAATTAAAGTGTTTCCAAATAGTCTTACTATTATCCCACCATTAATTTCACATTAAGATTTCATTATAATTGTAAAATAAGTTTTTGAATAATTTTAATAATACCTTAATATTTAATAATTTAGTTACATAGTAGATTTTTTATCCTTTTTTTTATATAAGGCTTATTATATAAACACCACTTTTAGATTTTTTACATTTTGAAGTCTGATGATTTAAATTTTCATTTAACTACCCAAATTATATCAAAAAAAATTCAAAAGTATATTTTTTTAATGTACTCTTTTTGATAAACTTATCATTTCTTATAGGTTATTTTTCAACTATTTATTGTAATTAATTACCCACTCATTTATGGTCTTTTATTGTTGTTAATTACATCCAGACAAAATAAGGATACTCTCATATTATATTGGAGTTTTAAATTAAAAACTAAATACTAGTGGTTGGTATTAAATATGAAGTTGTTATAACTAAGTTGACCAATAATTAATGATTAAAAGGCATTGTATCTTACAAATTTTATTGAGTTTATAAAAAAATAACACTCAAGAAATATATAAAAGATATACATATAACCATTGAATATCAAAAATGAAGTACTTATCAACATGGTCTTTTTTTATGATTTTCAAATTTACTTAAAGAGACATTAATATTACCAATTCAAATTTTAACTCAAATATAACAATATTATTATTTCAATTTTAATTATTTTACAAAAAATTTGAGTTACAAAGTAATTTAATTCAGTATTTAATGAATGTTTTTGAAAAATATTTACAAAAATAGTAATAAACCCTCACAAAAAAAATATAATTTTTTTACTTACAATTTGCACAGTATTTCTAGCCTTAAAATATTGGTATTCCTCATACAAAAATATTTTTTAAATAATTTAAAATTTTTTTTCATTATTTAATTACAAAATGTCAAATTTACAATTTATTTTACCTTACTAAAAAATTTAGTTGAAAATTTAATTTTGGATTTCCAAAAAATTAACTTAAAAGTCAAAATTTAAAAAACAAAATTATAAATATAATTTTGAGAAAGGGGTAAATTAAATTTATAATATTCATATAAAAAAATTTCATATAATTTATGGTGTTTGAATTTTAAATTTAATGTATTAAAAAAATGATTATTAAATAACCAAGCCAAGTGAAATTGGCTTGGGTTTTTGCTATCACTAGCACTTATTTTTTTCTTATACTCACATTTTAATTTTTTTTTTTTCATATTCTACCTTTCTCATTTTTTAATGATTTTTAATGTTTTTATGACCGAAGTTGCTTTCAAACAACTTCAGTCTAACTTGTCTCTCACTTCCCCACCAGATTGCACCTGGTGGGGAAAATCACTTTCATTTTAGAAACTAAAGTCCCTTGCAGGGACTTTGGTTTCCCTGTGTGCATTGCACAGCCAGAAAAAAACTGGCTGTTCAATGCACTGCATGCAGCACATGTAACATGCATTGCTGCTGCATGCAACGTGCATTGCATGTGCTGCCCATATCTCATGCAGCTGATTCCAAGTCAGATGCATGAAATATGGAAGCAAGTGTGCAACGCACATTGCTTGCAGCAGCAACACACATTGCATACTGATTTGGCCACCTCCCAGCCTAGTAAATTGGCTGGGAGGGTGGCAAATGTAAAAGCAAGCAACCAAAGTCGCTTTTAGCAACTTTGGTTGCCTGAAAGCAACACTTCCAGCCAGGTTTCCCCTGGCTGGAAGTACTAAATTGAAATGTAAGGGACCCAAGCCAATTTCAAAGGCTTGGGTCATAAATTAAGTCTTCCAAAAAGCAGCCAGTAGAAATCTGGCTGCAATAAAAAGTAAATTTTTTAATTAAAATACATAAGTAAATAAAAAAGTGTTCAAATAGGATATAAAATGCTCCGCAGATGGTTAGAAACGGCTTTCCATTGTTACACATAGAAACAAAATCAAATGTTTCTTTCAGAAAAATTGGTCATGTTTTGATATTTTGAGCCAAGTAAGATCAGGAAAAAGGTCAAGGCAAAAAAATTGCACAATTAAAAATCTACCAATTTAATATGGTGGGGAGGTTCATATTTTAGAAATAGGTGGTGCACATTATAGTTCCCTTTAAAAAATTTTGATGCAATGTAAATTTAAATGTGATGAGTGTATGTTTTTTAGCTACATGAAACATGGTAGCTAGAATTATGTGGTGTCAATTTTTTTTAGATGTGAAATTCAGCGTTCCATAAATCTTCATCTGTACAACATGCAGCCAAGTAAATTCTAGCTGGAATTAGTATATGCATAGGAAAAAATGATCATGCTGTGTACAGTGCCTTGGCAACATTATTCTTGGAATTTAGATGAAGTTTATCATATGACTGGGAGAGATTCGTTTTTTTGAAAAAGAGATCAGTGAAAATTCATGATATCCACATCTGTTTGCCACTGAATTTATTGTTCCTTTCTCTGTCTCACTTACCTTTTTCAAAAATTATCAATCATATTTTTGCTTTATCATTTTGATTTATTGGTACTATTTTCGTGACCTTATCCAATTACCAGTAAGCAAATTTTTCTTGCTAATGCATTTCATATCATTTTGGTTTGTTACTCTTTATTACACTTTTGACAAGTTAATCTAATGATTCTAATTCTGAATTTATTTTTAAGGTATCTTTTACTGTACCCTTTCAAATCATTATCAAAAAACTCTTTTTCAGTTAACTTAAAGTTTTTTTATTTTTTTGTCAATTTACTTTTCTTTATTCCTTATCAAAAATGTTCAATTTATTTATCTAACTATTTATTTTTTTAAAAAGTGATTATAAAATAAACTTTATAATTAATTTTGATAAATCAGCTATAAATGGAAGAAGATTTTATAGACACATAAGTTCATGTTTTGCTTATCATTTTTCTAAATTTCTTAAATACTATCTCAACCATTATATCATTAATATGAAAAGTAAAACATAATCTCATACTTGCTGAAAGCATACAGGATAATTTTTGGCTTTTCATAATAATAATTAGAATGATTGTACTTTACCTTTAATTTATTGATTTTTAAGTTGTTTTAAAGTCTTGTACTTGCTGAAAGCATACAGGACAATACTACAGTTTAAAGATTAATAATTTATTGAAGTATAACTTTCTAAGTCAATATATTGGTCAGAGCAAGATTTTTCATTTTATATATGTGGATATGATAATTCTATAAATTTTTCAATTTTACTAGTGTATTGGAGTTATAATTTCATTATATTATTAATATTAAGTGTAGAGCCAAATCTCATACTTGCTGAATGCATACAGGACAAAGATATACTCTTTATATGTATAATTTAATAAAGTATACCTTTAAAACACTTTCTTAATATTTGAAATAAAGAAAAAGTATATGAATTTAATAATATGTAGATATGCTGATTTTATATTTCTAATATTGAAGATGTGATAAAGTTAAAGGTATCATTGACTGATAATTGAAATTCTGTAAATATTTTCTAATTTTTAATTTTTTTCTATTTTAAATCAAAATTGAATTCTCTTAGGATCAAACCATCAATGAGTAAAAATTTGAAAAAAAAACGGCCAGGGAAGAACTCTAACAACAGGGGGCAAAAGACATTGCTACCGGAATGAAACTTGTAAACGCTCTTGGAATGGATACAAATGGGAAGAAGCCACATTTCTATGCACAATCTTATGCAAATAATATGACAGATTGCAATAATTATTACAATTTTTTTCCTGGTTGTAGTATTTATAAACCAAAAGGTGTCTTAATACCTAATGTTCTTTTTCAGACTTTTGAAATTCATGAGCTCAAAGAACTAGATATGTTAGAAGCTACGGTGCAATGCATTAAGGATCTTTCTTACTGCAAACATGAAATTACAAATAATGGTTATCATCAAAGAGCTGGTGGTTTTGGAAAAAAATTTGGTGGTGGCTTTATTTTAGATAGGAAGAAATCTTTATATATTTGTAAGTATCACTTTTTTTAATTTAAATACTGAATTTTTGAATGCTTTTCCTTGCAGATGAATACACTGATGATATTGTATGCACAGATGAATATAAAAAACGAATGAAGAGGATTGCAATGTACTTTGAATATTTATTTAAAAAAATATCATATGTAAAGTACAACGAGGTAACTAATCTTTGTGCAAAACTTGGTATTCCTGGATTTTCAAAAGTTTATAGTGAAGAAGAGCGTGTACCGTTTGCTAGTAATTTAACTTGGACATCTGGAGCAAATGGTAATGGGTTCTCCAATGAGGTTCATCTTGATAAGGATGCAAGTGAGTATACTTTAGGAATATTTTTTCCTAAAGATACAGAAAACAATACCATTCATATGAAGTACAATAAGACTCAACCACAACAAACAGGTGGAGAACTTATGTTTCCCAAAATTCAAAGTAAAATCAACTTTGAAGCAACTAATGGAATAACAGTGACATTAATGCCTGCCAATTAACTGAGGCATTTTACCTCATGATGTCACAAAATTCCTGGCTTCATGAGGATAGGTTCTTCTATTCAAATTAGCACTAGAATTTTTCATGCTATAGAAAAGCTTAATGTTTTTGATATTTATATTTCAGAGTACCTGGAAATTAAAGAAGAAAAATATAGGTTTGAATATTTGATTAGTGCTTTGAGAGATTTTTTGAAAAGAGATGACTTAATAGAGGAAGAAATAGATTCAGCAAAGTATTATTTATTTAATGTTAAGACAAATCTAAAAAATTTTGATATTTAAAAATTAAAAATTTATATCATATATACACAACTTAATGCAAAATTAAACATGATAAATACTGGGAGTAGCTGTAAAATTTTCAGTTGTGATGATTATAGTATTATCTATTTTTTTTATTTGTGAAATAGAATAATTTTTTTTTCATAATATCATAAGAAAATTTGATTTACTTTTGAGGAAATATATTTGTTGTGAAATCTTTAAATGTAATTTTTATTAAATTGGTAGCAAAGGTTCTAAAATAAAAAAACTATAATAAAGAATTTGAAATATATTAGCCATAAAAATGTGCTTTTAATGCTACCAAATTAACTGTATAGTATTTTAGGTCAAACAGGCTTATTAATAAAAAAGTTAATAATAAAGAGTTGATGAAAGAATTTTGAATCAAAAATAGATTAAATTGTATTTTTTTAAGAATAAACTCATTTAATTATTTAAGTTGTTCTACTTCTGATTAAAAATGTTACAATCAAAGAAAAAATTTGTAAAAATTAGTAGATTATTCAATATTAAAAGTAAAGTAACAAAACTAGAGCAGTTATCATATTTTTATATAAAAAATAAAATATTTAAGAATTTAATACAAGTATTTGAAATCATATAAGTATATTTTAAAATCTTTGTTATTGCTTGACTTACAATAATTTTTTTAATAATAAATTTAGAAAATCATGTCAAAGGTTTCTTAATAAATTTCAAAGATGGTCAAATGTTTGATGTATTTGAAGGAAAAAAACTTGAATTATAAAAGATAAATCATATACACAGAACTTTATCTATTTACATTTTGGAATATTAATTTATTGAAAGGGTATGTTTAGCAAAAAAAGGTGATACTGGCTAAATGGAGCTTAAATGATTAATAAAATCTGCAGAAATAGCCCTAGCAATTCCTGGAGGACTTGGGGTATCAACTTTTAAAGGAAATGGATCACACTTGCCTATAAAAAGTTTTATTAATTTTAAAATATAGTTATTTAAATTTTTCCAAATTATTTCTTCCAAGGAGACAAAAGAGGTTCCTGGGCTCTGGTTTCAGCAGCAGGGCTGTTGTTGTTGTCAGTGTTTATATTATTCCTTGGTGCAGTTTTACTAGATGCTGGCGGAGGGGTGCCAGTTTGATTGAGGGCAGGACCAGGAGATGGTAATCTGGTAGCTGTTTGGGATCTGCTGGATGAAGATTCAGAAGAAAAAGAGGTATCAGAAGAATAATTGGCGGCCAGAGGAGAGGTGAAGTTGTTTTCTCCTGAAGCAACAGGAGTTTGGTGTTTAGAAGCAGTGTTGTCTGTTTTGGTGTTAATAGAAGAAGAAATGGCGGAGGTGCACATTTCTCTGGGAGCATTAGGAGGTTGTGGTGTTGGGTTGTTGGTGTTGGATGGAATAATTTGGTTGTTTTTTGGATGAATATGGATTTTCTGAGCCTGATTTTTGTTTTCTGATGAGGCTGGCAGGCTGCCTGACAATGGGATAGCCCCCTGGACACGGTCTAGCAGCCTAGCAGCTGATTTTGGCGCTATTTTTGATGAAGTTGCTGAGAGGAAAGCAGATTATTGGGATGATAAAGCTGGTCTTTTGGGCTTGGGGTTGGGAGTAGAGCGTTGTGATCTTCTGGAGGGAGCAGAAGACAAGGAGGAAGAAGCAGGCCCATACTCTAGTGACCTGGTAGGTGATCTGGATATATATTTATGTGAAGGTGAAGGCGGAGGTATTGGGTAATTGGGATCTCTGTCACACCTTTTCTTTTTGGAGTTTCAAGAATCACAGGCCCTGTTATAGAGTTTGGCCCGAGGGGTAGGAAGAGTGAAAGTGCAAGGTCTGCACATGTGGATGCACTGTTTGCAAGCATAGTCTTTTGGAGCAGTGAAGCAGGGAAGGTCCAATGGGTTATAAATAGGTGATCCAGCTATGACCTGTGAAGGAGCAATAGTGGGAGGAAAAGAGATAAATTAACAGATTTATCAGTGATGTGTAGATGGTGTAGAAAGAGTGGAATTTCAGAAGTTTGGCAGCTGTGCATTGTGCATGGAGGCGGCGCCGCCTTTTCTATGCATCAGTCCTTCAAGACTTTAAACTGAAAATTACTGGCAGTCCGTCAGTACTTTAAATTGAACATTGAGAAGTCCGTAAAGACTTTAAACTGAACCCTGTTACAATCCCCCAAGACTATAAAAAACTGAGGAGGTGTTAATGGTTGATTCCTTCAGGACTATAAACTGATACTGGGAGTTGGTGTGATTCTGGAAGAGGGAATCCAAGGGGGAGTCTCTGAATTTTGTTAAGGCAAGTGTGGGGGTAACTGATGAGCTGGCTGCTCTGTAGAACAGTTACCCCAGAATGTTAGTTTGTTTCTTTGAGTCTTAAATGTTTTGATCTCTGGTTCTGTCTTTTTGATTTAGGTTTTTAGTCCCCCAAGACTATAAACTGATGGTTTTTGAGTCCCCCAAGACTATAAAATGAGGGCTGTTAGTCCCCCAAGACTTAAAACTGAGGATTAGTCCCCCAAAACTGTAAACTGAGGAATTTTTTTATCATGATTGGCTATATTCAGGAAGTCTGGAGAGGTCAAAAATTGTTTTTTTTATTTCTAAGTCAAGATTTTAATCAAGAGTAGGAGACAGAAGAGAATCAAGAGATGTGAAAAAATGTTCAGCATTAGCTTTCAATTGGTGTATGAGGTTCTTCCTTTTCTCAAGATCCTGTGGGTTCCTAGCAGGAGTGGATTGGAAATAGTCTAATAGGAGATTCTTCTTTTGAAAAGAATGTTGTTGAAATTTGTCCTTAATGGTGGGCAAGGGGTTAGGCAGGGGTGTTTCAATTGTTCCCACATTGTCATCATCGCTGTCAAGAGAAAAATGAACTGGAAATTGGTCAGATTGGAGTTCAGTATGAAGAAATTTCATCTTTACCATCAGATGGACCAGGGATGGTAGAAGTGGTAGTAGTAGTAGTGTGGACACTCTTTTTTGGAGGGTGTAATTTGTGGACCAGTCTGGGGATCAGGATAGAAGGCCTAGATCTTTTGGCACTGGTAGAAGGTGGATCAGGTTGTGGAGAAGGTGAAGAAGTTGTGGAAGACAATGGACCAGGTCTGAAGCAAGTCTTTTTCTAAAGTGGCAGGCATCACAGGAGGTTCTGTAGGGATGAGCTGGTGGTGAGATGGATCAGATGAGATTATTGTCAATGCAGTATTGGAAGGGGCCCATGTCAGTAGCAGATTTGGAAAGAAAGCTGAACATGGTGGTTGTTTTATAGGAGAATGTGGACATTCTCTATTGGAGGGAGGATGTGGTCTTCCAAAATTGGCGGAGCCCTTTGTTGGTTTATTTGGTGGTATTTGGGTATGCCTTAAATGGCATTTTTTAAATAATTGGGTATTTTTCTTGAATTACGCAGAAAACATTGAGACTATGGGGATCTGGAGGCTACCATTGGATAGCCCTGGTTTTTCTCTATATTTTATGTCTTGAGGACATTTTTCATAGCATAAGTATTCAGGGGATAATTTCTCACTTTTCATCTTTAAAAGATTGCTGTTGGATTTTGTTTTTTGTGTTTTATGGGCTAACCTCAAATCTTAGGGTTAAGTGCTTAGTAACATTGGAAAGAGTGGAATTTTCTCTATATTTCATGTCTCAATGTTGTTGTAGTGTAATTATGTGTTTTAAGGGTTTTAGTAGTTGTAGGTGAATTTTCTAAGTAGTTTGGGTGTTTTTGGTGGTTTTCTGGCTTCAGGGTGGTCAGGCCGCTTTAGGCAGGCAGACCGCCCGCCTCAGTGCTAGAGGGCTGGAAGTGCTTCTAGGGAGGTTTTGTGCAATTTGGTGGTCAGGAATGCCGGATTTGCAGGTGTGCATGGGCTCTTGATGAGTAGTCTGTGTGTATATAGTGATTAAGACAGTTTGGGGCAACCTTAATTATCATTCAACCATCTGGCTGTGATATCCTTGTTCTTCACTCAGTTTTCACTGTTGTTGGCCACAATTTGGCTGTGTTTTGTTGCAAGTAAGTTCTTCATTTAACTTTACTTAGCAACTGTTTTCTCTGTTATAGTCTTGCAAGCTATAGCAAGTATCATTGCTGTCTCTGGTGTGGATTTTCAACCTACATCAAGTATCATTGCTTTCTCTGGTGTGGACATTAGTCTGCATTTCAGTTCTTTGGTTTGGTAGTCTGTCTGAAGACTACTTTCTTGACTGATAAAGCAGTCAAGTGTGTTTGGAAAAGGGGCTTTGTGATAGCAGGAACCAATTTACTGTAACAGGTAAATCTCACTCTATTTTTCTAAAGGGACAGGGGTTTTTCTTCTGGTTTTACTCCAACTCCCTTGGTCAAGGCCTACAGCTAGTACTATAGGATTGTCTACACTGCCTCATCTGTGAGGTATGATATTGCGAACCCAATTTTTGCTCTTTCGTCTGGGAATTGATGTCCATTGAGCAGGACATAGAGGTTTACCTGCAAAGCATACTGCTCTTCCCGGGGACTTTGTTTTCAATTGAGATTTATGGGACTGCAATTTTTGGGCCTTTGAAAGGTGGCGCCTGTGCTCTGGCTTTGGCTTCGGCAAGATCCAACTCTGCTTTGGTGGGGCTGCGGTATGAGGGTTCTGTTTCTGCTAGGAACTCCATAAGCCTAGCGTTCTGTTCCTGAAAACGTGCCATCTGCTCTTGCATGGCAGCAAGAAGCGCTGCATTGGGTTGGCCTGAAGGATTTATTCTTCTTTAGTAGGATGTCAAATAAGATTGGACAAAATGTTAAGACCTAAGAAGGCGGACTACTACTAGCGCCAACGCTAGCCTTAAACGGGACTGACTTTGTTGGGTTACAACAGTGAGACTAACTAGACTGACTATGTTGGGGTTGCCAACAGTGAGGGATAGACGGGACTGACTATGCTAATTAAACAGTGAGACAAGAGAGTAACTAGATAACTAAGTAAGTTGTCCAATGAGGAGTGCTCCACAGCGCTTGCCCCATATAAACCCCTTATGAAGTATATGCCCTTCCGCCTCTCTCCAATGCATAGTGCCCATAGCGCTCCGCCTCTTCACCTATCAACCAAATCCTAACAATTAAACAGCAATCTTTTTAAATGAAAAATAAGAAATTATCCCCTTAATACTTAAAATCTGAAAAATTTCATCAAGACATAAAATATAGAGAAAGCCCGGGGCTATCCAATGGTAGTACCTGCATCCCCAAAGTCCCAATAGTTGCTGAGTAAATCCAGAAATAAAACTAATTATTAAAAATGACATTCAAGGCATATCAAAATAATGCCAAATAAACCAACAGAGGGCTCCACCAATGTTGGAAGACCACAACATGGAATTTAAATCTAAACAATTGAAATTTGAGATATTAAAACTACAAAAGGATTTTTATCATTATTAATCAATACTTCTGAAGACAATTTTATTGCTTAATTGTAGGTATTAAGTGAATTTATAAGTGCCAAAATTCAAATATGCTTTTTATTTGGTCACTTAATTTAACTCGTCTACAGAATGTGGCTGTGTTTTTATATTTAAAAAAGAAAATTTTTCAGGAATATTCTTTCTAAATATAAAATGATTTTTACAAACCAATAAAAAGGGATTAATAGTCCTGTTTGAAAGAAAACAATTAATCAGTTTTTATCATCTGGTTAATTATCTGCAAAGATCACAAAATTAATTGGCCTATTGACAAACTCCCACTAAGAACAATTTTTATGTTAAATTAGTGGTAAAATTGTTGATTAAATATTACAATTTTATTTTATAACAGGGATTCTTTTTCTGAAATCACTATATAAGTGACCCCAACCTGCTGTAATTATCCAAATATTCCTATAGGGATTTTATTTACTTGCAGCCTCTTTTTGAATTTTTACTTACTGGAAGATAACCAACAGAATTCTTGAGGAAAGGTGCCCAATTTTCAGGCTGAGATCAAGTACAGAGATGTGAACTAGCTTGAATGGTCAGTTGTCTAGAAGATTATACTTTGTCATGAAAAGGGCTCTTATAGCTCTCATTTAAAAAAACTGAATACACATGAGTTTCATAGGTCTTTTTATTCCCAGAAACCTATGTACTTAAATTTAAAGCTTATCATTCACAGCATATACCATTTTGTTCATTTTTAAAAGTTGAAAAAAAAATTTAATGTTGAAGTCAATTTTAAGAATGCTCAGTGTCAGCCAGGCTACTAGACTTGCCCAGTGAAATAATTAATTATTTACTGGATGAAGCCGCACCTTATCATTTTAATTATTTAATTAATTAGTTACATTAAAATTACTTATAATAAATTAGTTAATTACAGAATGATAAAATTAAATATAAAATTGTCCCTTATATTTTTTCTCTAACACCGTGCTCATTTGACAGGTTGGAAAAAATAAAGAATTATATTAAAAAATAGATTTTAAATTAAATTAAGATTTTAATATTCAAATAATATTAAATATATAAAAAAATTCAAATTTCTTATTCAGAATTGACTTCTACAGTAAATATTAAATAAATTGATGTATTTCTGACATACTCTGTAAATACATCTTTTTGACGCCTTCTTTTTAGAACAACTTTATTATTTGAAAATACTCCTTCTGGAATATTCTTTTTCTCTCTCTCTCATACTACTGTTTTCATAATTTGATTGTCGTGCTTTGTCCCTCCTTTGCCTATATAAGGCCTCTCTTTTGGTTGTTTTTTATTCATTCCATTACTACATTATTTTATTACAATTACAAACAATCAAACTTATTCTTATATTCTATAACATTAGTATTTACAATAACATAACTCTAATCTATAAATTATATCAATATTTTAATCCTACCTCTTTTATTTTGAGTAATTAAATCACTTAGATTAAGAAATATGTACCATATTGTTGAGAATCCATTTTAACCCTTAAAATCCTCGTAAAACTTCATACCAAATCTTCTAGACCAAAAGCGTACCTTGACACTCAGGATGAGACTTGCATTGGGAGTTTAATCAGAGATCCATCAAGAATGAGATCAAACTATTGATAAGATATTAAAAAAATTTCAAAGATATGATTCTATTAACTAAATGTTTTAGAAAAAGTAATAATTTTATGTAAATAATAGAAGGTTGAACATTAAAACAATATATTTAAAAAATGTGTTTGAATTTATTGAAAATAAATTGAATTAATTTTTTGTAGATGATAAAATATAAATTAAAAGTGGAAGCTCAAATTTAAAACATGTTAAAAGGTTTTGTATGAAATTTCAAGTTGAATTATATGGAGGTTAGGAACAACATCTGTAACTGACAGTCAGCACACTATAGGAGATTAAAATTCTATAACTTCATCCCAAAACTCATGTTTAAATATGTGGAATAATATTTAATTATAGATTTTAGTTAATGTTAATGCCTTCTTCTAATTTTTACTAAATATCTTTGAAATTTTTGAGTTTTATTGTAGTTTTTACTTCTCAAAATATTTTATAGATAATAGAATTTGACTGATTTTTCAAATATATGTATAATTATTATCTTCATAAAATAAAATTATTTGAAAGAAGGAATGTATTACTATGTATTGATTAATTTCAATATTTCATTACTTTTGATATTTTCAATTTTATTATTGATATAAGTAGTAAAAACATATGTATCTTGAATTACTGAAGATCTATACAAAGCCTTAAACTAGAATTAAATTTCAGTTAAATTTAAAATTGAGGTCTCCACTTTAGTATAACAGGGTGAAGAATTTAAGGCCAAAGCTAAGTATTCATATGATTGAAATAAAGCTGCTTCTTTAGTAAGAAATATAAGATGAAGGTGAATTCTGATGTTTGGTGATATAATAGCATCCACCCTCTTATTTTTAAAAACTCTTATTTCAATTTTTCTCAACCACTTTCTCTAATTTCCTCACTCTTACTAGCACCTTTATGTGTGATCATATTTTCTCAAATAAATTTTTTATGCCTTCCTTTCACCTTTCTTTTTTCTCTCCTCCTTTTTCTTTCACTCCCTATCCCACAAAATCTTAATCTGTTTCTCATCCCGTAAAATTTCTCCCCAATTCTTCCAATACCCTTCAATCAAAAATCAAACCCATTCTGATCTGTTTTTCTCTTCTCTATTATATAGATGGCCACTTTAAACCCATTTTTCTTCCCTCTCTATCCCTTTTTTTCAACCCATATTTTTAATTTCTATCATCACCCTTTGCCTTTTTCTACACTTATCCTCTGATGAATACCTTTTTGTTTCCTTCTCAAAAAAATCTTCTTGGTTTGTATGAGCTATAACAAGCATAAAGGTCTGGGGAAGTGATAAATAGGGGTGGGATGAAGTGGAAAGGGGTAGGGATTCTTTTAAAGGGTCTGAGAACATTTGATAGATGAATAAAGGGTTTAGAATCATGGAAATAATTGTGTTAAGAGAAAAGAAGTGAAATTTTTATCAGGGGAATAACATTGAAAGAAATTTGTTTGTGTAAGAAAGAAGGCAGGAATGGAGAGGTAAGTAATAGTTTTCTACAAAAAAAATAATAATAAAACATTAGCAATATGTTATATAGCATGGAAACAGGAATGAAATCAACTCAAAAAACAAATAGAAATCAAACAACCATTTTTATACTATTCATTCTAATAAAATTTCAGTTTATGTCTTTCCTTTATTATATTTTGAAGATAAAGGGTTAATATATTGTAAAAAATACTATTACATGCATATATTTTTTATTTATTGAATAGAAAAGAGAGTAGATATTTCTATTAGAGATTAATTTTATCCCCAAATTATTATTTCCTTCATTTTTATAATTGTTTTACATTTTTCAGATATTTCAAATATTAATAATTGTTAATAAAATCTTTTTGAATGATTAGATTCAAATTTTTGTTTCAAATTATTACTGGGTAAAATTAATGGTAGTTATTAATTCCCAAAATATTATTCTTGAATGATTTACTATAGTGCCTTATAATATCGCAATATATTAACAATTAGGTATAATTATTTGAATACTTAAGATAACTTGTCTTTCAATTTAAATTGGGGTGTGTCTAGTTTTAAATGTAACAAAGTATAAAATTATTCTAAACATTTTGTAGCTTTCCAGACTGGCTTAGCTGTGGGGAGGGTTTATTTCAAGATACCATTAAAAAACTGTGTTTTTAATGCTTTAAAATTGTGTCAAAAAATTTTCACATGTCTTAAATTAATAATCAAGCTAGCTTCATCAGAGTTTCAATGTATCTTCACACTTTATTCCTTATTTTTTATCACTACCTCAATGTGTGCTCAATTAGATATGAATTTAGGTTCAAGGTTGCGGACTTTCTAGCAAGTCTGCCACCCATATTGCATGGTGATGGCTAAAGGGTCATCTTTTTTTTTGCTTAATAGAATGAGAGATGTAAAGATATAGTAAACAGGTGTATAGAAAGGGTCAGAAGGATAAGTTAAAGTTTAATTCTGGTAAGGCAAGGTTAAGGGAAAATGAGGAGAAGTTCAAGAATAAATCACCTGCAAAGATGTTGTGGACAGGTATATAGCAAAGGTTAGAAGGATATGTTAGATGTCAATGCCAATAAGGCAGGGTCAAGGTCAAATGAGGAGAAGGTAAAGGATATAGGTCAATGAAGTATAGTAGATAGTCAGAAGGAATAGGTAAGTGAAGGTCAAAAGTGGTGAGAACGATGGATGTCAAACTAAGGGGGGAAGACATCCATTTTATATAGTGTTAGTAGTTCATAACTGGAAGGTAAAAGAGAGAAGAGTTAATTAGGTAGCAAGATATATAACATTAGAAGAGCAATAATGAAAGTCTAATTTTTGGGGGAATATTATAGTTTAATATGTGATGATATGTAGAAAGTTAGAAAACCAAGTTTGAGAGGGAAGAAAAAAATTGAAATAATCTAACAAGAGGTTACAGAATAAAAAAGCTGGAGATTTGAATGATGATAAAAGTAGGGAATTGAGTAATACACATCCAGATTTGAGCAGGGATACTGAGTGGGGTGTTCAGATAGAAATTTTCTTAAGGCTTAAGGAAGATATTTAGGTATTTTAAGGGAGAGAAAGGCCTAAGATTAGGATCCATTATTTTAAAACATGTGACTGGATAACAAATCAATTATGGATGGGATGATTTTGGGGTGCATCATTTAGAGAGGAATCTGGGGCATAAGAGAAAGATAAATGGGTTATTTTATGTTTTTATCCACTGGCCCCAGGTCTAGTAGATTAGAGACTTCCATCATTAATAATGTCGGACCCGGGCAAAAAAAGAGCGGATTCCTAATGGCAGAAGAAAGTACTTTGATACCCCCTATTATGTCACAAAGTTACTTGGTGATTTGCCTCTCACACAATAACCTTACTCTTGCGTATTAGTTTACTGCTATTTTTTCTCTTCCACTTGTCCTTTTCTAATTTGTATTTAGACTTAACCATTTCACCCTATTATTCATGTTCCAAGTTAAATGAGAACGCAAAAGTTTTTTTTTTTTAAATTGATGAGGCTCTGCAACAAGAAGCTAAAACGGCCAAAAAAAAAAAAAAAAAATTGTTGCTCATCAATCTGTAAGTTTTGAATTCTTTTTTCCTGGCATTTTTTTTTGGCATTTTTTTTGTGCAGAACCCCGCCAAGTAATTTTGTAATCGCAGCAAAATATCAACCACTTATCAACGGTCCGTTTTTGGTTGGTTATTGAAATGAATTGCATGCGCTTCAGTCAGAAGTATGAAGTTTGAGGAAACTGTGTACCTTAAAAGCTTAAAATTACTATAAAAATAAGTTATGATACATTGTTGGTATAAAACAAATGGATTTTTTTTCAAAAAAAAAACCATGGGTATCTTGTTGATATTCCTAACACTAGATACTCAAATGAAGTATTTAAAAATTATATAAAAAGGGTCACAAATAAGTTCTTTTGTATTCCTTGAAGTAAGCAACTTAAAGGTATAAAATTTCCTGCCTTAGCAAGATAGTAATCAATAAATCTAAACCGTGTTTACAAAACAGGTAATCTGTTGCACTATCAAACACGAAAAAGCAGATTCCAGAAGCTGTAAAAAGAGTTCTTCTGAATGAAAAGTGGCGAATACCTTTCTTCAAAATAATGACACTTCATGGCTTTAGTTGTCGATTCAAAACTTTAGCGCTTGTATTTTGGGGACGTTTGGGCCAAGCGTTGATTAACCCGTTCCAAAGTTCAAGATTTGAAAATTTGACGCTATTTTTAGCAATTGAGTCTTGTGTGTTAGCATTGGAAAAAGGCTGAGGTTGTTCGTCAGTCGTTTTAGATATGATTTCATTTGGAAGATTATTGTTAAATACTAATAAGGACACCCCAAGTGAGTTTTGCATCCAGGGGTAAACTCGAGTTGTGATAATCGTCTGGTCATTGGCATAAATTTCAATGATACTTCCGTCAACAACAATCGTTAAATCAAGTGGCTCTCGTGTCGTTTGCTTGTTAGATGACCCGACAATGGGCCAAAGGCGCAGTTTTCCAGATTCCGTGGAATTACCATCTAGCGGTAGAAAATGAAATTCATGAGACAATTGAAAATTCTGACGCATCATTGTTTAACAGAGCAAAAAAATTTAGCTTACAGGAATCGATAAGTGAGCTGTGAGACCGATCAACAACCAGCCGTTCCTCAATCGGACTGTAGTACACATCAGTCCACTCCTGTTCACTTGCTAGAATCCTCAATCCAGCGTTAAGAGGCAAAGTGACATTTGACCCAGTTCCAAAGCTATCCTCAGAAAAAATCAATCTTGCCTTAACCAGGTAGTGCTTATCTGTGGGCTGATACTTAAATGGAACTAAATTCAGACTTTCTACAGAGATGGAGCTCGAAGAATTAGTTATCTTTTTAGGAGAAAGAGTTATCTGATTTGATTTTGTCACATTAGAAGCGGCTTTGTATGCATCCAGTATTTCAGGAATAATTTTTTGCCCAAAAGTGACAATAGAAGTGGTGTTGTCTGTTTCGGGTTGAGCTGTCCAGGCTCCAAAAAAATACGGCTTGACAAAATTTGGATCTACTTTTTTAATCACTTTCACGTAAGAATCCCTAAAAAGGGTGAAAGCTCCCTGGTACCCACGCTGACGAGTCAAGGTATCCTTAGCATCGTCTTCCTGAAAAACTATTAGAATCAGAAAAGGTAACAAGCCAAGCCAAAGCCACAATGGCATGATTAAAGATAAAAGAGAAATAACCCCACTAACTAAAACCCATCCAACAATGATAGAACGCTTCTCTCCAAGTGCAAAAGATGTGAAAGCATAGGCCTTCCCCCAATCGATCACACCGGAAAATGTAACTTCACTTTTTAAATATGCACCTTCTGGATCATCTTGGGAGGCGTTTTTGATATCCAGTGCAGCCCATAATGGCCAATAATTGAATGAACTACCTTTTCTACCCCCTTCAGTTCCAGAAGTCAGAAAATCAATTTCAAAAGGTGAAGCTGAAGTATTTTTATCGGTGTCTAAAGTAGCACGGCCATTCTCGTTTAATCTTATTAATGCACCACATTCAAAATCAAACCCCATGGCTCCACGCCATTCTGTAGCAGTTGGCTGCGCTGGAAGAGAGACAATAGGACCTAGATATGACCAATGTAAGAGATCCCCATCATTTTGTTGGCGATACAGAAACAGACGCGGGCCTCCTGCTTTAGGATCCGCTTCCACCCTGATACCACCGCTGATTGTTAAAAATTGTTTTCCAGTAGCTGTAAGAGTTCTATTGGAGTTTTCTAATAATTTCTCCAATTTAGAGGAAGTAAAGACATAAGGATCTCGAAATCCTGTGAGATTATTTTCTGGCCATTTAACTTCCAACAGACAAGGAACAATATGTTTGTAAGCATGAATCGCCAAAGACACAAGCTTAATTATGAACAATCAACTGACAAATTATAGGATTTCCATCAACCCCATTTTCTAGTTTAATCCAGCTTTCCCCATCATCAGTAGTGTAAGCAATATTTTGAGTTTCGATTCCTTCATATTCAGGTGGATTTGTGCGAAACCCAAGCGGGCCAGGGTTCACACCCGTATAAATGATTGTGGGGTGATTTTCCCAACCATCTTTAATGATTGTTCCATCAAAAACTGCCAACTTGTCGAATGCATGAGAAGCAGCCTGTATATGAAGGAGATTAATCTAGAATGAAATCCCGTGTCGAAATTTGGAGCAATTCTCTCACCAAGGTTCTCGTATCATTCCAATGATGATCTGGGAAAACAATTTTAATAGCGGAAATATGATTGAATAAAAGTTGAATTCTTACAATCTTCAAAGTAAACCAAGTCTGGGGATGATGCCGAGCATTGTGCCATACTACCGTTTAAAAACTATTTAAAATTTATACCCTCAGATTGATAAAATCGATTATGTACTAAATTTAAAGTTATCCTCACAGTCCATTGATTTGGATCACATTGATAGCCAATATGGAAACTTCCATCTTTTCTTTGGACTACGCATCAACCGCAACATGAATTTAAGAGACAAAATTTTCAACACTATATCTTGTTAATCATGAAAAGGAGCTTACATATTCCCATCGGATCGTTCATCCATCCCAATGGAGCAATTACCCTTGCCTTGGGTCTCCATGTTAGAAACAATGAATCATTTGGGCAGGAAGACAAGTTTTGCGGTGGGGAAAAGCGGTCAAAGGAACATTCTGAACTTGAGGCGCTATAATTCAAAGAGTTGGTTTGTAGGTTCTTTGGTATAGAGATAGAACTTTCAGTGGAGTTTGTTGCCAATGCAGCACCCACCAACACAGCCAATATGACGGTCAAATAGTGAAAGTACGCAGAAAGGAATGAAAATTTTATCATTATATGTGAAATATTTTTATGTGGAGTTGGGTGGCGAAACATGTAAGAGCCATTTTTTCGCAGAGACATGGTTATTTGTATCCAAATACTTATCAAGTATCTATGAAAAAACTGGTTAGGTCTACAAGTTGGGGTAAAATAAAACAATAGATGGTAATGAAAGAACGTGATATTCGAAGCAAATACTTATAGGAAAAGTCGTAACTTCTGGATCATGATTTGAAGCAATAATTATATCCCTTATCGGAATAAATCGGAAAAAGTTAGAGGTTAGCGTTGAGCGAAATATGACATCATCAAAGTTAACAACATCCCCAACATGATTCATCAGATGAGTTAGTTCAAGTGAAACACCTTTCAATAATTTCACAAAATCGAAGTTAAATAAAATATTGGTTCTCACGTGTCCGGTATTTTATTTTCCTTTTTTTGGAGAGTAATTTCCTAATTTTGGCGTCAGTAGGAGGAGGCCAACCAAGAACTTTGTTTCGCTTCTACACAGTTTCTTTCCTATCTTTCCATTTCCATTTCCATTCCTTTTTTTTTTTTTTTTTTTTTTTTTTTTTCGTTGCTGCTACTTACACCACAAGAGAATCGATGGCGTTTTGTGCTTTTCGCCACCTGATCGTTTGACCTGTCAGTCAAGAAATCTATCATTTATTGGCTTGAGACATTTCAAACAGCTTTTATTGGTGGAAAAGACAGTTGATGTTGACCTTTCGGAGGCAAAACAAAAGTTGTTTGAAATGTCTCAAGCCAATAAATGATAGATTTCTTGACTGACAGGTCAAACGATCAGGTGGAGAAGAGCACAAAACGCCATCGATTCTCTTGTGGTGTTATTTTTAAAATAAAATGTTGAAAAATGGTCCAAGTTGAAAATCTGACTTCTTAAAATGCAATTTGTCTATAAATTTGCTCATGATAATTTTTTTTGATTGTTTTTATTAGGGACTCGAGTAAGTAGTTCAAGATCTTGTCGCCGGTTAATTGAAAGATTAAGAAAAAAAGACTTAATCATCTTAAAAACACATACTGAATTGCAAGAGATAGAAAAATATCGGCTCTCCTTTCTCCAGATATTTATATTTATAAACATTTTAGCAAAATAATTTTCTTTAAAGCTTGAATTACCCATAGTAAAACATCAGAATCACGTGTGGTATTCTTGACTTATCACATGGTCCGTATTAGATCATCTCAGTATGACAAACAGATTCCAAAACTTCACTAGGGGTTTTTGTACTCAGTGTTGCTTCATCGCTGGATCCCTTCTTAGATTTGCTATAGTGAAATAGGTCATGAAATTTTGTTGCTTCAAAATTCACGCTACAGCTAAGATGGAAAAGCTTGTGGAATTTTTGAAGAAAAAATTAAATTTTCTGTCACAAAAAATGATTTGCCTATTCAAAAGCCCTAGAGATAGGTCGGGGGTACTTCCTTTTGAATAGGCAAACCATATTTTTGTGAGGCGAACTTTTTCTTTATGTGAAAATTTCCGCAACCTTCTCCAACTTAGCTGCATGAAGCCACTATTACTACAGCTATACCAACAATTGTTGGTGCACAATTTGAAGAAAATTTTCGACTTTGCAACCAATGTGACAGCCAGCTGAATTGACAATACACGCCAACAATCAAGTCGGCCGTCAAAATGTAGTACAAAGTAGCAAAATTTTGTCAACTTTTGCACCAACAATCATTGGTATAGCTGTATTCACCAAAGTTTAATCCCCAAAAAACATGTCATTACGATGTAAAGATACAGTATCATACTCCACGTCTTACCGCTGCCGTTGCAACCTTTTGGATAAATGTTTCAGTAAACGTACAACATGAAATACAAATCACATCCACAGTATTTTTTTCTGAACGAGTCGAACCGACTCAAGTGTACGCCAATTTTATAGCAGTGTATTTAGGACATACTTGACAAGCTCAATTTGTGGGGAAGTTGGGAAGTGAAGGGTAAGTAAATGAACCGGGTTGTAACCTATTGCAAATCTCGACAAGAGAATGTCTGGCGTTCAGAACGACACAAGAGAGTCATAGCGGCAAGTAGAGTGTGAGTTGGTTTTTTGGGCTGTTGCCGTTTTAATGCTATACTATCACAGATATATTGGATTTCTTAGCCTTTTTGTCGTTTCGTTGGACTTTTTTATTTTTATAAGTTTTTTTCGTTTTTTACTACTTTCAATCTGTTTTCAATTTTTTTACTCGGCCAGCAAGAAAAATCTATGGGTAAAAGGGGTCTTGAAACACTTCCACCACCTAGAAATGTAAATTGTCCTCCTTCCACTTCCTACTACTACCGTTTTGTGAAAATTTAATCTCCGCATTATTCTCAACCCTTTAGGTACAAGGTCATCTGATTTATAATTTTCATGTCACTACAGTCTATTGTTCAAGGTTTCATTCACATGTATGGGTTTAAGGTAAAGGTTGGTAATACTTATGATGAGTCCCCCGAATATTGCTACAAAATGAGAAAATGAATGCGGGTCGGCTTTTAGCAAATCCAAGACAGAACATAGCTAGTCTATGTCAGAATTATTAGCTCTGCTGGTTCATATCATTATTACCGTCGTTAAACTTTAATATTAGGGGGTATTAAATTGTGAATCCTTCATTTCAAAATACCTCTTTTTTCCACCAAATTAACCATGATTATTTATTAAAATATGACATATTGTGCCCCCCAAACACCTTTTTACTGAGAGTTAATGTCAAGTTTGTGGCTTTCTTTTTGTGTTGTGAAATACCTTTTAAATAATTACAAATTCCTAACTTTGATACCCCCTATTGATTATACTTTTTTATTAAGTTCTTTAAGTCATTCGTTGCACCACGCAATATTTGGGGGAGACTTGCTAGCAAGTCCTCAACTTGAACTTAGATGGAACTCAGATGGAACTTATAATGAGCTGATACTGAACTCTACTTTGAGCTCATCTTGAGCTATTAACCAAGGATGGATGATGATGTGCTGAAATAATAGTGAGAGTTTATTGAAAAAATAATAGAAATAAAAACAAAAGGTAGCTTAAGAATCTGATTGATTCACAGTACTTTTTCATAAAACACAATTCAATTTTTATTTCAAATCACAATTGATCATTAAAAAGACTGAAAAATATACTACTTTTTCCAAAGTATCACTTTTGACCTGTCTAATGAGTTTGTTAATTTTTTTGAAAAAGAATACATATATAAATTAATGGCTTTTTTAATTGAAAACTCCTTCTACCATAGAATTTCAGGCTTCAATTCTTAAATCTAAACCATATCACCTAATTTTTTTATCTATGTTTATAATAGTGGGTATCAAAGTTGACCAATCTGCAAGTAAATTAATTGCAGATAAAAATCCTTATACCCCAATTATCTTCTGCAATTATTTTTGCTAATAATTGGGTTATTAGACATTTTACATGTCAAAGTAGACCTCTTATCCAACATTTTTCTGCTCAATTTTTCATAACCACATATTGAACAAATTTCTGTCATAACCACATCTTGGTGTCACCGGACGACCTACGCACAAGGTCAAGGATGTTCCTGCAAGTGAGATGAAAGATTTAGATACTTCTTCGAAGCACAGAGGGATGGTTCGAGGAAGTGATTCAAAGATGACTTGAAGGAAGATCTACTTCTTCCAGATATGTTTGAGAAGAATCCTAATATAGTTTGAAAGGTAATATTAAAATTCTTACAATCTCACAAAGGGTTGTAAACTCAACAATCAAGATTTAGGATTTAGAAGTGATTATTGAGTAATGAAAGAAAGATACAAAAATAATGATTTAACTTTAAAAGATTTACCACTATTAATTATAAATACATTTTATAATTTAATTCTATGGAATATTGAACCAAAAAACCCAACCCTTTTTATATCCTTTACTCCTCCTTGCATTGACCTCATACCCATCCACTATTCCGCACCCCACAGACCATTTAAAATATATCCATTACACCTGGACCCTCCTCACTAACATCGGTTAACCCCTTAATCCTTCACTAACCATTCCGTCCATTCTCACTACCCCTTAATAACCCACAGACATTTCATAAACCTTTTAATGTACTATTATATTGATTATTGCGCTGTGCGTCGCTTATTGAGAAAATAACTAAGACACACTATTGAGAAATTGACGAATTTAGATTTAGAGTTTAGACTAGCGCAGTTGAATAGCAAGTACACAAAGGAAAGTCGCAGTTGCTATGGAGAATTGCTTTCTGCGCTTCGAGTATGGATTTGAGCCCCTTATTATTGATTTAATGAGCTGCTTTTGCCTCGAGTGTCACGTGGCGTGTGACAGATGCCCGGGTATAAGAACGCGAGCTCCGTTGAGCGTAAGACATATTTCCCACACTAATTTTCCTTCCTCTTTATTTAATTATTATTATTATTATTTTTTTAACTCACTATGACGGATTTCCCTACACCGACTCCCACACCTCCACACCCTAAAGCGGATGGGGGTGTTGTTACACGACAATTTTCGAAGACTTGCACGGCCTGCGAGTCGATGGAGTATTTTTGCGTGGAGAGCACGGCGACACAAGGGCCTCGCCAGAAGTGCGAGTTTTGCCAATGGAGAAGGGTGGTGTGTGACGCCTTAGCGAAGAATGCCGACATTGAGAGTTGGTTTACTAAGACAAAGTATTGGGTGATCCCCAAAAAGAAGAAAGTAGTCGACGACATTTGGGATGTGTCCATTGGGGACGATCAATCAGTGGGGGAGAATGAGGAGGAAGTTGAGGATGATGTGACAACCTGGGTGACTAGGGATGCGAGCAAGAGGCGGGCCGTTGAGGAGGAAGTCGACGAATTGGTCGATGAGGAAGAAGAAATTCCCATCTCAAGGAAAAACCCAAAAAAACGATGGGTGGTCATCAAAGATGACGAAGAGGAGAGGGAGGTGGCAGAGAAGGTCACTCCTAAATTATTTTTGGAGGTTGACCCAATCTTCGAAGTAAGTTCACTTTTTTATAATTCATAAATTTAATTACTGATGATCCTGTTTTAGAATTCAGACGTCATCATCAAAGTCCCTATGGCGGAAGCTTCAAATATGGAAGCGACCCTTGTGGAACCCACGGCTGTGGAAGTGGCAGTGTCGGTGGAGGATAGGTTACCGACTGTTACCTTGAGGGAGGAAAATGAAGAAACCCTTGATCAAGTATGGTCAAAGAAGCCTCGTCAGGTTCGACGAGCAAAATTTATTGAAGACTTGAGCGGCGAGATCAATAAAATTGTCGATGCCGCTTCCTTCGACGTAGCCGAGGAGCTACTTGAACTTGGGGAATTGATTCTGGTAGGAGAGGGGGAGAATTTTAAAAAATGTAGAAAGGAGATAAGGGAAATTTTGGAGAAGATGAAGGGATTGGTTCGGGAGAAGATAAAAGAGAAAAGAAGAAAAAGGAATGTAGAAACAATTTGTATTTAGTTATTTTATTTTGTTATTTTATTTAGAATTTTAATATTTATTTTTATAAGATTTGAATGAGAGAAGAAAGAAGAAGAAGAGAAAAAAAATAGTTGATTGAAAAAATTTTTTGTAAAGAAAATTTAATGAAAAGAAAAAAAATTGTTATTTAAGTTTTTTAATTGAAGATTTGAGGGATTTTAGTTATTTGAAAAAAGAAAAGAAAGAAAAGGAAAAGAAGAAATAAAAATTTTAAGAGGATTTTGAAAGAAAGAAGTAATTTGTTTGGAAGAATTTAAAAGAGTGATTTAGAAGTTAAAGTGAAGTTCAAGAAAGATGGTCATGTAATGTTCGTGAAGAATTTTGATAGTTCGAGGAAAAGAAAATTTTAAAGAAAGAATGTATATAGAAAATTGAGAAGAAATTATTTTTATTTTTATTTGTTTTATTTTATTTTATTTTAATTTAATTTTATTCTTATTTTCATTTTAGTTTATTTTAATTTAATTTAATTTAATTTTAATTTAATTTTAATTTTATTTTTATTTTATTTTAATTTAATTTAATTTATTTTTTTAAAAGAAAGTTGAAAAATTTTGAAAAGAAAAAGAATAAAGAAGAAAAGAAAAGAATTTTTTTTTTTTTAGAAGTAAAGATGTTTTAGATTTTAAAAGAAAAAAAAAGAACAGAGAAAAATGAAAAAAAAGAAAAAAAAAGTAAAAGAGAGTTTTAAGGTTTTGGTTTTAAAGGATATTTAAGATGAAAAGATTTTAGGAGTTCAGGGGCGTTAGAAACATTGATGGCTGGTTCCCAGGATGTTTTGTCTGAGTCATCGAGGAAGCCTTCCCATTCCACGAGGTATTGAAGTTTCCCCTTGCGCATTCTTGAATCAAGAATATGGCTTACTTCCCACTCTAGATGGTCTTCTACTTCAACCGGTTCTGGAGGAGGTTGGTTCTTGCCCGGGTATGTTTCTCGAGCCAGTTCCAGGAGAGATACGTGAAAAACAGGGTGAATAGCCTGCCATTTAGGAGGTAGATTGAGTCGAAATGCAGTTTTAGAGATTTCAGAGTCGATTTCGAATGGCCCCAAGCGTTTTTCAGCCAGTTTCTTTGATGGTTGAGTCGTTCAAATGTTTTGTGCGTCGAGCCATACCTTGTCTCCTGGTTTAAAAGAAGGAGCAGTTTGTCGATGTTTGTCAGCCTGTTCCTTGTACCTTCGAACTGCTAATTCCAAATTTGATTTAAGTTCCTCTTGGAGTCGTGATATGGTTCGAAGATAATGTTCCGCAGGATGATTAGTTCCTACATGGATTGAATTGAATTGAGGATGTCTTCCATAAACAGTTTAGAAAGGAGATTGTTGTGTCGAAGAATGAGTCGAGTTATTATAAGCAAATTCGGCCAATGGTAACCATGTGGTCCAATCGTCTTGTTGGTAGCTGACATACATTCGAAGGTATTGTTCAAGGATTTGGTTGACCCTTTCTGTTTGCCCATTGGTTTCAGGATGATAGGCTGTGGAGAGGTTCCTTGTGATATTGAGTTGTTGACACAGTTGAGTCCAAAATGTGGATACAAACAATGAGCCTCTATCTGAAATAATATCATTAGGTAAGCCGTGTTTGGAAAATACATATTCTAGAAACAATTTTGACAAATCTTCTGCTGTAGCAGTAGTAGTGGTTTTAATAAAAATAGAAATTTTTGAAAATCTATCTACTATTACTAATATAGCATCAAAATTATTAGAAAGAGGAAGTTGAGAAATAAAATCCATCAATAAAGATTCGCAAGGTTTAGAGGGAATAGGAAGTGATTGAAGCAACCCATACTACTGGTGACAGGGAGCCTTATTCCTATTACATTCGTAACAAGCTTTTATATAGGCCTTGATTTCCCTGGTCATACCTGGCCAGAAGAAATCCCTTGCTATTAACTGGTAGGTTTTATCCACCCCAAAATGACCAGCTAATGGAGAATCATGTTGACTATTGAAAATCCATAATTTTATCTCATTGTTGTCGGGTATGACTACTCTACCTTCGAAGACTAATAGACCTGATTCAATACTAAATCTTTTGGCCCCTTGCTTCGAGAGTATTTTGTCTTTTAACCCTAAACAATAATCGTTCTTCAACTGAGCTTCGAGGATGTTGGATAGTGGATTTTGAAGCAATTGAATTTTCATCGAATTAAGTTGATGAGTCGTTAACATTGATTTGTTGAAGATTGATTTCACATTTGCTGGGTTTTTGTCAGCAAATGCGTCCCCCCGCTGTGGGTAAACGTTGTCCCGACGTGACAAGATATCTGGGACAATGCAGTTCTTACCTGGGCGATAGGAAGTAGAAAAAGGAAATTCAGACAGAAATTCAGCCCACCTGGCTTGATGCCCGGTTAACACTTTGGAAGACATAAAATATTTCAAAGAATTATGGTCAGTTAAAATTTGAAAAGGACTATCTAAGCTGAGAAGAAAAGAGCGCCATTTTTTAAGACAATGAATAATAGCTAAATGCTCTTTGTCATGAATTTCATAATTTAATTCTGCTGCAATGAGTTTGCCTGACTCAAAAGCAACATGATGAAAAAGTTTTGTTTCCGGATTCAATTGAGAAATGACCCCTGCGATAGCATAATCGCTCGAATCTGTCTTGACTATTGTCGAAGCAGAAGGATCAAAGTGTCAAAGAATTGGAGCTGTGGTGAACGCCATCTTCAATGCTTTGAATCTCTTTCGTGCTGTAGAAGTAAAAACAAAAGGAATATCTTTTCTAAGAAGAGAAGTAAGATTGGAAATAGTTTTAGATTAATCTTTAATAAATCTTCTATAGAAATTTGCAAAACCCAAAAATCCCTGGAGGGATTTAACGGATTTGCGCTCAGGCCATTCCAGGAACTTTTAAACTTTTTTGTCCTCCATGACTAAACCATCAGTGGATAATGTAAAACCCAAAAAATCAATAGATTTAAGATGGAATTTGCATTTATTATGCTTGGCGTAGAGACCGTGATCTTGAAGTCGATTTAAAACCTGTTGAACATGATGAATATGTTCATCTAGTGTCTTTGAGAAAATTAAAATATCATCTAAATAGACGACAACAAATTTTTCGACAACATCTTGAAAGATGTCATTGACAAAAGTTTGAAAAGTAGATGGTGCGTTACACAATCCAAAAGGCATAACTAAATATTCAAAACTACAAAATCTAGTGCACATTGCAGTCAGTGGTTCATGACCTTCCGCAATGCGAATAAGATTGTAAGTGCCTCTAAGATCAATTTTAGAAAAGAAATTAGCACCATTAAAAAGGGTAAGAAGCAATGACATAGGAGGAACAGGATATGCATTCTTCTTAGTGACTGTGTTGAGCTTTCTATAGTCAACACACAACCTAAGACTATCATCCTTCTTTTTTACAAAGAGGACAGGGGAGCCGGTTGGAGATTTACTGGCTCTGATGAAACCTTTGACTACATTCTCTGAAATGTAGTCTCAAAGAACTTGAGATTTGTCCTTCGACAAGGAATAGACAGGACCTGCCGGAGGTACTGGACCTATTAACTCTATCTGATGGTCGTAGGGTCGATGAGGTGGTAACTTATTGGCCTTGCGAATTGAAAAAACA
Organism: Hemileia vastatrix; assembly: GCA_030280995.1. NCBI lineage: Eukaryota > Fungi > Basidiomycota > Pucciniomycetes > Pucciniales > Zaghouaniaceae > Hemileia > Hemileia vastatrix. The sequence continues at coordinate 32,971,462 of JASXTE010000010.1, read as the reverse complement.
TTGAGGAAATCATCATAGATTTCTGGTAGAGTCGATTTAATGGCTTCAACGTCGATTTGGTCGTCCTCATCATCTTCGAGAGAATCTGTTGAGGGAAGACCAGAATTGAGAGAGCATAATTTGATTACTTTGAGGCAATTTAAATCCTCTTCAAGTGAAGTCATAGAGCTAGAAGGGTTAGCCGATTGCTCATTTAAAGAAAGATCAGATGCTTGCAAGTCATCTGGCAGAGATTTGTCCTCTAGCAGGACATTGTCAGGCGGGTTGTTTAATTCCCTATTGACATGCATTGAAGAATCAGAAATATACTTAGTCTGTGGGGTGATCAATCCCCGTGTCCAATCAATTTCAGGATTCCAATGCGTTTAAACGTCATGGCCAAGAATGGTATCATCCATCCTTGGGGCGTCCAAGACTGATAATTCCCACTCGAAGGGGGGGAAATTCGGAAAGTTGAAAACCCATAAAACTTTCTTACTGACCCAATATCTGGGTTCCTCTGATTCGACCAAATAAATTGGAGTTCGATTGATATCTGTAAATGTCAGCTGTAACTTCTCAGCAAAAGATAAACTGACAAAAGAAATTGAAGCTCCAGAGTCTATAAGACAACTGAAGGGGATATCCTCCTTAAAAAGAATGAATCTCAAGCGATTTAAGGCAACTCCAGTCCTTAAGACATGGAGGTTCTGTGCGCTGGGAGAGATAAGATAGCTTGCTTTGCACACAAGTAAACTATCTACTAGTACCTTCTCTTTCCTTCAATTTTACACAATCTTCCAGCTTGTGCTTACCCCCACAATACATACATAACCCATTATCTGCTCGCCTCTTCCTCTCAGCTTCTTTAAGTTCCCCTTTAAGATCCAGTACTTTGCTGATATCACCTGGGGTCGAGCTTTTTGGTCGAGGTTTGTCCTTTCCCTTATTGGGTTTGGATTGAGTCGAGGAGGATTGAGTTGTTCGTGGGTGAGAAGAAGGTCCCAACTTAAAATTTAGGCCTTGAGATTTGTTGGCGTATCGATGATGTTGCAGTAGTCCTTGGTAAACACCGTCAAGTTCGAGGGTTCAATCCATTAAATCTGTTAAAGTAGTCATCTTCTGACCGTGAAGATTTAACTGATCCAGAATCCTCAAAGGAAGTCCTTTTTAGAAATGATACTTAAGGGCAGCATCATTCCAACCTACTCAAGTTTGAAGCGCTCTGAAGTTTGAGATATATTTAAAGGCTTTCCCATTATCACTCATGCAAAGAAAATCAAGTTCAATTTCTGCGTTGTCAGTTTCATTAGGGTCACCAAACAACGTGAAGAGTTGGTCTTCAAACTTTTCCCAGTTATTAATAAGTAAGTGGGTTTTGGTCTAAGAGAGCATGAGGAGATAAGGTTCAAACCATCTTGCTGTTTTCCGGCCAGGAATGAAGAAGCATAAACAAACTTTGATCGGTCGTTATTGAAGGTTCGAGGGTCATTATGGAAAAGGAGCTTGCAGGTTTGCAAGAAGGGTCACAATCTCTCTGGATGTAATTCATCAAATTTATCAGGAGATTTCATAGAAGGAGTTTTGAATTTAGATCCCTCTGAAGACGTTGAATTTGAAAGGGTCTTCATGAAAAGTCTCATGAAATCTTCCAGAGAATTGGATGGTCCAGGCTCTGAAGGTTGACCAGAAGGGTGATTAGCAGGGGCGGATGGTGCCTCGTGCATTGTATCCTCTCCTTCTTCATCATCACTAGAATCATCAAAATCTTGTGGGATGTCTTCTACAGATTGGACTGAATGTTGCTGTTCCCTAAGGTTGAGTGGCTCCAAGGAGTGAGTGTGGGACACAGGCCGTGTGGCTGTTGGCCTGCCTCTGGCGCAAGCTCTAGTAGTAGCGCCTGTAGGAGGAGTGCATTGAACAGGTGCCATTTTAAGGATTTAGAGAAAACACCTGAAAAGGGACATAGTAGTGCAAAGAATGAGAACTACGGAGAATTAAATTATACTGTCACCGGACGACCTACACACAAGGTCGAGGATGTTCCTGCAAGTGAGATGAAAGATTTAGATACTTCTTTGAAGCACAGAGGGATGGTTCAAGGAAGTGATTTGAAGATGACTCAAAGGAAGATCTACTGCTTCAAGATATGTTAGAGAAGAATCCTAATATAGTTTGAAAGGTAATATTAAAATTCTTACAATCTCACAAAGGGTTGTAAACTCAACAATCAAGATTTAGGATTTAGAAGTGATTATTGAGTAATGAAAGAAAGATACAAAAATAATGATTTAACTTTAAAAGATTTACCACTATTAATTATAAATACATTTTATAATTTAATTCTATGGAATATTGAACCAAAAAACCCAACCCTTTTTATATCCTTTACTCCTCCTTGCATTGACCTCATACCCATCCACTATTCCGCACCCCACAGACCATTTAAAATATATCCATTACACCTGGACCCTCCTCACTAACATCGGTTAACCCCTTAATCCTTCACTAACCATTCCGTCCATTCTCACTACCCCTTAATAACCCACAGACATTTCATAAACCTTTTAATGTACTATTATATTGATTATTGCGCTGTGCGTCGCTTATTGAGAAAAAGACTAAGACAAACTATTATGAAATTGACGAATTTAGATTTAGAGTTTAGACTAGCGCAGTTGAATAGCGAGTACACAAAGGAAAGTCGCAGTTGCTATGGAGAATTGCTTTCTGCGCTTCGAGTATGTATTTGAGCCCCTTATTATTGATTTAATGAGCTGCTTTTTCCTTGAGTGTCACGTGGCGCGTGACACTTGGCCTACTTTCATTCATAACCACATCTTTGACCACTCTCTGGATATGCCTTCTACCTTGTTGCACACTCCCATTCTCATCTCATCCTGTCTATTCTCTCCATTCAGAACACCTCTCTATCTCATCTGCTTGTTTTTGCTCCTTTTCATCTTCAATTATCTTAATATGCCCTGTCATCATAGATCTTTTCAAAGGCAGCCTTCCCCCAGTTGTTCTTCAAATCACACTACTTCCTCTTTCCTTGGCTCAGCTAAGAAATCAAAGACCATTCAATTAAAAAAAGATGCTCATCTCATTCTTATCAACTGTCTGAAAACTAAATCTAACTTTTATTCTTGTTTTGGTACTGAAAATGCAACTAAAGCAGGATGGCCCTACACATACAAAGATAATGGTTATCTACTAATGGCCAATGAATTATGGAATAATACCAAGAAGAGGATAGATCTTTTACCTAAACAGATATCTGAGTGTTTCAAGCATTATTCAGCCAAATACAAAAAGGCAAAGACTCTTTCATCTTCCACTGGTTTTGGTATTACCAACATCAATATCAGTAATGGCATAAAATACATAGATGATAAACTTGAATCTTTATGTCCTTACTTTAAAGAGATGGATGCTATTTTTGGAGAGCAAGCTGATGTTAATCATGCAAACATATTGGATGGTGAAGATGTTATCTCCAAACATGATGTTGAAACAAATCTTTTCCCATCCTCTTCCTCCACTCAAGCCTCCCCTGTTCTAAATTCAAAAAATCAAGATAGCTTTGCTATAGATCCTTATGGCAATTTAAACAAGCCAATCTAACTCAAGTATGTTTTTTTTCTTTTACCGTACCAATTCTTTTTTTATTTACATTTTATTATTTCTAAAAGGGCTGAAGAACAAACGCTGGAGCCACAATCAACTGAGTCTGAAGCCAGCAAGAATGGTGAGGAGGAAAATGTGACCTTGCACAAAAAGCAAAGGGCTTCAAGTATTCTGAACTTCCACTCTCAAAGAAGATGAAAAAGTGATACTTCATCTCAAACCCTCTTTTCTTCTATCAAAGAATTTTTGGAGAAACGTGATGCTGGTAAGTGCTACCATACCTCTTAATACTTTACTCTGCTTTTCTTCTACTTTTTGTAAATATTTCTTATCACTCTAGAACAAGTGGAAGTTGCTAAAGAGAATCTAAAGTTTGAAAAGCAAAAATACAAGCTCTCTTTAAGGAGGGATGACAGAGTACATGAATTGGAAGAGAGGAAGTATGAGCTATCTTTACGGAAGGATGATAGAGTTCAAGACTTGGAGGAGAGGAAGTGCAAGCTATCTTTACAGAAGGATGATAGGGCACAAGACTTGGAGGAGAAGAAAGTCAAGCTAACTCTTAGTATTGAAAAATCAAAAAAAGAGGAGAAAACACTCAAGCATCAAAACCTAATGGAACAGATGAAATTTAAGCATGATATCAAAGAAAATTTAAAGATGAATTTTTTTTTAATGGAATGTGTAAAAGCCAATAAACCTTATGAAGAAATTGAATGTCTAATGAAATTTTTTAGTGACTAGTGTTTTTTATTTCTTTCATACTTCAACTATTTATAATTATTTGTACATAAAATTTTACAATTATTTCCAGTATTTCATTACTTTAACCATCATTAGTTGAATTTTTGTATTTTAAAGTTAAAAATTCTTTTTTAAATAAAATTTTCAAGTCTCATTTGAAAATTTGACAATCCCCCCCTACATTATTTTGAAGTAAGGGGTGGGTATCACCAAAATTCTTTCAAGTCAAGAATCTTGAGAGTCTTATATAAAAATTTGGCATTACTACACCCTGCATTTTATGGGTATCACCAAAATTCATTCAAGTCAAGAATTTTGAAAGTCTTATAAATTTTTTTGGCAATAATCCCCCTGAATTTTATTGAAGTAACGGACAGGTATCAACAAAATTTCAAGTCAAAAAATTTTCAAGTCTGATATGAAAATTTGGCAATATCCCCCCCCCTGCATTTTATTGAAGTAAGGGATGGGTATCAACAAAATTGTTACAAGTCAAAAATTTTACATTTCAAGGTTGAAAATTTGGCAATACCCCCCACCCCCAGCCTTTTATTGAAGTAAGGTTTCAGCCAGGCTACTAGACTTACCCAGTAAATAATTTATTATTTACTAGAGTAGGGCTACACATTTACCTCTCATTTTATTAGTTATACTTACTTTATAAATTACTTATAATATTTTGGACTAATTAATAATGAGAATGAAGCAAATATATAATTCTAATGTTCCCTCATTTTTTTATTCCTTGACAGCGTTCTCAGGACATCTGAAAGGTCAAATGAACCATAAAAATACTTAATTTTAAAATCAAATATTTTTATCTTGATATTTACAGAAACTTATAATTAATCAAATAATTTATAATTAAAATTGACATATACAGATAAATACTGTATATGGGTACATTCTTTATAGAAAAACTTTAATTATTTGAAATTTCTATCTGTGGACTTTTTCTTTCACTGATACTCATGTATATATAATTGTTGGTCTGTAGTTTCTCTCCTTTTTGCCTATATATAAGCCTCTTAATCTGGCTGTTTTCTTTCATTCCATTCTTACTTACTATCATATTTTATATACAACACTAAATCTAATACTACTATTTACCATTCTTAGTATTTACATCTGCGTATCTCTAAGACTTGAAAATAATAATAATAAAATATTTTTAACTCTTATTTTGAGTAATATCTTAAAAAGAAATTAATATGTATAAATTTGAAATCTTCAGTCTTCCTTCACCTATCACCACCATAGGAGCATTAAAAATTCTTCTAGGCCAAAATCACCCTTTGAAGACTAAGGGCCTTTCTGAATAGTAATTGCAGACAATCCTATAGTGCTAGCTATAGGCCTTGACCAAGGGAGTTGGAGTAAAACTGGAGAGAAAAACCAGGTGAGATTAATTTTCTACAGCAAATTAGAGACTGTAACAATCCCCCTTTCCAAAAAACTTCCTGACTTCTTTAAAAGTCAAAACAGTAGCCAATAGCAGACCACTGAGAACCAAAGACACAGTGCACTTGTTGCACAAACATAGCAAAAATACTCGATGTAGGTTGCAAAGCTACAACAGAGAAATCTGTTGCCAAAGTAAAGTTAAATGAAGAACTAAACTTTCAACAAACATAGCCAATTGTGACCAAAAAACAGTGAAAACTGAGTGAGAAACAATGATATAACTACCAAATGGTTATATGATAATTAAAGTTTCCCCAAACTGTCTTATTCAGTATGTACACACAGACCACCCATCTAAAAATCCATGCACAGCAACTAATTTGGCACCTTTGACAGCCAAATTTAATAAAAGCACTCTAATAACATCCCCCAGCCTTCCATAACCAAGGCATTCAGACTTCCCTGAATCCAAAAAACCACCAAAAACATCTACTAAAGCCCAAAATACTTAGAAAAATCCACCACTACTACTAAAACCCTTAAAACACAAAATTAAGCTATAACAACATTGAGACATATAATATAGAGCCAAATTAGCTTTACTTAATGGTACTAAGAGCTTATCCCTAAGACTTAAGGTTATCTCGTAAAACACAAAAAACAAAATTAAACAGCTATCTTTTAGAAATGAAAAATGAGGAAATGACCCCTTAAAATTTAGAATATGAAAAATATCAACAAGATATAAATATAGAAAAAATACAGGGCTATCCAATGGAAGTGCCTAAATACCCATATTCCCAAAATTCACTGAATAAAACCAAAATAAAACCTAACTCTCCAACCAATGTCTATTAAGACATACCTAAAAAGCACCAAATAACCCAAAAAAGGCCTCTTCCAAAGTTGGAAGACCACATTGTCAACCTATCCTTATCTTGACAACGGAGACCAAGGGACAATCAACTCAAACACCTATAGCAACTTTTGGGACAAACAACAAAAGATTATTGGCAAAGGCACATTGTAGAAAATCCTATATTACTAGCTATAGGCTCCGGTGCACTCTGGTTGCTCCGGTGATTTTCTGGTGCAAAAGCAAAGTGTACTGGAAAAATTCTGTCATGGTGGAAAATTTAGCTCAATCTTGAAAAATTAGCTCATTGTGGCAAACTTCTCTCACAATGGGAAAGTCTGGTCACTGGGTTAAAATTTGGCTATTGTGGCAAAATTTGGTTAGAAATCTATTGTGCTTAATAGATCAATAGTTTATTGTAGATCCTATGCATGTAGGGTAATTTTGGAAAGGTCTGGAGCAGGAGAATCAGGAGGAGGGGAATATTAGTCTTCTACATTTTTTTGACTTTTTAGTTTTGATAATAAGGGTCTTTTTGATAATTAACAATATTTTAAAAAAATAACAACGATTATAATAAAAAATATTATCATATAGGGTACCATTGGATAGCTCTCATCCTGTGTGGCTCAAATTTATTACTTTTCTTATAAAATTCATAAAATATAAATACAATAAAGTGCACTCTTTAATTTTGGTGGGAAACTGGATAAACATGGGGCATTCCTTTAATAAGGCATTTTGAAAAGGTCATTCCAAGGGTAGTTTCTGGAGTACTTTACTGTACTTTTCAGTCTCTGGGGAAAGTTTTGCAGCTTATTCTAAGTATTTTCTGTGATTGGTATCAGTGTAATCTGGTACTAGGTATTTTGATGGCTGATGTAACCAATGTTTGCACTTAGACTTGTCTTTATTATAGGTTTACAATGCATTTGAAATCTAACTCTTAGAATTTCAACTCCTCAAACTCTTCAATCAGATCATCAAGCTTAGTTAATTGAATTGTACATTTACTTAGATGGACAGGGATTTCTTTTTTTTTTCCAACACCTTTGGATTCTGCTTACAGAAAGGTGAATGTAAGAGTCTTTCTACAATGCAACAACCTCCTAGTGCTCCCAGAGCAGTGCGCTCAACAATTTCTTCATCCAAAAAGCCAAAAATTCCAAAACTTCTAGAAGACCTTCCAGAGGACCTCAAAAAGACACCAGAGAACCAAACTCTGCTTTCAGACACAAATATCCCTCTTGAACAAGAAGAATTAACTACATATCTCCTCTGCCAGCCAATTACTCATCTGACAGTTCAATTTCTTCCAGATCTTCATCCAGAAGATCCCAATCAGCTTCCAGGTCACCTTCTCCTGATCCATCCTACAACCAACCTGGTACTCCAGCACCAGTATACAACCAAACTAAGCCAAGCAACAATATCAACAACAACAAGAACAGCCCTGATGCTCCAACCAGGCCACAGCAAAGTCCTCATCCTAGTTCATATTCTCAAAAACATTTAGAAGATGACAAAGAAAATCCAGAGCTTTATCTGGTTGATCCTCCTACAAAATCCATTCAAAATCTTTCAACAGTCCAAATTGCTGCCACTTACAAATTTGATGAGCGTCCAATCTGTAAGTACCAAATTAATAAATCCAATGTCTTCAACAGAAAAAAATTACTGATACAATTCATCTGTTTAGTTGGAACCCTGCCTCCTGAAACTGCTATTGGGATTGGACAACCTCTAGAAACCACATTGACACTGGATTACACTGTTATGAAGCAACACCTAAGTATGATGTGTTCAAAAATGTTTAAGGCCTTTGCTCTTCATGGGCCAATGAATGAATTTGAGAAGAATCTGAGGAAACAACTTCTTGATGACCACTAGAAGATGTCTAGAATAATTAAGCACACCTTACAACACTCCATCCCAGCCTCTTCTACTTCTACCCAAAAATAACCTTCCAATCTGCTTCCTGACCATTACAATCCATACACTATCTCCAGCTGCCTACACATCAAGGAAAAAAGCTCTTCCTTCAATCCCAACAAAAAAAAAAAAATTCCAACATAATCCGGACCAACCGCCAGAGGCTTCTTCTTCCAGACATTAATAAAAAAGAAATTAATAATTCAATAAATTGAGAAAACAATAATAATTAGCAGATATATAAAAAAAATTTGTTTTATTTTAATTTTAATTTTAATTTTAATTTTAATTTTTATTTTTATTTATATTTATATTTTTATTTTTATTTTAATTTATATTTTTATTTTTATTTTTATTTTTATTTTTATTTTTATTTTTATTTTTATTTTTATTTTTATTTTTATTTTTATTTTTATTTTTATTTTTATTTTTATTTTTATTTTTATTTTTATTTTTATTTTTATTTTTATTTTTATTTTTATTTTTATTTTTATTTTTATTTTTATTTTTATTTTTATTTTTATTTTTATTTTTATTTTTATTTTTATTTTTATTTTTATTTTTATTTTTATTTTTATTTTTATTTTTATTTTTATTTTTATTTTTATTTTTATTTTTATTTTTATTTTTATTTTTATTTTTATTTTTATTTTTATTTTTATTTTTATTTTTATTTTTATTTTTATTTTTATTTTTATTTTTATTTTTATTTTTATTTTTATTTTTATTTTTATTTTTATTTATATTTATATTTATATTTATATTTATATTTATATTTATATTTATATTTTTATTTTTATTTTTATTTTTATTTTTATTTTTATTTTTATTTTTATTTTTATTTTTATTTTTATTTTTATTTTTATTTTTATTTTTATTTTTATTTTTATTTTTATTTTTATTTTTATTTTTATTTTTATATTTATTTTTATTTTTATTTTTATTTTTATTTTTATTTTTATTTTTATTTTTATTTTTATTTTTATTTTTATTTTTATTTTTATTTTTATTTTTATTTTTATTTTTATTTTTATTTTTATTTTTATTTTTATTTTTATTTTTATTTTTATTTTTATTTTTATTTTTATTTTTATTTTTATTTTTATTTTTATTTTTATTTTTATTTTTATTTTTATTTTTATTTTTATTTTTATTTTTATTTTTATTTTTATTTTTATTTTTATTTTTATTTTTATTTTTATTTTAATTTTAATTTTTAATTTTACTGATTATTACTTAAACTACTAACATACTAAAAAAAACTTGAAAATAATTAAAAAAAATTACCCAACAAAATATGAGAGCTGAGAAATTAAAATGAAATGAATAATAGTAAGATGAAATAAATAATAATTTTAAATGGTATCCCCCAGCCAATTGATGAGCTGATCCCCTGATACCTTACCCAAATTCAAGTGCATCTTGATGTGGATACACCATTAAATAATTTTTAAATGAATTGAGATAACAATAAATTAAGAAAAATAATAAATAAAGATAATATGAAATAAATAGAAATTTAAGTAAATAATAAAAAAAGAGATAAGGATAAAAAAGAAAATAGCATTGCCTGGCCAATTGATGAGCCTTTCCCCACCAATGCTTGCCCGCATCCAGGTGACCCTGATGTGGTGAAACCATATAATTTTGATTTTGTGTTTTTCCCACCTCTTTATATCCTAATAACCCCCATAAGGAAATTAAAAGAAAAAAAGAGAAAAAAGAAAATAATCTAAAACTTCTATCTAACACAATCATAGACGCAAAAATCAAAGAAAGGAAAAAAAAAATCCGGCTCCATAGAAAGTCCAGAACAAGGAAATGATCACTGGGTGGGCTCCCTCCAATAAGTAAAAATGATGGGAGACTGCCAGTAATCCACCACCAATCCAAAATAGACCAAAGAAGCCAAGTCTCAATCCAGTTTAAATTCATACAGGATTTGAAACATGAGTAACAAAAACCAGAACTAGGATTCAACTAGGAAAAACAAAATATTTGAAACAGACATTATGGGGTGACTGTTCTACAGAGAATCCAGCTCATCAGTTACCCCAACACTTGCCAAAATAAAGTCTAGAAGCCCCCCCTGGGTACCTTCTATTAAAAACACAACATCCAACACAATAAAACAAAACCAATAAGCGTGAAGAGTCCAGAACTTGAAGACCAAAAGAATTTCCAGTTTAAAGTCATAGAGGACAAAAACCTGTGAAGAAAAACAAATACTAGGGTTCAACCAAATTAAGAGAAGGGGTTGGAAACAGACAATCTGGGGTAACTGTTGATAGAGCAGCCAGCCCATCAGTCACCCCTACACTTGCCAAGATCAAATCTAGAAGCCCCACCCATGGGTACCTTCTAAAAAAATTTTATTTTCCAAAATAACATATGCAAAGCATCTTAAAAATCCAAAATTAAAGAATGGCCCATAGTTTATCAACATTGTGGAGTCAATCTTCTTTCTTTTTATAGTGCCTCTTTGGTAAAATCCCTTCACCTGATCAGCAGCCACTCTCTCCTTTAAGACTGCACAATCTGACTCCTCCAAAACATAAGAACCTCCAGACACCTGAGATCTGACTCTGTAGGGTCCATTCCATCTTTCAGCAAACATTTTTTGCCAATGACTCTCCAAACGTCTATTACACACCAAAACCAAAAAACCAGGTTTCAAGGGACTCCTAAGTCTATGAGCCAACTTCTTGTCCCAGTATCTGACTAATTGATTTCTTATCTTCATCATTCTAGAGTATTCCCTCTCTTGAAATTCCTCTCTACATTCCAACTGTTGCATCCTAACACAGAGCAAATATTCTGTTGAGCACATGTCATCACAATCAATTCCAAGATAAGAGACAGCTTTTAAGTCCACTGGCAGAACAGCTTTCTTCCCAAACATTAATTCATAAGGGGAATAGCCAGTTGTCTATTTCACTGTGACCCTATCAGCAAATAATACCAAGGGTAAATAATGCCTCCACTTTTCAGCATTATCTCCAAACATCTTCACCAAAGAATTCTTGATAACTTTATGGCCTCTTTCAACCATGCCTTCAGCTTTAAGATAATAAGGTGTAGCCACTCTAACTTTAGAACCAATACTTGCCACAGCTTCTTTTAATTCAGCTCCAAACTCTGGCCCACCATCAACAGTCACCAACTTCATTAACACATATCTAAACAAAAATCCCTTCTTGAAAAATTCTGCCACATTTTTAGCAGTAAAATTAACCAGAGGCACTGCCTCAACCCAACCAGAAAAATCATCCCTGGAAACAATTAAGTATTTATACCTGCCCTCTTTAATATGGACAGCATCCAAACTGACTTCCAAACACAGTTGATTAACTAGTAGCATGGCCAACCTCTTTAGGTTTCAATTGTCTTCTTCTTTGACATTCTTCACAATATTGAACCCAACCCTGTACAGCCAACTTCATACCTGGCCACAAAAATCTGTCTGCTTCTCTTCTATAAGTCTCCCCAAAGCCTCTATGACCAAGGTCTTCATGCTAATACTTCAACACCAACTCTTGACCCTTCTTCTGAGTCACCACTACTTGAGGATTTGGATGTCTCCTCCTCATCAACCTCCTTCCTGACACATAGAAGCCAGGACTTTTCTTCTTGATTGCCACCCAAGTATCATCATCACAAATACCTGGACTCTCCAAGGTTAACAGATATTAAACCATAGTAAAATAAAACCCAGTCTGAACCAAGGTCTCATATTCAAAATCTAATAAAACAACATCCAAGGGTACAACCCTGTCATCAAAATCACCAGTGTAAACATGAGCCCTTGAACAGCCCAACCAGGACACCAATACCTAAATTTTGGTACATCCTTTTTCTTCCGCTGAATCTTAAGAGAATCTAGTTCACTAACAAAAAACAACATTTTCCAATTTCGAGCCATCCCAAACAACAGCCCCATATTCATCAACAAAAACATCCTGATCACCAGAATCAAGATCAGAACAAGCCAGTTTAATCTCTTGGGGGAGGAGAGAACAATCTTCCAGTTTAGCCTCATAGTGGAGGAGAGAAAAATCTTCAGCACCCTTTGTGCTGACCCTAACCACTGGGACATCTTCATCAAATTCTTCAGAATCAGAATCTTCATCTGTGGGTGGTCTCCTTGATAATCCATCAGGCATTGTAAAAGTTTTTCCAGGTTTGTGTACCAGGTCAAAGGAAAAATGCAGAAAGTCCTCTTCACATGGAGGAATTCCAGCATCCTTGAAAGTGACTCTATTCAAGGCTCTAAGATCATGCACCACCCTCAGCTTCCCATTCTGCTTCTTTACACAGAAAACTGGACTTGAGTGACTAAATGTTAATTGTTTGTATAAACCAGTCCTGACTCTTTCCCTAAAAATCTATACAAAATTATCCCTGATAGCAGCTGGAATTGGAATAGGTTTGATTTTCCAAGATTCGTAACCAACCACAGGAATCAAGTAAGGTTCCCCATAAGAGTGTTTCAATTCACCCTTTCCTCTTCAACAAATGCCACCGCTTTCTCACTAAGCACAATAACGTGCAAAAACAACTTCTTTTCCTCATCATAAAACTACCCATAAGGACCA